>JAEIFQ010000420.1:3000000-3415033 GCA_018904025.1 Zaprionus vittiger | reverse complement strand
TATTTAAATTTAATTTTATTATATATTAAACAAGTCTTAAATTCGCGAACAAAAAAATCAACAATTTTTAACGTACAAATCTGCTTTGCTTCTACCGCAAACTATTCAAACAACCCTCGCCCCTAGACAAACACCTCTGCAACAAAGAGACACAGATTTTTGTGTTCGTATCCGTATTTGCATGGCTGTGTGTGTATGTGTGTGCGTTGGCCGACATTAAGCTGATTGTTTTGTTTGGCTTAGCATTGAAATGTTGATATGAATTAATTAGTTAGAAAGGGCGACGAGGCAGCTGAAATATTTATTTATACATGCCAAAACTGTAGCTCACATACTACCATAATCTCACATATACACGCATACAACCTGCAGCACACACAAACACACTCATACTTAATTTGACTTGGCAAGAGCTCAACAGACGCAATCAAATAAATAGAGCAGAAATATTTAAAAGTTTTCTCGTGTCTCGACAAGCTGCATTGCCCGAAGAAAGTCTTGTTTAATTTTAAGCACACGTAAATACCCTGTAAATTGTTTATTAGTTGAGCCAAGGGCAGCTGCTAAATAAAGAAAGGACTTACAAGTAATTTACTTTTAGTTTCCACTGGCTTACAGCAAGAGAAACAAAATGAGTTACTTACAGGGTAAGCATATTCCTTTCTTCATTTATTGCCTCTACGTTCTGTCATTTATTTATGAATAAGCGTTAGTTCTATATTTGTCATGTGGCAGCTCTCCTCTCCTCCTCTGCTCTCCTCTTGCTCTGCACTAGGTGTAATTGCACTTTGATTGACTTTTTGTTTGAATGAATGTCGCATTTAATTGAAATATAATACAGAGCGTGATGTTGAAGAATTATTTTCTATGTATTTATACACGAGGCACTATCGTACTTGGGGTACTCCACATAACGCCACTAATTGAAATGTGTCAAATGACAACTTTGTTGACTGACAAATGTTGACACGAACTTTGACTCACCCGACTCCTGCCTCCACCGACTAGCTGGCAACCAACAGATGATGCTCGATCGTTAGTTATATCAATTTATTTTGCGGTTGCTACCTCCATCAATATTTAAACAAATTTATAATAATTTATTGACTCGGCATTGATTATATATAAGTATTTATATGTGTATGGGTAAAATAAATAAATTTGGTATATTATTCGATGGGGATTTCATAAAGTTAAAAAAAGTTGAAATGGAAAGTAAGAAATTGCTAAACGAAAATGAAAGGAAAATGAAATCAAATAACTATAAACTAGTATAGTATATTCTTAAGCAGTTTACCAGACTATGAGGATACTTTCTCTCCTCTCATTCTTCGCATCCAATAAATTTCTCATATGCAGACAATTCTTTTATCTCTGACTTAGTTTCGAATTAGTTCTTAAAAATGCATTTGTATTAATTAATCTAATCACCCTCTGCTCTCTCTAGTCTTCAGTCTCTTTACTCCTTTCACTCTGTCTCCCTCTTTGTTTTCCCATCTTTTTCTGGGAATCATCAGTAAGTTTGCCCCAATTCAATTGTAGCCAACCAAACATTTTCTTACTGTTCTTTCATTTCTCATACAACTTTTACGCTTTCTCATCTACTACAACACAGTGCCTGTGTTACAAGAGACTCACACGCACGCACACACACATACGGATGCAAATTGGACTGAGCTGTGATGAGCGATGCTCTGTCGGATGCGTCTGTCCTTTGTCGTCGCCGACGCCGTTGCCGTTGCTGCTGCAGTTCAGTTGTGCATTTGCCCGTTCCATGTGGCAGTTGCATGTTTAATTGCAACTAAAAACACTAAAAAAGCAGGAGAGAGGAGTGCGGCAGGGGGTAAAAAACAACAAGTAACAAGGAGAAACAAGTGGAAGAAAACAAAACCACAAGCAAATAAAAATTGCGCTTGCGAGTTCTGTGAACTGTGTCAAAAACATAAGAGACACGAGGCAGAGTGAACAGCTGAAGGCTGGCAGAAGTAAAGTGAAACGGGCGGAGAACGACTGGTGAATACCATGTGAATAAGAGTAGAAGTGAAGGCATGAATTTATGTAATTGAAGTTTGATATGAAGAAGTAGAACAAATATTCAAAAACTGTAGCATACTTTTCAGTGCAGTCCTAATTGGAATTGCTTTGCTTGTGAAGAGTTTGGCTTTTGAGATTTGTATCAGGCAACTACTTTGTGCTGTTTGCCATCTACTCCATTTTCTACCCCTTTATTTATTACAGGGTGTGCCAAAACAGTGCGCACAGTTTGTTGTTTAGTTTGCTCGCTGACTGTTTGTTTGCTCGTTTGTTTGTCGCTCCTCGTCAGCCGTCCGCCGCTCGTCGTTGAACGCTGCCCCGACTTCCTGCAATTTGCGCACAGCCAACGCTTCCTCTTAAGCGTAGCGTTTCTGCCCGCAGGTGTTGCCGCAACGCCGCCGTCAACGTTGACGTCGAAGTCGGCTGATATCTGCGCCGTGCGCCGTACTCAGTGTGCAGCCTGCCTTCCTTTTTGACACACCATTTTGCATGTTGCATGAGAGCTGGCTGTATCTCTCTGTGTGTGTGTTGCATATGTCACTTGTCTAAATAGCAGCGGCGTTCACCTGTGCAACTAGCTGAGCGTGAGAGAAGGAGGGGATGGGGAGACGAGGCCACTGGCTGCGTCTGGCCATGCATGCAAATGCAACATTTGCAAATGTTTGTGCGGCCATGTTGTTGTCTGCCTCTTGCTCAACGATTTTTTTGCCGTTCTGTACAACAAGGTGGCAACACTGACACCAGCTATGACAACAACAACAACAACACCGACAGTGGCAGCAAAGCGTACCGGCAGTAATTTGGCCACCTTGTCGTCGTGTTTGTTTTGGGCTGAACGCAGCGATGCGTGGGACGAGGAGTCGCAGGACTCGTGCATGTGTGTGAGTATACATATGTGTGTATGTGTATCTGTGCGACTATACAGAGCTATCAAATTCAACTGAGTGAAGTCCGTAAACAGGCTGTAAGTGAGCGTGTTCAACATTCTCAAGTGTTGAAAGCCGAATTGAAGTAGGGATTTAAAGCACACAACGGTATCTCATTCTATAAACAAACTGATCACAACTGAAGTGAACGGAAGACAATTTAGCAATTTAAATGGGAATGGAAAACTTTTGGCAATGCTTAAGTATTTCTGGTCATTTTGCATTTAGAACTTTTAAGCCCACTAAATTTCCGATATTTTCCGATTACGAAAACAAAACTGTGACGAGGCATTTGAAAGTTTTCCTTAGCATATCGATGCGTAAGTATGTAAGTATAATTCATATATGAAAACAAACTGATAGCAAAGTATTTTCCATCCTTTCTACGTACTCGTCTCTATCTCTCTCTCTCTGTCTCTCCTGCTTTCTTACTGTCTCTCTCGTGGGTGCTGGCCCTTTTGCTGATGCTCTTTTGCTTGCCCACTCGCACGAAATTCAAACAAATGGCAAAGTTAAATTTGAAAATAATAGAAAAACTTTTTACAGTCGCTCTGGCAAACGGCAACTACAACAGCAACAACAACAATTACAGCAATAACAACAGCAACAACAACAAGAAGTCACAACAGCAACAGCAACAACAATAAGAAGTAACAACAATAACAATAATGCAACTAAAATGAAACTATTTCGAGTGAAATAAATCTGTTAGAATGTACAAAACTCCGCCGGCGCATTGCGGCGAGCATTTTCGGGAAAGCAGAATATTTCCAGGGTACCGTAACCCCTGTTGTATGAAGAGGGAGGAATCGTGAAGAGAAGGGGGGTGCACAGTTGGCTGTTTTGGGTGGTAGTGGAATCAGTTTTATTGCCAAACGTGTTTGTTGCTCAATTTAACTAAAAGTGCTGGCAACGTTATTGTCTGTCGACACAAAAAATATCGAACAGCAATTTGTGCAACAGTTCCACGACTAACAAATGCCCTGTATAATGTTGTTTAGGCATTGAGTATAGGATGAATTACTTGGCATATGTCTGAGGCTGTTAAAATGCTAGGAAAATATAATTGTTAGATTAATTCAAGTTTTGTAGTTAGTAAATGATTTCATTGTTTACAATTTGTATAAAGCAGTTTTTAAGATTTCTATACATTTTTAATAATATGTATTATATATTTATCCTTTTAGCAAGACATTTAAAATAAGATTTCCAGGGTTAAAAACACACTTTAATATATAACATAAATTCTCTATAATTTATTTATCATTTACAAAACATATCATAAATCCCTTTTATCATTTGATTGGGCCAAAGCGCATAACTAATACAGCCCATTTGATAGATTATTGATAAATGTGATGTGAGAATAACAAACCGAAACTTTTTGGTTATTGCGCTGGTTGTCATTTAAACGATGCACCACGATATTTATCATGCAAAATATGTGTATAAATATATATATTCATATTTTCCTTTTCATATACTTTTGCATTAGTCATTTTGCAGCAGGCTGGACCACGTTGCGAGCTCTGCTCGTTTGCCTTTTCTGTCTCTGTCTCTTATCCTCTCGCTCCATTTATTTGCGAGTTTTTGTGCATTTGTGATTTGAAATCGATTCATAAATAATAAATAGTGTCATTGTCGGTTGGCTGGCGGCATTTGCCGACTTTGACTATTATATTTATGTTTTTTTTTCCTTTTCTTGTTTTTGTTTTTACTATTTGCGGTTTGTAAACGTGGTAGGAAAACAGAGAAGAATTTGTTGTGTTGGTAAACAAAGTTGGGTTTTTTCAATTGCACAATGAATATGCATGCGGCGACAAGTTGAACAAAGAAACAAACAACCGAATGTCAACAATCAACGGCGTCGGCAGTTGGGGCCAGAGAAAAGATCGCCAACTTTTTGGCCTAGAAAACAAGAGAGAAGTCGCTGGGGCGGGCATTTTCCATGGCCAATTGCCTGGCAGGTGACGTGCCACTTGACAATTGCTACGTTTTCGATTTGCCGAAAAGTGGCACTAAGAACGCCAGCAACAACAGCAACTGGCATCAGAAGGTGCCATTGCTGTTGCTGTTTCTGTTTCTGTTGCTGTTGCTGGTGACTGTGTCAGTACTGGTGCTGGTGCCGGCACGCCCATTTAGACCCGGG
This sequence comes from Zaprionus vittiger, assembly GCA_018904025.1. Taxonomy (NCBI): domain Eukaryota; kingdom Metazoa; phylum Arthropoda; class Insecta; order Diptera; family Drosophilidae; genus Zaprionus; species Zaprionus vittiger. The sequence continues at coordinate 3,409,924 of JAEIFQ010000420.1, read as the reverse complement.
TGCTCGGTTCAACGCCCCCGCAGCGTGCGACGATGTTACGTGACTTGTTTCATAAACAAACAGCAGGCAAAACTGCACGAAATTGCCAGCGTAGGTGCCAGATAACCAGACAGGGACAGATACGAGTCGGGAGCCACACAAAGAGACACAGGTGGCACACCCTCTCTCTCTCTGTGTGTTGGCAATTTGCACTTTTGCATACAAGTTGGTAATTGTTTCCGCCAAATTCAGCAGCTGTGCTCACACGGCTGCCCGACTTCGACTGCGAAGTGCAATTATGACCGCGAGCCCATTTTAATCATTCAAAAGTCAGCAGACCAATGAGTCGAAAGGGCCAGCTGCGTCTACTGGCTGCCTATCTGCCCAGCTGTCTGTCTTCAGCATAAGCAATCAGCGGGCTGCTGCAGCCCGTTGATGCTGTCGTTTAACCAACTTGTATAACAATTCAACCTACACTGCTCTCAGCGCTCTAAATGAGACATGAAAGGACACGAAACTTTTCTCATTATGCAGCACACATACACACGTTGCAGCCCACACACACACACACACACGCCCGCACACTGCTTAAGCCACTTATGGGCACCCCCAAAAACAAAAGCGCCAGCAAAAACTTGTCGCACAGACAAAGTGGTGTGCGTAGGAATTGTGGGGAGGAGTGTGTGTAGGGTGCAACTGCAAGTCAACGATGCGGGCTACTATAGACAGGTAAGGCACCCAGCGACGGCGGCGGCAACGGTGGCAAGTTTTGTGCCAGCAATTTTCGTGTAAGCTAAAACTTTCAATGCATATTCAACATCATTAGAAAGTCAGCGCAAAGTAGCTGGCGGGTGCTGCAGGCCGGCGCTGAAAAGTAGGCTATAATTTATGTCATTACCGCCGTAAAAGACTGAATGAAAGTGCTTTAAGAGAGTTGCGAGTTTCACTTACAATATATTGAGACAAAGCTTTAATAAATACAAATATCAAAGATAAGAACACAAAATCTGTTTCTATATACTAATGTTTTTTCTACGTTTCTTTATCTATTTCTACATGAGTGCGCAAGAGCCGCAACAATTTGCCGAAGGTTTTGAGTTGAGATCGAAGATCTCGACGTCACTGGCCAGCTTTGATCCTTCTTTCAACGATTGCTCTGTGTCGCCGTTGGTGGACAAAGTGTCGCCAGTCTGTGACGCCGTCTGCTGAGGCTGAATGCTGGTCTCACGCCAAATACCATCGTATCGCGGTCCATAAGTGATTTCATCCTCAGACGCGTTGCTCCAACATGTGTATCCTAAGACTTTATTCGAAACCAAAGGCATATTAGACACAAGAACATCTCAATCACTTACGTTCGTTGATCCTCTTCGCCGTCATGAGGTTTTGAGATGTTTTGCTCGGCACAAAGTCGGGAGCATTTGGATTGAGACGACTGCCGCTGGCCTGGTTATTCAGGTGTTCCTCTTCTGTGGCATCCACAAGCGCCTTGGCAGCCTGATCAGCATTTAGTTCTTGGCTATGGTTGTGCATACTTGCCAGCTTCTTGTTGCGTGCACTCAGATACATGTACACAGTCTAATTTCCAGCTGGATTGATTTTGAGCTCTGCTACCTTTGGCTCTACTTGTTGTTCCTACAAAATTACTGAAGAATCTTCGTTACATATGTAACCTATATTTTAATGTATATATTTTGATAAATATTTGTGTATAAATTGGCCGGTAACAGCCTGTTTTATGAGTTGTAAGTCAAGGCCGGGCGACTATGGGAATTGAGATATTTAGAAAATTCAAACATGATTTGGAAAACACAATGGAAATATCATATATCGTTTCAAGCTACCACAATCCAGAATTCATTCATTATTAAATTTCTTTGCATACATGAACTTAAGTTTATTTTCCTTTTGCAGTTGAAAGTATGCTACATAATTTATAAAATGAAAGCTAGAGCTGGCTGTAGTCTGGTAGTCAACGCTAGTTTCATTTACCCTCTGTAAAACCGCTTGTAGTTTTCATTGAAATGTAATTGAAAGAATCTTTTCAACTTCTGTCACATTCAGCAGCAGCCAAGCAGGCAGGCTGGCAGGCAATCGAAAAAGCGCAATTCTGTGAATTATAGTTTTGAAATTGTGTTCGATAATAGTCTTTTATAGAGCCCTCTCTCACAGAGCATAAAGTAAACAAATATTTTTAAATAAACTCACACAATGCACAGCTAGGTTTAATGCTTTTGTGCCATTTTGAGCTGCTTGCGTTGTTGTTGGCAGCTGTCACGCCCACGCAGAACGCCCACCCAGCTGCCACTAATGTAAACAGCAACTATTGTACATGTAATATATATAGATATATAGAATATATAGTGTGTCTATGTGCATATATCGCATGTAAAATCGTTGCCCCAAAACACAGCATAAAAATGCCGTGCGTCAGGACTTGCCAAATATTTTGCCAAACCAAATAAATCCATTTCAATACCGCTGCAGTTGTCAGAGAAAAAACTACACACACGCACACCCGCACACACACACGCATGCATGCATTGAGAAGCAGAAAAGAAAACAACAAAATACCACAAAAAAAAAGGAAAAAAAAAAGAAGCGAGACGGAATGGAAATGCAGAATCGAATCGATATGATACGCTGCGAATGAAAATCCGAATCCGAGTCGGCACAGTTGGAGTATTAGTGGATTAGAGCGCTGGCAGAGAGCTCACAAAAGCCCAGAACTATGCGAAAACCGCATAAACAACAACGTAAATAAATCAATGTAAACAATCGAAACAGTTGTCGGTAAATTGAAATTTGAAATGCAACGTTGCAGTTCCCGATCCTGTTGCCTCTCTCTCTCTTGTCTCGTGTGGTGTTGTGTTCTTCTCGTTGCCTCCGCTTTGTGACTGCAACAAAAACACATGTCTCACACAATAGGGCGAAAAAATAAAGGAAATTCAGGCTGCAGATTACGCATGCTTGAAAAGCACTGCCATATCAACTCGATAATAAAGTTGCTAGGTTTTGGTTTAGCAAGACTAAATTTCTTTAGGTATTGTAGAGATTTCAGCTTTTGTTGTAGTTAAGAAGTTAAGAGTCTCAGCAGTCTAATATATCCTTTCTGGCAGCATTTACATAGTTCTTTCCCTGCAGCTGACATCGTTGACTTTTCGTAAAATTTCAATTATGAACTTCTGCAGAATTTCTTCCAGAACGGACACAAATCTCTCGAACAATAAGCGTTTATTGACAAATCCATCGAACAGAGGCCTATGCAATTGGGCAAGTCTGCATTAGTTGCGCTTCATCTTCTCTGGCAGCTGCCAATTATTCACCAACATGAAAAAAATGTAGCTCAAAACGAAGCTGAAGAAGTGGCAACTGGATGTTGGTTTTGTTTTGCAGCCTTTTGGTGCTGCTGCATAAATGGAACACAAAGGATTCGAATGCGCAGTATACTGTGTAAAGTCAGAGATTGTGTATGGCATGGGAGTGTGTGCGTGTGTGTCAGAGTGTGGGTGCGGCATCGTGTGACACATGTCATGTGGCTGCAGCAAAAGGAGTATAGGAAAGGCAATACATACACACACACAAGCAGACATACACATCTACAAACATACAGAGAGTGTGTGGGGTATGAAGAAAACGAACGCATGTAGCCAGAGTAGAGCTGCGTAAAATGAACTGCGCCTGGAACAAAAGCTTCCTGACAACGTACAACTCAAATTCACTTTGGCTGCCTGCTGACTTTCAAGACAAAGTCTCAGTCAACCAACAAGAACAACAAGAACAATGGAAACTAGCACTGCCAAGTGGCATGTTAACGCTGTCCGGTTCTGTTTGGGGGGCTGCCATTTCACACCGCATAGATTTTATGTACTGTGAAAGCCCAAAAACTTGCGCAATAAAATAAAGTAATTAAAAACCGCAATTTGGAACGAGCACCCCCCACCGCCGTACCGTTGAGAAATTGGCTTATCTGTAGCGCTTTTATTGAGGAAATACAAGTAGGTGAATGTAAATGCTGATCCTGAGCAGGTGCCGCTGCCCCACAGTCTCCTCCCCCCCTCTCAGCAGAGAAAAAGAACACGTTTTTTATGATGGAATTACAAATTTTAATGTTTGCTTGTTTGTAATTAAATTTGCTCTGCCGCCTCCACCGCCGTTGGTGTTGTAACTTTTGTTGTTGTTTTATGTGTGACTTTTATGGGCGTGACACGTGAGCTATTTTTATGACACTGAAACGGAAGCAACTCCCGTTGCCACAATTCTCGTTCTTGTTGTTGTCGTTTAAACTTTTTAATCACGCAAATGTGCCTAGCGGGCGGCTAGTGAAATTTTAATTAAAATAAATTGCCATCAAATTGGCCTCATTGTTGTCTGTCAGTCAGCGAGCAAATTGTGCACTAGCTTGTTTTAAAATGCCGACAAATTGAATCTAATTGGCCTGTGATTGCAGCGCGTAATCGACAATCGATAAATGTATCTAGGTTGCAGGTCAACCTCAAGTTGAGTCCTGACTGAGTCAACAGTTTCTCTTGTTCTTTGGCGTTAGTTTTTTGGGGGTGCGAAAGGAAAATAGCTAAAAGCAGCTAGCAGACACTGTCTACAGACTCTCGTGCCCACAACAACTTGAGCACAACAATGGGTAACTGTCGGAAGTGACTGCAAACTTTTGCGCAACAATAAGTTCAACTTATCTTTGGCTTTTCACTTGTATCTTTGCTTGTCTTTCTGATCATCTACGCCCCTCTCCCTCACGCTCTCCCTCTCTCTCTCTCAGCAAACTATGTGGCACTTCTTTAAATGAATAGAAAAATGCCAAAAATTCTAAAATACCAACACATACACCATATATATATGTAGTCGTATATTTGTTTGTTTGGCCGCCGCCGGCCGTTGGGGCAACTACATGTCAATTTGTTGCGTATATGCCGCATGGCCGCGTTGGGATTTTCAGTGGGCAGCCAGTATGGCCAGCAGCGTCTAGCAGCGATGGCAGCATATTAAAGCCAGAGCACCATGTGGAATTGTGTGTGTGTGTGTGTCGACATAGCTCCAATGCTCCGAAGTGCACTGCAATTTCCGGCCAAATGGAGCCGCTGCGTGTATCTCACTGCAAGGGATCGGCTAATGGTTTGCCAGCTTTTAAATTATTTACTCAAAAGCCGTAGCTATGTCGAGGCAGGTTGGCAAAGCTGTTGATAGTGCATGAAAGCTGCAGCAGTTTTAGCGCAATGAAAGCTAATGTAGAATGAAAATTAATTACCAAAATATTCCTTGCCTTCAGCCGGTCATTATTCATAGCTTCCTTTATTGAATTCTATTATCAGTTCGACCTTAAAAAGTATAAATAAAGCAAACTCATCAGCTGCCAATAAAGCCTCACTCTGCGCGCTGCTCTCTCAAGCTCTTTGCTGCTGTTTCCCTTGGCTGCTCAATGACACATGCCAATTATGGATATGCATTTTTTATGATGTTCAACATATTCATTTTATTCACTTCTTTGACCTTCGTCTGGGGTAATTTGTAGTTGGGTAATTTGTCCTTGGCACGGTTAATAAATCATTTAAAGTGTATTCATGTCATAACTGATATTTGCCTCACAGAATGGATATATTTCATGGAGAGGGAAGCACAAAGATAGCTGGATTAATAGAGGGAGGAAAGGGAGTGAAGGGAAAAGAAAGAGGGAGAGGTTGCCAGGGCCAAAAGGAACAAAAACAATAAGCGAATGTAAATCAACAGAATGAAAATGCCGTTCAAATTGTCAGACGTGGCGAAAAGGAAAAGCAGCCAGATTATTAAATCCCTACATGACAATCGACAGCCAACAGAAGAGCAAGTGGAAGTACAACAGCAACAACAATAAGAACAACAATGATGCGACGACAGCATTGTCAGCATTGTCAGCCTCAATTTCGCGCTCGCCTGGAGCAGCAGCTCAGCTGTATTGTAAGGTTGCCTGGCAAGGACACGGCCAGCAGTCAATAAAAACGAGTAAAATCATTCACTAGCCTTTCATGTATATGTACATGTGTGCACGTGTGTGTGTGCATGTGTGTGTGTGTCTGCATATGGGTTGCCTGCAATTATAATTTATTTTCTTTTGTTTTGCCTTCGCCTTTTAAATTAAAGCCAATTACCCTTATGCAAATTATACTGCAAGGACCAGTGAGCAGGTGGCAGCTGCAGGCCTTTCAATTTGCAAAGTGACAAGCCACGCCCCCTAGCTGGGCGTGTATTATCTAATTGCAGCGATTGTATAGAATTGAAAGGCAAGTATGTTCCACGTTTTGCTACTGCTATTAATGATCTTGAGTGCGAAGTTTATTTAAAAGTTTTCATTAGCTTCTATTGATATTTGGAAAGTAGTTCGACATTTGTTTAACTAACTTTTCATGCTGCTCTTAAGTTTCCTCTTCTGCACTTTACTTTCCTTCAGCACTTTCACTCTTTCAATTCAAAACTTGATTTCAATGCGAGGCAAAACATAAAAGAATGGCGACTTAAAGGACTATGCTAATAACATTTTGTTGGGTGCCAAGTTTTCTTTTCTTTAATGAAACTTGTTGTAAATCAACGAGTTTTGCTTGTCTCATTCTTCAACTTTCCTTTTGATTTTCGATTGCAGCTCAATGCTTTTCAACTTTCAACATGCAATTTAATTTGCCTTGGCTTGTCTATTAGCCGTTTCTGTCCGAGTTCAGAGAAAATCTTGAGCAATAAGTTTTTGTGGCCAGCCGCAAGTCTGCTGCCTGCCACATTATTTTATGCTTCACAAATTAAATACATTTCGTTTGTCAGCTGAGAGAAAGAGAGAGACACTTGTGCATAATCTATCTACACATATATGGATAACATATAATTTGTTATAAATGTTGATCTAAGCTGGCAGATAGCTTTGATCTCTGGCCACAAGACCGCATTATTTTGGTTGCAGTTATGTTGTTTTTGTCTAGCATTTGTGTCCTCTTCACAGGCAAGTTTCGTAGAGTATTCATTCTACATTATTAAGCAGCGTTAATTGACGCATGACGCACATGAATAAATTGCACATTTCTAGCTCCATTTTTGACTATAATTTAAAATAAAAGCCCAAACTGCAAGTGGGCATATTTCATGAGTGATTATCAATGACAATGCGCCGCAGTAGTCGCTCCATTGATTCCTTGCATTATACATTTAAATATTTTAAATTTTTGAATATTCAAACAATTAAATAAAACAAAATTGGTAATTTTAATTGTAAAATATGTGTAACTTATTTAAATTTAACTGCCCTACAGCTAACAAAGAGTAAGCAGACTTCTGCTGGACACTGTTCTTGTTGCCTTCGGCTGGAAAATGACTTATGTGCCTAAGGTAGGATGTTGCTAGGGTTGATTGGGCCGACCGGCGGTTTGCTTAATTAAAATGTCTTCAACACAATTCTATTTGCATGCAACATGCTTGTCAAATGCACAGCTAACTGCAGAATGTGTGTGTGTGTGTGAACAGTAATGTCTACTGAGGCGCATCAGTTGTTGGCTTAGCTTGTCTGTCTGCCCTGCACCGGCTTATTCATTAAACCCACTCAAAAGCGTCGACATCGACGTCGACGTTCGCCAAAAACCAAAGCTATTCATAAATTTGTGGCTAAATGTTATCGACCATATTCCAAATGTTGCGGTTTGTCTGCTAAGTGCACGCTCAGACTCAGTCAGCGTGCAGTGCAAGTGAGTGTGTCTGCATGTGTGTGTGTGTGAGTAAATTGACATTTGATCATAATTAAAAGCCGACCAGACAGAATGGCTACCTATGGCATGCCGAATGTAATATACCCTTGCAGATTCCTATCTCCCTCGATTGTTCCTATACTACTGATATATCATGGTGCAAAATTTAATAATAATATTTCAATTACAGTCACTGTAACTTTGGTTGTCGTTGCAACAGACGGAAGGACAGACAGACAGACTTGGCTTGCTCAAATCTTCTGGTGATGCTGATTTAAAATAGGGATCAGATATACATCCTTATGTGAGTTGCATGCTCTTGGCCAAAATAAATATATCCTCTGCAAGGGTATACATATATCTCTCTCTCTCCCTTCCCCGCGCTTTAATGTGTATTGTAGCAAACAAAATGTTGTTGTTTTCAAAACGTTGGTCAATTAATTACCATAACATCGCTTATTACCAATCACATCAACAACAACAAGAACTACAACTACAAATCGCCCAAAGTGCCAAAACTAGTTGAAGCTTAAAATTGTTTCACTCTTTAATGCCGTTTTGGCTTTGACATGTTGAATCAGTTTTAATTACATTGAAATTATTTCAATTGCGCAGCGATTACTTTTGTTTGTGATCGTTTTTGTATGCGCTTTGTCCAACGGGGCGTATGCGTACTGCAAAGAGAAGCAGAATGAAAAGGAGGAAGAGAGAGAAAATGAGAGATAGGGGAATATGCTGTCTGTATTAGTATCAAAAAGCAATTTGTGTGCCACAGCAAGCTGCAAGTGATGCTGCCACAATACACACACTTTTAAACACATGCACACACACATTCGCACACCCACACACACACACACACACACACACAGAGACAGAGAGACTGCGCCCCTGTGCATTTAATAATCTCATAATTGCAACTATGAAACTAAAGCTGCGCAAATTGAGTCTTGAGTTGGATTGTTTAAGCAGCTGCTTCGCCTGCTTGACTCGATTTCGGTTTTGCACAGTGTCTTCGGCTTAAGAATGCTCACAGTGTGTGTGCTCGCTGTATGTATGTGGGTGTGGTGTGTGGATTTTTGCGCAATAAATAGAAAATACTTAAATTGCAATTGCTGGAGCTGTTCTAGTTCTGTGTCTGCTGCGGCATTGCGCATACGCCATGTGTGGCTTAGTCGTTGCCATAGTCGTCGCTCGGGGTCTGCTGCTTAAAACAATTAGAAATGCAACATTGTTTTAATCTCTTTCGCATTTAACGCAAATTGCTCGGCATTAAGGCGCTGCCGAAACCGCACTTAGACAAAAGCGAGAGAAAACGCCAAAACGAATGAGCATGGCTTAAGTGCCATGCCATGAGGCAGAGGCAGAGGCGTTAGCGGAAGCTGATGCCCAACACGAGTGCAATAATTCGAATTTAAGCATTGCCACGAGACAGCTGTGAGTGCTGGTAGATGGGTGTGTATTTGTTTGTGCATGTGCTTGTGCATGTGTATGTGTGTGCGTATTTCTGCTCATACATTCTTGATGTCCAAGTGCTGTCTGTCAAACTCTGCTGCTTCTTCTGCTGCTCCTCCAACTTGCACATAGTTTATAAGCAGCGCGACTTACCGAATTGCGCCTGTCTGCCACTTGCCGCATGCGTGATGTGCTGTGCACTGTGTGATGTGTGTGTTCTTAGGTTAATCATTTGGGTTTGCATGGCAATTGACGTCACGCACTTGTGGCATCAACGTTTTGCCTTTTTATCCGAGCGAAACCAAACTGCAAACTGAAAGTGATGGAAAACTTTGGCCCCAGCAAATGCATCTGGGCAAAACGGGCAGCCCGAGACTTGTTTTGTAAAGCCAAATTGTGGACTTTCTGTGCAGCTTGTGGCCTTTTAGTAGAATAGAGAACAGAACTAGAGTTGGCTACTATTTAAGCTTCAGTTTGACTTAAAGAAAATCTTGTGAGGAAAATCTTCAGCCTCAAACTGACTTGAAATCTCACTTTAAATTGCAGACAAAATTGTTCATAACTCTCAACTAAGCTGGTCATAATATTCTACAGATTTGTTATTCCAATTAAATTAGTTGGATAATATAAAGAAGTTGTTTTTATTTCAGTTTTTTGAGAATCTGTTTAATTTGAATGCTCTCTGGCATAGAGAAAAAGTGCTGCAGGTATTTGAATAAAGTATATTTCAAGCCCTTTAAATTTATTTGTAAGCTAACATAAACTCTCTCACATGCACAGAGTGAAAGAGAGAGAGAGAGAGAGAGGGAGAAAGAGAGAGTGAGAGAGAAAGAAGAAGCCGCATAGGAAATAAGCATGACTGCAGTGCAGATACCTTTGAATAAATGCATTGCATAAATGTTAACTGGCCAGAAAGCTGTAGCTCTCAGCGTATATGCCACTGTAGGTGAAAACTGTATGTATGTGTGTATGTTTAGCAGTTTGTATAGAAGTTTTTATGCTCGGAGAAGGCAACACCCTGTGGGGGCGTCGCTAACAGCGAACGAAATAAAAACACGAATATTTAAATGTATAATGAGCAGCTGAAAGCTTTTTAATGGCTTTTCAATTAGACGAGGTCAGCTCACATGTTTAAGTGAGTGTGTGTGTGTGTGAGTGCGCGTGAGAAACTCACTGTAGTTGCTTAGGCATCGGCTGGCTGACTAATTATGCACAAAAGTCAAGACTTTATTATAATGAGCAGACATTGCCTGGCAACAATTCCAACGGTACATCGCACACACATACAAACACACCCATACATACAACAAATGACTGCAGCAGCAGCTGGTGAGTGAGCTGTGCCAGCTGTGCTAACTGCAAATTGAAAGCACTCGCGAGTTGTAGTTGCATTTCAGCTGGCGCGCAAAAGTATGCTACACATTTTGCATAGCAATTGCTGCGGCTGCTTGCGGTCTGCCACGCGCTAATTTCTAATGTTCCTGCGTTATGAGGCCTGCTTAAATGCTGATGCTGCTACTGCTGTGGTAGCATCATTTTGTTTGCTTTACTCTGGTTTAACGCAATCTAAAGGATAAACCAGACAAAGGCTAAAGTCAGGCACGCGATACAAATACACAAACAAGAAACAATTGAATAACTCCTGTGTTAATTGTAGGATCGAATTGGTATTCAAAAGTATTACAGATATTTCAGTGGAGTTTGGAAAGTTGTATCTTTTATACGTCGCTTACAAATCGAATTGAAAAATCATACTTTTAATTTTTGGGGACGGTGGGCATGGCAGCGGCTATTTTAAATAAACTTGTTCTGTGCATAGTTCATAGAAACCTATACGCCAAATTTTGTGTCTCTATATTTTATATTAGCTGAGATATGTGTGTTTATACAGACAGACAGACATGGACTGATAGACAGACATGGCTCAAACGACTCTGCTAGAGAACCTGAGCAAGAACTTACACTCTTTTTGGGATGTGCCACGCCTCCATCTGCCTTTTACAATCATTTGCACAAAGTCAGTACAACCTCAAATGGTCGAAGGGTATGACAAACTGGTATAAGGAAGGGAAATAATCCAAACTCGCTTTCATTCATTCATTTGTCTGTCACTTGTTCTATTTATTTGCATTGCGCAAATCAAATTTGACAAAAATTTAATTAAACGCTGCACTTACAACAATTTTAATAAGCCATATAAATAAATTAAAATAAATTCCCCATGCAAAGCACACAAATACACAAACAAATACATATACAAATACGAATACGATTACATACAGACAAAACATGCAAATGGCAAACTATGTGCACTGTGTGTGGGCGACAAATTTAATTTTGTCAAAACCACAAATTGACAAATATTTTAATTTGCATAACAAACACAATCAACACACACACATACACACATTCACTGGCATACTTATCGTATATATTAATTGATTCTCGCTGAATTTATTGATTTCATTTTGTCAACAGTTGCTGGCAGAACCGCAACGCAGCGTTTTCCGAGTCACATGCCGCCTTCAGCTCATTGCACGCTTTATGAGCTGCCTTTTCACTCTTTTCTTTCTCTTTTACTCTTTACCCCCCCCTCTCATTACCTCTCCATCGCTCTCTTGCCTTCCCTTTCTCTATGTCCCTGCTTCTCACTCCATAGCTAATTTGCATGTGCGACTGTGTTAGAAACATAAATTACGCATAGTTCGCGATATCCCAAAGAGCAGGCGGCTCTGTTCGTTGTTGGCCATATTTGCATTTAGCCATATTCGCAATTTATGGCCAGATTTGGCTTGAACCCGCAGCTAATGGTGGCACTCACTTGCTAGCGTGTGTGTTCTTTTTCTCGTTGTGCTCTAGTTAATTGCTCTAATTACTTGCACAAATTTATTGACTATCCTCAATATTTGTGGTTGTTCTTCAAATGATATATGGCAGAAAAAACTTCGTATTGGGGTTAGGGTGTGGCCTATTAAAGTGGATAATTGATTTTAATTACACAGAGAATTGGATATATTTTATTTTTTACTTTTTGCACAACATTTTATGTATTTTAACCTTTTGTTTATTTACTTACTTAACGTCAATTGGGACAGTCGACTTGAAATTGCAGTTATTGATTAAAAAGTAAACTACAATTATAATTATTAATTATAATTAAAATTATAATTAATTAAATTGAATTAATTATAATAATACCACCACACCTGTAGGTAATGAAGCTTGGGGAATTTCAGTTACAATACAAACATAGATATATTTCTCCCTCTTAAGCTACCCCATTTAATGTGCTGTGTTATTTTTTTCTTCTGGGAGTCCAGAAACTGAAGCTCATATTCTCGGAAGCTCGCATTCTCGTACACATAAATACGTCTTAGGATACAATTTCAAAAGCAGCTCAAACTTAATGAACTGAATTGAATGGGGTGCATGCTCGCTGTCTCTCCCTCCCACTTCTCGCTCTCTCTTTCTCTGTCTGTCTCTCCATGGGTTGTTTAAATTTAAGCAATTAAACTGACCCATTCATGAGCATAAAAGACACCCGAGTTGAAAAACTGCTTTTGTTTTCATCAGTTCTGCTGTGCCAGTCAGTCAGTCTGCTGCTGTGGGGCTTCTCAGTGTTGTTGTTGTTGCTGCTACTGTTGATTTTATATATTCAAATTAGTTCGTTTTGCACGAGTGCCACTCGAAGAAGAGCTGCTGCTACAGCGACTACTGCGATATTTTTCAACTCCGGCTGACTGACCAAACCGGGCGACAAACAGACAGAGAGTCGAACTCTGCGACTGAGTGACTGTCCCTCTGAGTGAGCTCATTCAGCAGAGCTATCAAGTTGCCTGTGAAGTGCTTATCCTCAAATCAGTGACACTTGAATGTGCAGCACAAGTGACTGACCAAGTGGGTGACGGTGAGCTCGACTCGCCTCGGCTCGACTCGACTGAGAGCAGAGCTCAGTAGAGCAGCGACACAGGGCACAGCACAGGGTCTGGGTTAGTGACTAAAGTGCGAAGCTTGCCTTCATTTATTTACTTTGCCGTTTGCCGCTTGCCGTTTGCCATTTGCCAACTGGCCAAACGGCAGCCGAACCATCTGAAGTGTTGTTTGCGGCCCTGATTGAGTAGCTAAATAAAGTTGGCAAATGCCCTTTGTAGCTGTGCCCACTGCTGTTGTTGTCGCTGCTGCTGCTGCTGTTGCTGCTGCTGCTGCTTTTGCCGTTTGCCCTTCCCGTTTGTCCTTCCCGTTTGTTCTTTCCTTTTGCCTTTCCCCTTGCTTTCCGTTGCCCTGGCTAGCGATTTATGGAACAAGGATGATTCCCGGCTAATAGACTTAAGCGTATCAATTTGATCCGAGCCCAAGTTTCTGCCACCTATGCGACAAGTGGCCACTGAGCCAAGTCGCCTTGGAATGTGTGATGAATAAAGTTTGCTGCCGTGGGCGGGTGAGAATCTATTAAATTAAATTGGCCAAGTGAAGTGCAACCGAATCGGCTCAGGTTAATTATTTAAAGAATTTCTTGTCTGGTATTTTTGTGTAAAATAATTAAGGAAACTTTTAGAACTAATAGAAATTCGAAGAAGCCACAAAGTGAATGGCAGACAGCAGGTGTGAGCTAGATATAATAATAACAGAGAGAGAGAGAGAGAGAGAGAGAGAGAGAGAAAGAGAGAGCGAGAGAGAGAGAGTCGAGGATGCTCGACTGTGATATACCTGCCAATTACCTGAACAAAACGACTCCTTAAATAACGTTTATTTTTTTGTATTGCATACTTTAAGGAGCGGTTCGTAAATCAGTAGCTCTTGAAATCATTTCTTAAATAACATCTATGTTGATTTTCCGATCTTAATTGAATTTGCAGAACTCATTTGGACGTTGATAGTTATTGTGTTTACCAAAATGAAACTGTTCTGCACTAAAATTATGTTTTAAATTCGGTTTTTATCGACTTACGGCGGCGGAAAGGGGCTTGATCTAAGATAAACGAAACAAAATTTTTTAGCCCTACCAATTGTAGTCTATGAAATCTAGGTTTTTATGCGGACGGATAGTCTGTTGGCACAAAGTAATAAAACCCTTTTACTCTACGGCTAGCAGGTATAAGACTTAGTAAAATATAAGAAATATTTAATGTCATTAATTTCAGAAATTTAAACAGAGTTTAAAGATCTCTTTTTGACCCCTGTGCATCTGTACAAATGCAATGCACAGCATTTTTGAACCGTTTACTGATGCATTCGACTGTCGCAGCGTTCGCTGTCGGCCTGGCAATCCCGTACCAAATCCTGAATCACAGAACGCGGCACAAGGGTCACAAACAGGGCCCGGGAACGAGTCACGTAAGCCAAGCGCAACTTATTTATAGTTGGCCGAGCGACGAGGCGCAATTTATCGTCATTAGTGGGCAACGCAGCGAAATTTTCACTTGAAATTTTCACGAGTTGAAATGAAATGCCTGCGGTCATTCAGTGCGGTCCTGCCACCTTTGTTAATGATGCCGCCGCTGACTAGGACAACGACGACGGCGGCGACGACGACGACGACGATGAGAGCGACGACGACAACGACGACGGCAACAACGACAACGGTAATGATGATTACTGACGGTTTTAAATCATGCGCTAATTATTGCAATTGTTGCCCTCGGGCCGCAATCCCAGTTCGCAGTTAGCAGTCCTCCTCGAGTCCGCAGACCTCGTTGATGACGCTTGAATAATTGATGATGGGCAAACGACGAGGCTCGGTAATCAAATTCCAAAAGAGTTGACTCGCTTTTTGAGCAATTTTGTGTGTGGCCGCAAAACAAACCATTTTTCCACATTTTCCATTTCCATTCAGTGCCGCTTTGTGTGGCCGCTTTGAGTTGAGAGAACCTTACCAAAAAAAAAAAAAAAAAAAAAAACAATTGCACAAGGGAAGCTTTAGTTGGCACACAACTGCATTCGCCTCATGGCAATCAACCTAATTTATTATTGCCAGTCAGTCCCTTACCCGCCTCAAACAGACTAATGCTTGCCACACACGCCCCCGTTTGCCACAAAACGCCAAGCAACATAGCCACCATTTCGATATGAATGTTAATACATAATTCCAAATTGCAATTGCAGTGCGGCAATTGCACACCTGAGCTGCAGCCAGACCAGAGTCGGTGCTGTTGCTATTGCTGCCGTCAAAGCGAGCTGCCTACCACATGTTGTTGCCGCAACAGTTGTGGTTGCATTCAATTGGGCTTATTTCAAGAGAGGGGCGAAGGGTTGACTTGCCCTGCGGCATCCCCAGTCGATCGTAATGACAATTAGTAGTGTATTTTTTACGCCCATTGGGCGTATGAGTGATATTTTCAATTGGAATGAAGTTTACACTGCTAGAGTAGAGAACACTAAAATATTTATTCAATTTCTGCTGCAGTTTTTATTGTACTATAATCATTTTTTATATATATTCTCATTCCTGTAGCATCCGTTGTGAGCATCACCTTGTGAATCGCTTGCTACGTGCTTGCTTGCAACCTTTGTGCCTGCGGGTCAACGAGGCGGAAGGCAGCTTGCCGCTTAATGCCCACACATTGACACACACACACACACAGTGGCACACACCCACACTCAACTGCAGACAGACAGACAAACAACTCATTTCGCCCAGTGAACTCAACAATAAGCATAAAAACATTCATCACTGATTCACTACGTGAGCTGGTTGGCCAATTATTGCCCCAGCGAAGGTACATGCGATGATGAATATGAGTGTGTGTGAGTTTGTGAGTGTGTGAGCCGTTGATTGAATATCAACGCCGGCAGCAGCAGCAACAGCAGCAACAACAACCATCGCGCAGTTAACACTTTCGAGTCTCGTTTCCGCCTGTTTTCTGCATGTAATACAATATTTGCCATGTGTCAGCCGTAGTGAGCGTACGTGTGCATGTATGTGTGTGTGTCTGTGTGTGTGTGTGTGCCTGTATGTGTGTGGCTGTACGTGTGTCTGTAGCATATTTTCTGGGCTAGTCAACTGTCAGATTTCGCCTTGTGCCAGCATAAAATGTTAAAATAATGCCACAGTCATAGACAGGCCGTCTTTATTTGGCCAGCGAGGCACCCGCATCAACAGCACAGCAAGACAGTACCCTCCTCACTTTAGCCCCTCTCTCTCTCTCTTCCCCTCTTTCTCACTCTCTTTCTTCTCTCTCAGCAAATCCCTATGGTAGTGCCCGTCAAAGTTCCAGCTCACATTTCCCAGTCCCCGAGTACCAGCAACATTATCAGCCATTTGTCGCATACAATCTGCTTGCTTTCCTTTTTTTCAAAACACCCCCCTACCTTTCTCTCTTTCTCTTTCTCTTTCGCTTTGCTTTGCTTTCCGCTTTGCCTTCCACTTCCGGTGACAGCGTAATATTGTAATATGCTTATGTCTCTGTCTGTTTGCCTGTCTGCAGATACGGCTATCAAAATGGGAAATGGCAATGCGAATGAGAGCTCACTGATACGACTGAGAGACTGTATGTGTATGCGAGTATGTGTGTATACATGTGTGTGTGTGGATAGTGTGGCATACAGTAAGCTACGGAAAGGGCAGATAGTGGGGAGGTGGATCAGTTGGTACGCAAATTTGCTTTGTCAGCAGTTGAAAGTTTTCAGCTTGTTATTTATTATTGCGCTGGCTTTGCTCGCCTGCAAATCAATCAAATGCGGCGTGGGCGTGTATGTATATGTGAGCAAGTGCAACTTGATCAAATTAAAAGGCAGCCAGAGAGTATCTTTATCCAGCTACACACACCCAGTACACTCCCATACACACATGTGCGTAGACATTGCAATGCGAAGACAGTTGCAGCTGAAATGCATTTCATGTTGTCTGCCTGTTTCATGTGACAGCAACAGCAACAGCAGCAACAACTGCAACACTTCATATTGTATGTATCTGCAGCAACATCGCCATCTTCATCTCCCATCTTCCATCTCCCATCTCCGTCTCCCATCTCTGTCTGCATTTCCATTTCCATGTTACCATTCACTCCCGGGCACACCCAGTTACGTGCTAAGAATTTTAATTAACAGATAAATCAATAAGAAATATGGACGACGGCTGTCAGTGTAAGTCCCTCGCTGCAGTTGTATGTTTATGTGTGTGTGTTTGTAAAGAAGCATTGCTCGGCAACTAAATAAACTTCTGAGCCTGGCCCAGTCGTCTATTGCCGCACAGACAGCGGTAGTTAAAGAAAAGCGCAAGTGCTAAAGCACCACACAAAAATGGCCAACAGCAGCGGCAAAATGCGGAGAAATTAGAGAAAAACGGCACTTAAAATTGCAGCTGCAACAGCAAGTGGCAAGTGGCAAGTGGCAGCAGCATCGCACTGTTTCTTGCATGCTGAAACTTTTGCTGGAGGCTGCCTTGGCCATGGGACAACTTGTTATCCCAGCAGACACTGCGAGGGAGCTACAGCTAGACATGAAGTCTAGAGTGAATAAAGCTAAAAACCTATACCAAAACTAAGGGAAAGATATGGTAGATGTATTTAACTGTTTAGCGAGAGTAGATTTATAAATATTTCTGATAAATAAAATAAATTTAAATGCAAGTTGAAATATTATGTGGACTAAGCAACAGTAGAGTAAAGTGCACACACACACACTCCCTACTGCATATATAATCTATAGTGTATATAGTCCCTAGTGTATATAGTGCATATAGCAAAGTTTGCTGAGAATTGATTTAGGAATAGTTCTATAAAAGTTTGCAAATAGTTCTCATATCTTTTCAAACTTAGCATAGAAACGCTTGACTTGTTCCACTTTTCTCAATCTCTCTTGCTCTTTCTCTCACTCTCTCTCTCTCTTTCTCTCTCACTCTTACTCTCTCCCACTCTCCAACCATTTCCCATTTCAGTTCAGGCCACAGCTAGCCAACTGCAACGCATTTCGGCCGAAGAACGTTGCCAGCTTAATGGCGAGTGCGGCAATAAATAGAATTACAGTCAAGTGCTTGATAACTTGCTAAATGCAACGAAGCCACAGTCAGAGTCACAGCTCAGGCAATGCTTATATACAGTATTAGTAGAACGTCGAAAAATACCAAATATATACGGTATATATACGCTTTATATACCACACAAATTTCAAATTTTTAGCAGCAGCAGTTGAATGACGGAACGTGCCGCAGCCACCTTTAGACAGCCGTCACAATCTAATGTAGCACAATAAACCACACACACACACATACACACTCGCACGTAGCCTGAAGCAACAATTTCTTGATCCAGATCGCAGGGGAAGGCAGCTGGTGGGGGGGGGATGGTTGGAAACGAGTACAAAAGTTTAATTTGAATATAATAGAAAAACTTTGCACCGAAAATAGCCAAAAGCCAAATGGCAATAACAATGTGGCGGAGATGGCCAGAAACCAACAGCCAAACAGGCGAAACAGCTAAAAATTTACAGCGCTTGTTCAACCAAAAATAGTTTTCAAAATAAAATACAAACACACACATACACACATGCAGACACACACACGGATACACGTAGAGCCATACGCACGTGGGATATATAAAATGTTTTATGGCATTTGTGATTGTTGTGTCATTAAGTTGAAATTGTGTAGGTGGTCAGACTAGCAGTCACACACACACACATTGGCACAGCCATATATACATGAGCAGCATTAGGGGAGTAGCGGGGCGTGGCAATTTCATTTCTATTTCCAAGTTGTAATCGAAAAACTGACTGCACTTCCCTTTTATTCCGCTGCTGCTTAGTTTGTACTTCTATTTGGCCGTTTGTTATTGTTGGCTTTTTATAATTATTTTGTCGCCATTTTATTTATGTGTAGCGCCTCTTGAACCCGCCCTCCTTCCCCCCTTAGTCCACTTCTTGCTGCTCTACTGCTCTTGCGAACTTTGCGCGTACATTTGTTTGCGTTCAATAATTTGTGTACAAATTTTTCGTGCAGCTCCCTTTATGGCCATGAAGCAGGGCCAACAGCACGCATGGCCAATGCACACACACAGACATGTGGTTCACACATACGCATACACACACACATATACGCGGACTAGACTAAGCGACATCACAATGGGGCAGGACAAGCCAAGCTCACCTGCTTGCCTTTTGTACCTGAGTTGCGCGTTCATTCATATTTCCCCCAGGACAATTGTGTGTGGGGGGGAATGTGTTTTGTATATGCGTGTGTGTGCGAGAGTTACAAGTTGTGCACAGCGCTTTGTAGTCGATTTGCCCTTGCTAAATGGGGTCTTATTGCATTTTAAGCATGTCTGCGATAAGGCGAGTCATGCGTGCCAAAGCGATAATCAATTTGACTGCATAAGGAAATCTCTGCAGCGATTGCTTGTTTCTGGTTTTGGATTATTTAAGATCGTTATATCAATATCAATTCAACATTGCAAGACTTGAAATGGGGATAAAAGTTTTCTTCGTATAGACATATCAAGAGAAATTGAGATGGCAGGAAAACTGGTGAAGGGATAGGACAATGAGAAGGAGATAGGAGAGGAAAAATAGTTTTATAGTTTAATAAGGTTAAAGAGTAGTAAAGATTGCTCTGAATGGGTTTTTAGTTGCTTAAGATTCCCAGAGAGCTGCGATATCTTAGTTTCATTAGATTGATAAGGAGTGGGATTTTCTCTTTCCTACCTGGAGTTAAAGATTCTTGAAGAAGATTCTCGAAAAAGATATTTGAAGAAGCTGGGGCAGAAAAATTGTAGTTCAATATATGCTAAGCTTTACTGCTTATAAATGTAATTCTATTTGCAACTTTTCAATTTATATTTAGTCTTTACTTTCCCCCTCTTGCAGAATGTATAGTGTATTCGCTGCTTCGTCTTCTGGCACTCTTCAAATTTTCCACACTTTGCACCTTTATTCTTTGTCAGTTCTTTCGCGTTTTTTGGCTTTCGCGGCTTATTAAATATTCAAAGCCAACTTCAGCTGCCTGCCAGCAACAACAGCAACACAAGGAACAGAAACAACAACAATCTGAGCCACAACCGCAATGCAACAAGCAAAAAATTAGTTTAAGCTGAGATTTCTATAGACAGCCCAGCTGCGTGGGCTTCGGCAGAAGCAGTTGCTGTCGATTTGTTGGCCAATTGACGTTGAGCCTCAAGTTTCATCTTTGCATTTAGCTTGCGGCAATTTTCCACTTTCTATTTCTGCTTACATTTCGTACACTCTTCTTCTTATGGAATTCCTTTTCAATTTTCGCCTAGCGTGCGAGTGGGCGAGAGATTTTGGTTATGTATGTTGTTTACGTGGCGTATGCGCGTTATATTTGCATACATTTGCGGTGGCTTTTGTAGAAATTGCGCATACGCCGCGTTTTGTTTTCGACTTTGCTGACACAGTTGCGCCTGCCGACCGAATCAATTTGCCCTGCATATTTGCATAATAAGCACAGTCCCCAGCTTGCCAGCTATGCCAGGGCAGGCCAGGCTAGGCTGGCTGGCAGTTTGTTTGTCACTCAGCCTGTCACTTGATCAATATGTGCATAGCGTGCTCATAAAATGTCACTCCCCCCACAACAGCTCCCTGTGTATTACTTTGTTTTCTTGTGCAAAATTTGTGTCACACAAATGTTGCGGCAAATCGTAGGGTGTCGTTGCGGCAGGGAGCCGGCAGAGGGCGGGGTCAAGAGGCAGCAGTGTGCCAAAGTGGCAAATTGCACAACTGAGCCACGTCTTCGAACTCTCTCAACCTTTCGATTTCAACCCTTCACGCATAAACACAAGCTGCTGCACACTCTTCTTCCTCTGCATCTCCCACTCCCCTTTCACTTCCATCACACCCACATCTCACTCAGCAAGTGCACGAAATGTAGTGGAATAATGACTTTATTATATATTTGCCTTGCTGTATTTATCTGAAGAGTTGCGATTGCTTTTCGCTGTGGTAAACAAATTTTCACAAGAAAAGCAAGGAAATCTCTAGAGTTTAATGACTGAATCGCTTCGAGTGTTTTTATAATGTTATTATAATGCTGTAAGGTTTTTAAAATAAAATTAATGCAGCTTAGCTTGGAGTAGCTATGTGGATAATAGAAATTGAAGTGAATAAGAATCTGTTATCATAAGTATAAGTATTCCTAGGAATTTGTACGTCTAAAATACTCTGCTGATAATAGAAGCAAAAGGGTATTAAAGACTTATGGATGCAGAAAAGGAGAGGGAAGAAGACGTGTCTGATTAATCGAAAAATGATTAAAGAGTACAACACTACTCTTTATAGTTCAATGAAGTTTCAGCAATTTAGAATAATACATACAAATTATCTTTTAGAGGCATTTATACCTTATATGTTAAGAAATTTATAAAGAGTAAGAAAAAGACTTTCTCGTGTTCACTTATGCTTCTTTTGCACTTTAACTATCGGAAGCATTTGTAATGTAGATGATAATGTAAATGATAAAGTTTTCTTCAGATTCACCAAACCTTTTGGTCCACTGCACAGCACATGCAGAGTATCTTAGGGTCTAGTTCATTTAACTTCTCCAACTTGTTTACTCTGCAATCGTCGAGAGCAAATCTTATTTTTCTTCAAAAGTTTCCATTAGTCTCGTCTACGGCTTGCAGCCAATTAGGAGTGCTCTTAAAAATGCACAAGCCTTTCTCTCGACTCAATTTGATTTAATTCTCATCCCCTGCAGAATCAGAATCCACTCAGCATAATACCTCGAAAAACTTTTGTATTATAAGCACAAGTTTTGAACAATGACGCGACAGAAACTTGCGGCGGCTCACCAGTTTCTGTTGCACAAGCACTTAAGCTTAAGTGATTTTTATTGGTCACTTAATGCTCAGACAGAACTGACATGGGGGAGGTGCAGGGGCAGGGGCAGGGACAAGGTCTGCAAGTGACCACAGCAAGCTAAGCATAAAATCGATAAACAAATTGCCAAATTAGCACATCGCCTCCCGAAAACAGATAAAAGAACAAACAAAAAAAGACCTAACTGGGGAAAACAGATCTGTTGGGTTTCGTTGCTGTTGTTGTTGCTATTGTTGTTGTTGTTGGCGGCTACTGCGGGCCAAGGCAATTCATCTATTCGAAACAAAGCCATCCATTCAGTGAGTGTCATTCATACGGTTGCCCAATCGTGCGAGCTTCCGTGGCCATTCATCTCGCATCTGAAGCGCGCGACTTGACGCTGTCTGCTGCTGCTGCCTCCTTCTTCGGCCTGCTGCTCGTAAGATAAATGGTGCACAGATTATGATCATTTTGTAGCAGGAGCAGCAGCAGCAGTAGCGATGGCCTCGCACTGCCACGCCCACTCGACTGGCGGGCGACGTCTGCTTATGACAAGCTAAACACACACTTGAGTCGCAGATGAGTGTCGCCAAAAAAAGAAGGTCGCTTCGCCAATTGTGATAAATTGCGAGCAGCTTTGTGTTTCTGATTAGCATATGTCAAGCGGGGCGTATACGCAATGCGCGTGGCTGTTTCTGTAGCAGGCAGCTCATCTATTTAATTATGTTTACTTGGCTTAGTATTCGAGAGGTTTTTCAGCCTTGAGGCAGCGCACTCTGTCGATAAATGGGTTAAACTGCGGAAAAACTACTCCAAGGAGAGAGAGAGAGAGAGAGAAGAGAGAGAGAGAGAGCAATATATGCTTTCGCGGCGTGTTTGGTTTGGCAGCCGCACAAATATTTATTTGCGCTTTTATTTCACGGACTCGACGGCCAACTCACATGGCGTATGCGTGCTGCCGCTGCTGCTGTTGCTGTTGCATACAGGACACGCAATGCGGGCGCGTGCGTGCGTTTAACTGCTGCAACGAACGATAAGGCGAAAGCGAACCAAAGTCGCGCTTGCTGTAGCTGTTGTTGTTGCTTATGTTGCTCCCGTTGCTGCTGTTGTTACTGTCGTTGTTTTTGCGTGTTAATTCCCTTTGATAAAATAATGCCATGGATAACCTTTAAATGGGGTTTTGGCCCGCATTCGCCTTTGCCGCTCCCCACACAATTAAGCCTTATTTATTCTTATCCTGCTGCCTTGCAGTGCTGTTCCCGCTATCGATTGCTGTGATAAGCAATAAATGTATAAATAAATATTATTGAGTACGAGGCGGGAAAAAAAAATCCATCAGACTGGCGAAATCAAAGGCCTTGTTAGGCAATATCAAAATCGTTGCGGCTCTCACTAATTGCTGCCGCCTGCGCACGCACACAAAGGCAGTCAGCTCTCCCTCCCTCTCCAACTCCCTCCTCTTACACTCCTCAACTGGGATATAACTGTGGCCGGGCTCGGGTTCAGAAAGCATTTAGCAAACATGACAAAGTGTTAATACCAAGGCTAACGCCGTTCGTTGCGTCAGGCGGCAGGTGGCAGGTGGCTGCTGGCAGGTGGCAGGTGGCAGATGGCAGGGAGCTGGCTCAAGTTGGCTAACGAGCTGAGGGGGGGCTTGCGTGCGAGCACAGCAAGAAATTAAAACAGGTTCTTAAAAGCAAAAACTATGCTCAAGCTTAACGGACTGTGTACTAAGCTATGCGTGCTACTACTGCGGCCATAACAATTCCCCATTTAGGAAAGAGGAGCACCAAGACGAAGAAGAAGAAGGTGGCACTGGTTCGTGGGGGGTCATCAAGTTGACGACCCGCTGGGTGTCAAATTTGAGCGATATGTGTACAGTGGCACTCATATGTGTGCGACACACACACACAGCGAGTGTCATTTATTTATTTATACAACAAGTGGCAACTTTAAGCAGTCCAGGCGACCTGAGCAGGTTATGTAATCGACTCGCACGGCGTGGCATGAAAAATAAGTCGGTCATAAACTTGGCTATTAACCTCTTAGGTTTAACTGTGCACTCACTTCCGGTCACTATAAATATAACTTAAGTAATAAGTTTGGTAATAAGTTAAGAAATAATTTGAATTATAGTTCTGTATACTATTCAAGGGAGAGAAAGAGAATTTTGTTAAAGTTTAAGATGACAACTTCGATAGGAAGGTCGAAAAAAGGGCTGACATCCTAAAGAAAACTTCTGCAGCTTTAATTTCAACTTTAATGTCAACTTCGATAGTGATGTCGAAAAAGGTCTGAGATATTATGGAAAACTCCCGCAGCTTTAATTAAGCTACTTTTATCATCATCTAGCTGTTTTCTAGACACCTTTTCTAGCTGTCTTTTCATATTCGTTTTACAAAAGAGAGAATTCTGTTGGAATTTAAGAGGCTGCAATGGGAATCTCAATTAAATAGTTGACACTTTATGGAAAACTTTTCAGGCTAAAATTGAGCTATTATTGCCATCATCTAGTTATTTTCTAGCTACCTTTTCCAGCTGAAGTTCAAGACATGCTTAATGTAGCGCGGCACGTGGCACTGCCTGCGGCCACAAATTGCCAACCGCTAACGTCATAAACGCCAGTCAGATTGCACAATTATGACAGCAGGCTTCAGCGAGCACACGCACAGATGCACACACACACATACACACACACACACAAGCACACACACTGGGAATGTGTAAAAGAGATGGCACTACTCGCACGGTCAACGGGAAAGGCTTTAAGGCACTTAACAAGATGAAAGCGCCATCAAGTATGCAACACAAATAGAACTAACTGAGTGTGCGACAGACGGGAGGAAGGGTGGTGAGAACTGCGGAGCACACTTCGGTTTCGGTTTCGAGGCCAACATCAAATATTAATAATTTTGTGCAAAAAACTAGAGCAGAGCAACCCAAAAATGGCTGGGCAGGTGTCGTGCTTGGCTTACACAATAAGCAAACGCATCGCGTCGCTCACCCTCACCCTCCCCCTCTCTCTCTCTCTCTCTCTCTCTCTCTCTTGGCGCCTGCTGCGTGTCTGGGATCCACAGAGCGAGTAGACGGGGAACAATATCAGCGACTTTTGCCTGTTAGTCGGGCATCCTTTGGGAAATTAGTTTAAAAGGGAAGCGGTAACAGAAGAGGTAAGCGGAGGCACAAAGAAATTAACTGCGTAACTTACTTGTAAACAGATTATTTATGATGCCCGGCCAAAGAACTGAGCGAATCGCCGTGAAAGGGCTACCACCCTCTTGCTCGAACACCGTCTCTTTTCCCCCGCTGTAGCGTCTCTAGCCAATTGCCAACAATTTTATTACACTTGCCAAAAATAAATTGCACTAAAAATTAACAACTTCACAAACAATTCCACTTAAAATGTTTATTGCGCTCATTAATTTTTTGGACTTTCGACTGTTGAATGCGAATGTACCTCCACTTGTTGTTGTAGTTATTGTAGCTCTTATTGTTGTTGTACAATTTGCTGTTAGTTTGGCCAATCTAGAAAAAAAGCGGCGTTTCAAGTGGCTCCGATTTCATTAAAGTTTCAAGTGCTTTAATTTGTAAGCTCTTTCTTTCACACTCGCTCTCTCTTTCTCTCTCTTTTTCGCTCCCCTTGCCTGTCTGCCGTCTGTTAACGTTCAATAAAAATGCACAGCAAAATATAAAAATATAATTTATGCCCTGTATATGGTTTATTGAGTGCGATTTATACGATAACAGACGCCGCCAGTCGCCAGTCGCGCTGACCAGGCCTCCAAAGCGGGGGCCAATTGTCTGCTCGCTCACTCAAATGGCAACAATAACAGCAACAGCAACAAGAGCAATACTAACAATAACAAGCATATATTGTGTATAAATAAATAAATATTAATATTAATGTCGCTGCTTCGCGTATAAATAAAGCGGACTTAAAGTTTTAATGAAGCGCATAAATAAAATGCGCAAATAAAGTTAATTTCATTTGTCAGCCAATGAACAAGACACACATACAGACAGACAAAGAGACAGATACAATCATACACACACACTCACATTCTTCCATACACAGTCCCTTTTGGCAGAGCTAAATGAAAAGAGCCGAGGCGACCAAAGCTGCTGACAGCTCAAGCTGTGATTACAAAAGGAAGCGAAGAGTCTCCATTAGGCGATTCATGAATACGGCAAGAGCCGGTAAAATGCAAAGACTATAAGAGGAGAGCTGCATACACATGCGTGTAAGGTGTTGCAAAATCAAGCTGAGAGATGCGTGCAACCAATTGGAAGGAAGTGACACATGCTGAGACCCGTCGACAAGCGACTGAGCAGCAAATGGAAAAGCAGAGCAAGAGAAACAAGTAAAGGAGGACTAAAACCAAAGTGAAAGACTGCAAAAAAGTGCAGGTGAGAAAAACAGCAATAGTTACTTAAAGATAAAGAGCGTACATATGTACCTTGCAAGCTGCTGCGAAACAAGCGATTTTCCATTTCCCTAGAAGTTTTTCTCAATTGAATCCAAGTTCGCAGCAGCAATGACAATCTAGTACCAGAAATCTTTAAACTCACGTAATCAAAATACTCTCTTTATTTATTCAATTAAAGTAATTTCTAAATACTCTTGATATTTATTCAATTTAAGTAATTTGTTGCAATTCGATTGATTAACTTGTAAATCCCCAAAATAAAATTGAAATGAACTTTACAATTTTATTCAATTTCGTTTTCTTTTATCTCTTTTTTGCTTCTGCTTTCCCTTTCACTCACTCGCAATATTGCATAAATCACCGAGCGAAGCCTTAATCAAAATTCAAAGCGATAAGTTTGCGAAGGCCGGACCGCAATAAATATGGAAAATCATTTTATTCGACTATAAAAACTCACAAATTGTTTAATTGGTTTTTGAACTTTTATTTTATTTCATTTCTGATTTTTGGCATTTTTTTGTTTTTACGAAAGCTTTTAAAATATCATTTGGAAAAGCGTCTTCAACTGCGAAACTTTTCCATTAAAATGCTTAATACAACAAAGCCAAAACAACAACAACAACAGTAACTGGGGAATGTGGGTGGCTTGGCTGCTGCAGGCGTGGTCGGCGCCAAAGTTGCAGGAACGCCCACTTCTAAAACAAGGCGCACGTCGACTGCCGCCGCCGAATGCACTTGAAACTCATTTCATTTGGAAAATAAAACCTGAACAGAGTATAAAAGATACGAAAGCAAGGCAGTAGCAGCAGTAGCAGCAGTAGCATTAGCAACAATAACAACAATACCAACAACAACAAGGCCTACAACAAACTTAGTTTTTCCAAGCCTCTTTTTCCATTCCACTGTTTTTTCGGGGTTTTCTCTCTTTTTTTCGGCCGTCAAGTGCGCGTGACTTTTGGAGTCTCGAACAAATTTCGGTTGAATAATTTAATTGTTGCAAAAGAGACGCGTACGAACGAAAACCTTGACAGCAGCCGAGCGAACGCAATGGCACAAAACCAGAGCGAAACTTTCCCAGCTTCCTTTTCGTTTTTTTTTTGTGTTTTTGTTGGGGAAAATGAGCGCAAATAAAATATGCAAAAAGGCGTAGCGAACTTTATGATGTTTGACTTTGTACACACAAAAATCTCCGAACTCGCCGACGCACTCCGACGTCCCCTTCCCAATTCCCTATCAACTCAAGCACCTTCTCCTTCCCCACTCTGCCATCATCAGAAAAAGGCAAAACTTTTATTTTAAGTTCAAGTTAACTTTCTGGTTAGCTCGCCGCCAGGCAAAGGGCCACGCCGAAGTGTAGGCAGTAAGCGAAGCGTCCCGCTTTCCTCCACTCTCTCTCTCTCTCTCTCTATTACTGCTTTGGTAGCGCAACAACAGAGAGTTGAGTCAGTGCACAGCTGATCAATACCCTGTAGAACAAAATGAGAAAGTGTTTACTACATTTATTAACGAAACACATGTCAATTCGTTTTAATCTTTCTCAATTCTTTTACTTTTCCAAGTCGTTCTTTTACAGGGTATGCCAGCCATTGTACATTTCTCTGCCGCACTACCTTTGCCCTGAAGTTGCCGGCGAAAGGCACAAAATAATTTATTCTCAAATCAAAGTTAGCAGCGCGTTGCGTATACGTATTACCAATCTGCACTCATTTCAATACTCACACTCACACACACACACATACGCACTCGCTCTGCCACACACTTTGAGGTTAGGTAGATTTCTGTTTCGCCTAGTCGAAAATTTAATTTCCCTGCTCTGTGTTTTATTTATGATCCAGATATGCTTATTCTTACCTTTCTGCAAGTTTTCACAATTCGACTTGGAGTCATATTTCATTTTGTTTCTTCAGCCTTCTTTAAGCTCCAGCAGAAACTTGGCTCGAGAGTGTGCCCTCCATCCCTCTCTCTCTCTCTCTTTCTTCTACCTTCGCCTCTTGGCTGTGCCTCCTCTCTCTCTCTCTTTCTCTGTGTGCTTTTAACATATGACTTCCGTAATGTTTGCGTGCACAATGAATAACTTACCCAATGTTATCCTTTTGTTGCCAGCGTGATGTATGCAACTGTGCGTACCTGGTACCTCTGTATGTGGCTTCGCCAGCTTTGGCGGCACCTGAACTGTGCAAGGTGTGCTGGTGGAGCAGCCCCAGCTGCGCTTTAAGTAATAATTCTGCATGCAGGCAGCGACAGCTGCTTATAAATGTAAGCACAGCCAAGTTAGATTAAGTCGCTGCTAGGCAGATACTGCGTAAGCCTTGACAGCCTCTCTGTCTCTGTCCCTCTCTCTCTCTCTCTATCCACAGAATGCTTCTTTGTGTAGCAGAAACTCTATGTGGACCAGTTTGGAGTTTGTTGGCTTCGGCATCGTTTTCATTTTGCATTTGATGCAACTCGACAGCAGTAATGGGCGTTGTCTGTTAAAGTTAATACCTGCGTAAATATTGAATTACTGAAAATGATATCATTATGAGAAGGAAGGAGAAGCAAAAAGCAGATAGAAAGAAGAATACAAGAAGAGAAAAACTGTTGGACTTTCTTGCAATCAATTGCAAGAAGTTTCTCTAACTGCAAGTAAGAATGAATTCTTTTAAAAAATGATAAAGCAAAGTATGATTGAAATTTGTATGTTATATGTGTATATAGAAGGTATCATATATAGTTAAGAAAGAATTGATTATGGTACTCCACACACGTTTCTCCATTTTTTGATTGGCAGAACTCTTTGCCTGCTTGCGAGCTGCGCTCGTTAGACTACGTTCTTGTCTGAATTTCTCCTGTTTAGTACACACAACTTCGATGCCTCTAATCAGCAAGTTGCGACAAATTACATTTATCAAAGGCAAACATGCACTGGCAGCAGCAACAACAGCAGCAACAAGAACAACAACAATGGAAACGCGTTAAACAAATTACGCTTCTTTTTGCAACTAATCAAAAGTAATCACTTTGCAATTTTCGGGGCCTGGCAAAAGACAAACAAAAAGTGCGCCAAGAAATTGGCTGACACAAAGAGAACAAAGAGCTATTTGCCGAGATCGACGGGGGTTGGAAGGGGTAGACTGTATGTCTAGAAGAATGAGGCAGCAACTCCGAGTGAGACTGAGTCTCGGTAACTGAGCCTAGTGTCGTCGCATGCCATCAACAGCTGCCGCTGCTGGCAGGAAATAACAATGGCAACAACAACACAAACATTTGCCGCCTATCAAACTTCCCACACACACACACTGGAGCACGCGACAAGTTCGACAAACAAATCATGATAAATGAACCAACAACAAACAAGAAAGAAAAGCTGGCAAAAACTTATTCCTTGTGCTTTTTAATTTAACAAAAGAGCGTCACGAGGGAAGGAGTGACAGAGTGAGAGAGAGAGAAGAAGAAAAGAAAGGGGAAATTAGCGTGAAAGGAGAAGAAAAACACAACTCAAGTTGAGGCTGATTGAAAGGGTTTTTATTCGCGAACATTTTCTAACTCACTTGCCAAATCTGCTCAATGTCCTGCGGGTCCGCACCGAATCAGCACAATAATTACACGAGCTAATGCAATGCTAATTATATTTGTCATTCCCCCATTTTGCCACGCCCCTCTATGGAAAATTGCAACATTTGCAGTTCACAGTTCGCATAAATTTGCACTTAGTCGGGGGCGGTGCCAGGGGCGTGGCTGGTTCAACTATTTATTGTTGCCAAAATGTTTTGCAAATTAACGTTCATTCCGGGAGGTCACAGATAAATTGCGCCATTTACGCGCCTAAGCGAACTTATTTAAATTAATTTATTCGCCGTGAGTGCAAAATTTGAATATTCCCCTCGGCCAAAAGAATAATAATGCATATTCCATGCAAGCTATCGATTTAATGAACACTGTATTTCCATTTTGCTTTGGCATTGAAATTTGCACGTAAATCGAAGCGCTTAATTGAAAGGAATCCCTTTTAAGCCCACATCCCTGTTGAGTTTCAAGTTCGCCGCTTGCTATATGCCAGGCCAAGTTTGGTGTGTTAAATTAACCACCAATTAAACCTCTTTCCAATTTAATTACCCTTAATGTGTGTCTAAAACTCTGTTGATGTTTTTCGGGCAGATTTTTGTGGTTTGATTTATGAAATGAATCGAATTATCCGAGAGGAGCGAATGAGGTTGTCTAGCTCAGAGGATTTTTAAGTGAATGATTGCCTTTATATGCAATACTGGAACATTTTATTGATGATCGAAGCTGGTTAAAGTTTCAATAAGCCCCTGAACTTCTGCAAAACTATGAAATTTTATTGTCAACCAAAATTTGGAATGAACGTTAAGTTTGCCTGCTAACTTTATATGAAATAGAAACTCAAAATTTTTAAAAAGTTTTACCAATAATTTCTTAATGGATCTGCTGAAGGAGAGGTTTCTGTAACCACTCGAAGAACTTTCAAATTCGAGTTCCTTGAGTGCCTTAGAACCTTCTTTACTTATATGGGAGGTAATTTTTAAAGCCCCTTATAATTAATTTACTTAACACCTTGTTCAATTTAATAATCTTTTTATTTTTTGCAATTAAAGTGAACTGAATTTAATGAGCAAGTCTTCTCCAGTCACAGCTCAAATCATAAATTGAAGCTCGCAAATTGAACTGCCTGTCATTAGCAACACTTCAGTAGCTGCCCCCAGTCACGCACATTTGCACACACAAAGCAGACACACACACACCTACACACTCAGGCACACACACACATCACACACAATTAAGCAAAGCATGAGCCGCACCCGAACCCAAGTTAAGTCAAATCGAATTGTGTCAGTTGACCGACAGAGAGTCGAGCGGTCACTTCTGTTACCTAGCGACAGCAGAGAGGGAGAGGGAGAGAGGATGGGGAGTGAGAGGGATGAACAAGCTGAGGGAACAGAGCGAATCCAGCCATAAATGATTGAAATGTATTCAATTGTTTGATTGACTGACTGAATGAGTCAGTAAGTCGGTCGAATGCTCGCTTGGGCAGCTTGCCCCTCTGCCCAACTGACTTGCCTGCTGTCTGTCTGTCTGTCTATCAGTCCATCTGTCTGTCTGTCCGTCTGCCTCTCTGTCTGTCAGTCACAACAATGCATGATTAATGACTGAGCGTGGCTGTCGGCGTGGGAATTAAAAAATTATTTGCGTCAAATTTGCTGGCAAATGTAAAGCTCGGGGCATCATTATCGTAATCGTTATCGCTATCGTTATCGTGGCCATGAAAAGCAAATTATGCGCCAATTACTTGCGGCCTCTATCCGTCTGTCACTCCCAAAATCAAAGAAACCGGAAAATACTAACATATATACATATATCATTTATATAAATGTATCTTTTAATGTTTATTTACTGTACTAATGCTGATTATAAATGCACACAACTGAGGGTTTCTATACTTGAGTCTCTCTATAGCTTGTCCACTCTTTCTCTCTCCTTCTGTTCAGCTGACACATGCAAATGACCTAGTTACCTCACGCACACATACTCACACACACACACACACTCATAATATACCCAAGACGTTAAGGGATATGTCAATGGTGCTGTAGCTAGTCCGCAAACTGGCAAACTTTAAATTTGCCAAACGTAACGAAAACTTGGCACATTGGCACTTGAACGGACACCCAAACTCATATTTGTTTAGCTTGATTACAGCCCAAATGTGATTTAAGGCACGTTAAACACACACATCCGTACGCACACACTCACCCACACAAACAAACACCTGTCTGCCCAGAAAATCAAAGCAACGAGAGGATACTCAAGGGGAAACAGGAGTAACAACTAAAGCAACCAATGCAATCCCAGAGAGACAGGAACCTGTGCGCCGTGCCCTGTGGTCAGCTCACCAGTTCATCTCAGCTACCTCTCCTGCTTTCCCCCTCTCTCTCTCTCTTTCTCTCTCTCTCCCTTTCTCTTTATACACACACGTAAGCTTGAACACACACATTTATCCGCCGACCTGTTCGCATAAAATATGCAAGCGCACGGCACACACAAAATTGTTTACCCTTGCCTAATGCAACAAGCTGTAGTTTTTCCGTTGCCTGCGGCTGATTGCAGCTGAGAGAGCGTAATTGAAATATAAAGATAAAGCTATCGATGTATGTAATCGATAGTAAGAAAATATATTTAAGTTTGCATACTAAGCAAAGCTTGAAAAACAAACGAATTTATCTCTTAAGAAATTCTTTCACAAGAACAATAATGCAAAATACATCGATGGTATTGATTATCTCGGCTGACTATCGAAACTATCGAGTATAAAACTTCTAACGATTCAACAATGAATGCTCTTCCGTATTGAGCTGCAGATACATTGAACTGAAAATGTGTAACGTGTAACGGTATTACTTTTGTTCGGACGATCTGCGCTAGCGGGGCACGCTTTAGAATCCGGCTCTAGCTCGTCGGCTTTGGGGGTGGAGGTCTTGCTTTGACAGATCCGACTACCTGATACACTATAATTATTTATAAGATTAGAATTGAGCGTGCTGCGACAAAAAAAATGAACTAGATAAGCTAGACCGGACTAGAGATACAAAAGAATTCAAAAAATTATGAGAATAGTGAAAGAGAGGGGAAAAGAACGCAAGAATTGGTATAAAAGCGCAGCCACTGGTGTTATTGTGGTCGCGAATGCCCACCCTACCTAGATCACCAACCTAAGAGCATGGCTCTGGTGACCCCTGTGTCCCCTACGACCGCGGAATCATCAGCATGAGTTCTCTAATATAAATTAGTCAATTTTCATGTTTATCATCATTGATTCCGGGCGTAGGGGAGGCATCGGGCGTCTTCCATCCAGATGTGAAAATATTTGCGGACAGACCTAAAGATTTTAAAAAGTTGTACGGAAAACTTTCAAGGTATAATCACTTCTTGAGAGAATGTTTTGAAAAAAAAAATAAAAAAATATATATAAAATTGTTTCCAATGGCGCATGCATATATATAATAGTAACAAAAAAATGGCGTAAATGATGCATAATAAATAAAAATAAGTATAAACTAAATATTTATGTAAGAGTAGGGAATGTAGTAAGTCGGCTACTCAATTGTTTGTTGAAACGTTTGACTTGAGCGAGAATCCCTACTAGATGTAATTCTTTAACACTTCTAAATTAAGCTAACGTATATGTAATAATCCAGCAGCATTTCAGTTTTAGTTGAGTAATATTTTAGGTCTCTTAATTATTCATATAATTCTTCGCTTTTCTTTCAGATTCTAGATATTCATGCCTTTCTTTAATTAATTAATTTTTGTTTTTGTTTTTCTTCTTTGCACTTATAAACTTTAAAATTTTTCTTTGCTTCTTTCTATTTTTTTTTCACTTTCATTTAAATTTATCTTACTTTACTTAGATCTTTTAGATTTAATAACGCTTGGGGGCTCATGTCGCACGATAATATTTGCAATTAACAAACAAAAAATATCAAAAATAATAAATTTTCAAAAATAATATATAAAAAGAAAATATATATAAAGGAACGAACTCACAGGCTTTAATTCCAACGTCGAAAGATCGATCTCCCGGTTATGGTTCCTGAAATTGTGGAGCGATTTTGTTGTCTCCGCGTGACATTATATTATTTAGATGATTTTTCCTTGTATTTGTTAGCGAACATGAGCTGAGCCAAAACTTTCCTATTCTCCTAATGTTTCATTTTTTTATTTAAACCAAATACATTTATGAAAGCCAGAAGGGCAAAAATAATCTAATTAAGAAAACTCTGCTCTTATGTTCGTATTATTTTTAAACGTCGAATTGAGTTCCCTTCTGCTGGTGCAGGAACATCTTGCCTGCTTTTGGGCGTAGATTTAAATATTTGGCATTTGATTTGATTTGATCGTAGATTAATCCTGCATGTTGATGTTTAGATCGATGTAGATTGAGATGATTTAAGAGATAAGGTGTTTTCCTGTTTTAATTATAGTTGATTGGTTGAGGTTATGGCCTGTTAAGGCCTTAGAGGCCTGGCCGCGTGCTCTAAGGTGTCGCTGTTTCTTTTCCTTTTAATTTTTCTTTTTAGGTTAGAAAAAAAAGGTGCTCCTATGGACAACTCGCCCAATTTCGCCTGAGAAAACCCACAATTTAATTAGAAAGCGACTCTTTCGTGCTACTATTACTCTACATACCTTGGCGAAGCAAATAGTTAACCAATTTTTTGTTATATTTTCTTGCTTTCGCAATGTTGGCAGGAAGACAGGGTTTAGTTGAGCGTTGAGGAGGGCCGAGAGCGAAAACGCCAGAATTGAATTGATTGTGCACAATTTATATTTTCTATTTTTCTTTTTCAATCACTTTTATTTAATTTTCACTTGCAACTATTAGAACTGATCTGATCTCTTTGACGATTGCAGCAGGAAAAGATCGAGACAGGAAAGAGAGCCTGGCTCAACCATGCGGTTTGACCTGGATGCAACCAGGCGTAGAGCTTTTGAACCGCAACCCTAACTCAATTGGGCATGTAATGTTACCCTGCTTCTGCTGTTAACATTAACATTTCATTACAAGTCGAGCTTTGCTTGAAACAAAAATCTTTTATTCGGTGAAACTTGCAGTCCACAAAAAAAACTACTGCCTACTTTCAGGCACCTGACTTTATTCGGCTTCAGGCCCCGCTACAAATGTTCACTTATTTGTTGCCTTCTATTTCTAAAATTGACCAAGTTCATCTGAAACACATCGATAGTAACACAAGTAGACTATCGAAACTGGAATTTCTAGCTTAAGAGTATTGAATACTCTCACATCTTTGGCTGTAGATACGTGTGAGCTGAAAATGTTCACTTATTTGTTGCCTAATATAATGGACACACCTGAAATACATTGATGTAATGCAGATCTCTTTTGACGATCGATTAATTTATTGACTATTTATCAATTAGTATTACAATCTTGTTTGTGGTTTTTATATGCATCCTTAACATATTTTTAGCGAATTATCTTCGGCATAAATTGTTTCCTTTTTACTGAATAGAAGGGTTTTCCTATCATTATTTACTAAATGTGACTGCCCCAAGGCATGTTGTGCAGTGTAAACGCTTCAGCTGGCAAGTGCACAAGTCGAGGCATCGAGTGTTGCTGTCAATGTTGTTGCTCTTGTTGTTTGTGCCGTGTTTCTGTTGTTGTGTTGATGACAACGCAGCTGCAACCGCAGCCAAAACAAACTAGTGGCAGTACCAGCCACCCCCTCACACACACACACCCACACAGTACGAGTCACACACAGACAGAGAGAGATAGAGACAGAGACAGAGAGAGAGAGAGAGAGAGCGAAAGCGACCCGTAGATGCTTGGGTACACACAGCGGCTATTGGTATTGGTATTGGTCTGAGCCGGCATATGCCAGTCTGAGCCAGAGGCATTTGCATTTGCAGTTGGCCCCAAAGCGTTGAGGTTTGGCATTGCCAGTGGCTGATTTGGCTACCAGTTAACTTGTTACAGTTACAACAGCAACAATAACAACAACAATAGTAGCAGAAGGAATCGTAGTTGTTGCTGTTGCAACTCCGCTTGACATTGTTGCTTATTTTCTGTGGTCTCGTTTCGTAATTAAGTGGAATTCTTTATTGCATGCGTACCGACTGCATTTGAGGTTGGCTCTCAACTTGTCGCAAGTCAGTCTCAACTCTTCGTCCTTCCCTCGCCGTCTATCGAGGCTGGTTACCCCCCCCCCCCTTCCCAGAAGCCATAAAAATGGACAAATCTTTTGATTTGTGTACGTTGCAAGGGGCCAAATTGCTTAATCCCTACACGCATATGCCACTTGACCCAATTTTTAATCACTTTCCATGCACACATGCCCCCACACCCACTCTGTGTGTGTGGTTGTGGGTGTGTCTGACATAAATTTGTGCCTTAAAACTTGCCGGGCCAAGCCGGGCAAAGTTTGAGCTGCACGTTTTAAGCTATTCCACAGAGCCACAAACAAGCTTAAAAACCGAAACTGAACACCAGAGAGAGAAAATCAGGCAGTAGAACAACACGACGGCACAACGAGGGCATGACAACACAAAGGTAAGCAAATGTGGCTGTGCTATTGTACGTGCGCTAAAGATGGGCAAACTATCGTGAAGTAGAGAGTGCATAGAAAGGATTAACACGATCATCATTTGATAATTCTCCAGCTCAGCATCTCCTACTCAACGATTTTAAAATATATTTCAATCTATTTGCAATCCATTTTCTTCCCTTCTTTATGCAAACTATCGTGAAGTAGAAGGTGCATAGTAAAGGTAAATCAGACAATCATTTTATAAAGATGTACTTCTCTCTCTCAACTCTTTCAAAATACAACCCTAAATCATTTGCAATCCATCCTCAATCCATTTTACTTCTCACCTCGTGTCACGCTGCCAACACAATTGCCACTGCATTTACTGAGGTAATTTTGTGCTACAAATTTTCTTAAAATTCATACATATGCAGCGACCTAAAGAGGGCAATGTGTGTTTTTTTTGCTTTCGTTGTTCTCTTTGTTGTTGCAGTTGTTGTTGTTGCTGTTGCCTTTGTGTGCTGCGTCCTGTTGTGGGTGCAAAAAGTTTAACAATAATAAGCAAATGCCCAAAAGCCAAAAACTTTCAGCCGCATGGCTACAATTGGCACTAAAACCGAACCTCTGAACCACCTCCTTCCCCTCTCCCTTCTTGCTGTCCTACTGCCTTTGCTGCTCACTTCAGTTAGAGCAGCCTGAAAATGTTGTTGGCGTTGCAAATACGATTAAATATGGCAAAAGTTGTGCGTACACACGTCGCCTATTTTATTTAGATTGCGCAACAAAGCCAAGCGACAGCAACGACTACAACAACAGCAGCAGCAACTCGAACTACAGTGGTAACTAGAGCAACAAAAGCAACAGCAACAATATGAGCAGCAGCAGATACAATAAGGTCGTTGAGAGGCATCGCATTTTGTCTACTCCCTAACAAGGCTAACACATGTTTCTGTGGCCAAAGCACAGCACAATTTTGTTAACAATTTTATTATTAAAATGCTGCTGTCAGTGCTGCGTGTGTATTAGTGTGTGTGTCTCTGTTTGTCGTTGTCTCCCAGTTGCAGAGCAATTTTCAGTTGGCCGCAAAATGCATTAGTGGCTTACTCACACCGCCGTATACACGGGATAAATGTTGCTTTTAAACTGTTGCCATGCATAATGCTTAGAACTGAATGTTGGAATGTTAATTATAATCTATGTTATCTAAAAAGGGTTCACCACATCCCGAATTTAAACAATTCATTTGTTTATCGATTAGGAAGCATTTAGAATAATTTTTGAGTTTGAATACCTTTATTTGATTCCGATTTAAACAGCAAAACTGCAGCTTTAAAACTCACTTATAAAATTGTTCTAAGAGTATGAATTGTGAATCAAATACATTGTCCTTTTTCACAATTTAGTTTTATAACTCTTTTAGAATCGATTTTGCTCGTTTCAAACATGTCTTTCAACAAGTCTTTGCATGAACATCAGTTATGGCTTATGAGTTCGTAATGAAACTAGGCTGAGTTTGAGCACTTTGCTTGTATATGTTCGCGCAGCATTAACACACACACGCGCAAACATGCAAGTACACACTCACTTGCGCACACATGCAATATTCTCTTTGGCCGCATTGTCCTTTTGCCTGTTGCCGAGAACTTGACATGTAATTATCGCTTATTAAGCCGCGCACTTCAAAAGCGCCAATCAACAGCTATAGTAACAAAACGGCCTGCACAGTCTCTGTAGGGGTAGGCGGCTTGCGGCAGGCAGGCTGGCAGGTTGCTGAAGGGTGAGAAGATAAATGCTACTTAAATACATTTAAATGTGGCTCTCCATTAAGCATGACAAGGCTATGGCTATGGCTACGGCTACGACTGTGGCAATGTGGGCTATAGATATTGAGGTCTTTATATATGTATGTATGAGTTTATGCTGCGTATGAGTATTTATAATTATGGAACTGGAAATTGCTGAGAAGCGTGCGGCAGTTGGTTGGACAGCAACAACAAAAAGTCAAAATGAGCCGCACATAACAATGAATTTTAATTGCAATGCCGCCAGCCAGCAACAGAAACAGCAACAACAACAACAACAGCAGCGGCTGCAATAACAACAGCTGCTGGTAACAAGCAAAAAAGAAAGCCAGAAAAAAGAACTGTACCCTCAATTGGTGTTTAAATTTATGCGAGAAATTTATATTTAATAAATACAATACAATAACTGAGAGCAGCAACATTTTGTCATTAACTTGCCGCACACATATGTCGGCGAGTGTGTATGCGAGTGTGTGGTTGATTGCATGGGCAATAAAAAGATCAGCGGCTGTCAAGCCAAGGCTTTGAAATTATGTACACACACGCAGCCACTGACAGAGACAGCACTTGGCAACTGCACATACATAAATATTATGGTAATAAAGTATTGCACCATAAATTATTGGATTGTAAGACTCAATTTGATAAATTACTCTGGTTGCTGTGTGTTAACGATAATCACTGTGCGAGAAAGACAAACGCAGCGCGCAAAAGTGTGCTAAAGTTATCCCTTTGACTGCATTGAACGCTGCGCTAAAAAGTATGCTACAATTATATTACTTGCAGCACTATTAATATTTAATATTTTATTCATTGAGATTTCAGATGGTTTCTAATGGAATTAATCTTTAAAACATGTTTTCCTATTATCTTTTCATATTTAACCCAGATTTTCCATGCCTTTTCTTACATGCTGCTCACTCTAAAGTTTTGCCAGCCATTTCAGAGATCAACCCTCTGCTTAGTGCACACTTGCCTTGGATTTCCAATTGTTGTGATAGCTTGCAGCACCGGCTTCATATCAAACGGCTGGCCGGAGGCGTGCGTTACTTTTAGAAGCCACTATACCAAAGCCAGCTGCACTTTCTCGTACTTTGTCCTTCTTGCTGGGCTACATACAATGTACGGTTTTTTCTGGTTCAAAGCGCCCGCAGCCACGCCTCGGCCATACACAAGGATGCATTAGGCATGTGGCACACGTAAACACTTAGCTAGCAAACGCCAGCTGGTCACACAACCACACATATGCTCAGGCTGAGCAAACAGTTAGCAGTTGTCAGCTTGTTGGTGATTTAGTTAATTTTTCACTGCTTGCGCTGGATTTACACGTTGTAGCTGGACATCGCTTGCTCCGGCAGTGACTAATTTGAGTTAAAAATCATTTCGTCCCACACACCCACATGAGAAAACGTCAGATGTCAGCCTCCGCTTGCTTGTCATTGGCTACTTGCCAAACGGGTCACGAAAAGGCTCAGTGGACAGCGGAGAATTGTGGCCCGGCTCACCTGCTGCAGCAGTAGCTACGTTCTTTTCGGCTTGTAGTATGTCCTGCGCTACGAAGAGGTCACCAAACATGCTCATAATGTGCGCTAATGTGCATAATGTAAGCGACACGCACACCTGCACATCCACTCACACGAGCTAACCAGCTCAGCTGCACACGTGCCACATCCACATCCCATCCAGCCAGGCTGGCAGCCAGCTAGGGCCACATCCCACGTGGAGACAGGCAGACACGAAACAGGCAATTTAACAGGCCATCAACGTTGATGGCGCCGACAATGATGTTGTTGATGGCAGTGTGCCTAACAATAACAACCAGCCAATAACTAGAGCAACAACAGTGACAACAGCAACGGCAACAAATTGTCTAAAATGCGCTTTAATGTTGCACTGAGGGGAACAACATTTAAAATTAGCAATTCTCAAATTGACAGATAAAACATGTTTGAAAACAAGAAAATGCTGAGCTAAACGAACAAGAGAAAAGATGTATCTCCGTCTAGAAAGAATCTCTTAAAAGACTTTCTAAATGTTTATTGCAAAAATATCTCTATTTACTAACATAACTACAAAAAACAAACAACTACGGCGCATCGATTTAGGTATTACCTAGCTAATTCCATAGTTTTTCGACTTTCCGCCAAGGCTGCTCCACGGGGCGTATGCGTGATGAATTGCTTTGCATTTGGACTGCAATCGCCCAGTAGCGCTGCCGTGTGCTGCTCGTGCCGCGTGCACTGTCAAACGGAAACGAAAATGAAGCCCATTCAAGGTGCCTTTTCGCCGGGAGTCACGTCGTTGTGCCAAATTCAAGTGCCAACTGCCAAGTTGGCAGCTCGTAATGTGCACGTAGCGGCTCCAGTGCTCCACTAAAAGGAATGCCTAATGCAAGACTAGACGTGGTCCCCTCTCTCGCTTTTATCTCCTTGCTGTGCATTCAATATTTATTGCGCATACGCCGTGTCGCCAGTTTTAAGACGCTGCCTAACAAATTATTAAATGGCTTAATTAGTGCTACAAAGTGTTTGCCAATTGAGCGCTGACCTTTTCAAGAAGTCGTTGTGCACACTCTTGTGGTCTGTAATCAGCTTACGGCGCATTGTGTGTGTGTATGTTCATGCAGCTGGCGCACGTTTGCTGTGCCGCGGCTTAAGCCGCTTTGCGTTGACCCAGCGCGACGTGTTGTTTGACAGAGTGTGCCCATCTTAGCCACAAAGTAGCCACATAGCTGTGCTTCAATGTGTGCTGCTTTATTTGAAAGATTTTTAATTTTTTGGAATATTTAAAGAAAAATAAACTCGACAAAATGGAGGAAAATATCATCAAAAATATTTATATAAAATCATAAAACTCCTTAAAATATTTTTAATAAATTATGCATTTTATTTAATATTTACAGGGCATTCACAGTCTAGCCTACTTAAGCTTTACGCTGCTTTCCACCTTTTCTCTCTCAATTTGTCCTTTTTTTCGCCTCAGTCTCAGCTGCAAATGGCACACACAAAAGCCAGGAAATTGAATAAAATTGCCATGTTATGATTATGGAAAGGAAGCGTGCAAAAGTCAGCAGTCAGAAGGGGACGGCGGGGCGTTGCAAGGGCAACCTCGCGAAGCATACAACGTGCAGCGCGAATGAAAAGTTTTCCGTTTGCTTTGCGGCTTTCTACATCAGCCTGACTCGACTCGACTCGACTGGGCTGGTCTGACTATAAAATTGAAGCCTGCGTTTTTGGGGCCACCTTAACTAACTGTGCGGCTTTTCAACTACCAACAGGCAACTGATAATGAGCCGGTTGACAGTTGCACTTTTGCACTTTGACTTTGTGGCAGCACAGCAAAAGGCGTGCGAGAGCTGGCAGTCAATTGCCGTGTGAAGGTATTTTTAATGCGATGCACAGCACTTTTATTATTGTTTTTTACCCAAGTTGTTGTTAATAACACGCGAAATCAACGCACAGCACGTAGGCAGCCAGACAGGCAGGCAAAATTAAATTTGTGTTTTAATTTTATTAAACAAGAGCGTCCACTTTACACATCAATAACGCCAACGGAACGACTCCAATTGCGGGCGAGCGAGCAAAGCGCGGCCGGATCCGAACATCCCTTGTGGCTGCCCGTTAAAATATTGACATGTGCTATTGTTGTTGCTGTTGTTGTTGTTGTTGGGGCAGCGCGTGTCCAGCGTATCATATGACCAGCATTGTTATTGTTGTTGCTGTTTTTGTTGTTGTTGCTGCTGTTGTCGCGCAAATAAAGCGTAAAATTGTGTTTTATTTTTCGCACGTTGCTTGTTGTTCACATTGTTACTGTTGTTCTTGTTGGTCTTGTTGTTGCTGTGTGTCTTTTAAAAATGAAAAACACAAACAATCAAATGCATTTCACTGTGCTTGCATGTGAGTCTGTGTGTGAGTGTGTGTGTGCGTTTGCGTGTCTGCCTGTGAATGTGTTAAAATGACCTTTGGCTTTCACTGTCGTCGCTGTGCGCCACAAATTGCACACCCTGTAGTGGAATGCAATAAGGTATAATGAAGAAAATTATAAAAATCAATGAAATATTCAAAAATAATTGCTCACTAATTTATTCATATTTTGTAAGCATTTGAAATAATTTTATTTTAATTAATAGAACCGAAGTATGATGAACAAATATAAATATTAAAATAAATTATATGTTAAGCATTTAGTTGTTTGATTATTTACATAAATTGCATGAATAATATAATAAATAACCTTTATTATATATGTTTTATAGTTATTTATATGTATAATCTATAAATACTAAAAGTAAATCTAATTCATGACTTGAGAATGATTAAAATTATTGATTATATTCATTCTTTTCTCTTGCTCTTCTAACAATCATAAGGATACTTTAATTTTGCTATTAGTTCATGCACCTGTACTTTACAGAGTATCTACACATCTATAATTTGCTTGCCTTGTTGTTTATTTTTTTGTTTGCAACCTCAAGCTGTTGCGTTAATTGCATATTTAAATTTATGCTGTTAATTGTTGCCAACCCGCCAGGATGCATTGCCGGTCGCCTTTTAAGTTATAGCTTCACCATGGCTCCATCACTTTGCTTCTCCACTTGCCATGCTTCTGCTCCACTCTTTTCTCTTCCTTGCTTTTCCCTGCATCTACCTCTACTGCAGCTTCCGTTAGCCGGCTGCTTGCTGAGTGGCTGAGAGGAATCAACTGGTCGACATCAATTTAATGAAACCTTTTTATGGCAAATAAAAATGGCCAACAACTGCGCTGCACAGATCCTGTTGGCCAGGACAAGTGAGTGGCGTTGAACTGCAAGCCAGGTCCATGAAGGACTCATGGCACAAGGCTGTTAGCAACGAATTGTCTGCACTCCTAGGGGAACTTTATAATTAAATTAGTCAGTAATTAAAACAGCCGTTTTCTCAGAAGAGTTCAAATTCAGATACATATGAAATGTAAAGGAAATATATACCGAATATTTAGATTTAAATTGCAGGAGAGTAAAAGCTTTCTTTTCTATAAACAGCCTGTGAGTTTCTGCAGAGGAAACAATTGGAAATAGTTTGTTGC
The DNA here is from genome assembly GCA_018904025.1 of Zaprionus vittiger. Taxonomy (NCBI): domain Eukaryota; kingdom Metazoa; phylum Arthropoda; class Insecta; order Diptera; family Drosophilidae; genus Zaprionus; species Zaprionus vittiger. The sequence continues at coordinate 3,366,704 of JAEIFQ010000420.1, read as the reverse complement.
AATTGACTTTATTTATAGAATAATATAAATGCAATTCCACATGCGAACGTTAATAGAATGGAAAAGGGGTAGGAATGTTAACAAGAACAACAAACTTAGTGAACAATGCACACAATGAACGACAAAAAACACAAAATAGACAGACAGAGAAAGGTCGCACATGGAGGAAGCTATTGGCACATGAAGCCAAGCTTGTGGAATGCCTCGTTGAAGTGGGGCTTCTGCAATTCGTGCGGCTGTGGCTCCCATTGCAGCAGCTCCTCTATGGCATAACGCTTCACTGGCTTGGCTCCGTGCGGCACATGATAGTACAGTGGCTCTGCACTCAAATTCACATAGGGATTGCCCTCGCCACCGAGTGTGGGCGTGGGCAGAAGGCCGCAGTTGGCGAAGGCGCGTGAGATGTTGCGTGCATGCGTGAGATTGCCACGACGTGTCTCGCCGCTGGCCACCATCGGAGTGGGTGGCCAGTAGCGTGGCACGAAGAGCTTGCGATCCTTGTCATTGCTGCCAGCTGCCTGCAGCTGGGGCATAATGTTGCCCAGGCTCGACGATACCATGGCACGCTGCACAGGCTGCGAAAGTTGCATGTTATCCTCCGTCTTGGGCGGCAACTTGATGGCCATGTTGTTCTCCTTATTGGCACCGTTAGCCTCGCCGTTTGCCTTGGCTCGGCAGCGTTCGTCCCATTGTTTGACAGTGGGTATATAACGTCTGGGCGGCGCATCAGCAGCAACAGCTGCTTGAGCTACTGCTGCTGTTTCTAAAAGAATGACTGGAGGTTCTGCCACTGCCTGCTGTGAAGATGTCTCCAGTGACGGATTGATCGCACGTTGCAAGCATATGTAGCGATTGGAGATTGGCAAAGGGTCATCCTTCTGCTGCTGCAGCTTCAGCTCGTAGCGCATCTGACGCAGCACACGCTCGATGTGCTCCCGCTTGATCAGACGCAATCGATCCACGCGCTCACGTTCCTCGGGTGTGAAGGCCACTGGCGAACGTGTTAGGTGCACAATAATCTGCGGCTTCTCGTCCAAAGATTCGCGCATGCGTCGCTGCTCAACCAGTTTCAATGCCTCCAGTGCCACCTTGCGTTCCTGCTCCAAACGCTTCTCATCCGGTGGCCCTGCCTTAGCCTGCGCAGTGTCCTTCAGATAGTTCTTGCGACTGCTGATCAGTGTTATGGGTTCCTTTTCTAGCTTCATGTGAGCCTCAGCTTTAGCTTTGGCATTGGCAATTGATGGATTTTGCTCGCTGTCTTGAGTTGCTACTGCTGCTGCTGGAATGAGGAAGGAGACGGGTAAGAGGCAGGAAGTGATTGATCTCTTTACGAACTTACGCGCCTTGTGGGCTCGTTCGGGACGCATGGGCTTCGGAAATCCCTTCCAGGGCAATAGCAGCTTTGGCTGCACTGGCTTGCGTCCTTGCACAGCCACGACCAATTCCTCACCCGGCTCATCTGCACTGCCCATGGAGCGCGGCACAAACTCGCTTGCATTCACATTCAGTTTGGCTTGTGCCGAAGCAGCATCAGATTCTTCTTCTGTTTCTGTTTTTGTTGCTTTCATGGCTTCTTCAGGCTTCGCAGCATACTCCTCGTTATCGCTCTCACTATCCTCCCTGTTTCTTTCGTTGTAGAATCGTAGCGTATGCGGCAGCGGCTTCTTTAGTATCTCAAAGACAGCTCGACTTTTGATTAGGTTATGCATTTTGGCAAATTATATCACAATATATATATCACAATAAAAACAGAGAAGAGAGTTTGTATATATCGATACTTAACTGGGGAGCTCGGCTGAATGTAACGAAGCTGCGAGCTACGAATTGTTTACTGCTCGATAGACGAGTGGAAACAGGTTGGATACTAAAAGTTTTGAATACTAACGACAGGCCTGCTGTAATATCGCTGAGACTACAGACAGATGGGGATTGGGAAATAAATTAAGACTATACAATCAAAATCAAAACAGAAAAAAAATTAGGCAATACGAAATATAATGTATTTAAAATCTTACACAATATATTTTTTTAAGACGAGAAAAATATTATTAAATAATTCATATTTATTTTTATTGTTTTGTTCATTCGAAAAAATTATCTGCAGAATTTGTTATCAGTTTATTTTACGTATACGTAATACCAATAGTTCTATACGTAATAAAATTAATTCAATACTTTAGAAATATTTACTGGAATCAGAAACGATAGTTGTGAATAATTTAATAAAATATTATTATTGTGTTATTTATGCACAAGCTTATCATCACAATTTTTAAGTATTTTCTTATGTTTTTAAAGCCGCTCTGCCATTCACAGAATTGGTATGCATTGTGGAGCGTCTTTCGCAGTCGACATTTACGATGATATCGCACAATAAACGTGAGCTTGGCCAGCCGGCAATGGTAAATAAGGTGGGTCAAGTGCAGTCAGCTTGAAGATGGCACAAGCAACGGTAACGACATTCAATAAAACGTTTGGTATTATTATGGGAACACGTACAGATACAAACACAGACATATACGTAGACACAAAAACACGCACCTCATCTGGAACTGTAGAAAATGAAATGCAATGAAATGAAATAAAAGAAACGCACAGAAATATGCAATTTCACCTCAATCACAGCTGTAAAAACAAACAAACAATGGGGTAAACATCGAGTTTTACTTAAGGGGTTACGTTTCCTTCTTCTCTCGTCGGTTGCCTGCAATCGTTGCCATCGTTCTGTGAGCCACATGCTATTTGCTCAGTTCGCAACGCAGCTCGGTTCCCTCATATCTGCTTGAAAGAAAAAAGAAAGAGAAGGAAATGAATGCAATAAGTAAAACGTAATTACGGCTCTCTGCAAGTACTGAATGCAGCTACAATCCCCCACGTTCCCTCAGCTTGAGTGAAGTGAGCAAAATGGAGCAATGTCTCATATAAAGACGGCCAGGCACTTGAAATATTAATCCCAAAGCACCACAAATTGCCTGGCAACCGCCCATAAAATGGCAGAGAATGCAAAATCCTCTATAAATGTCGGTATTGAGTGATATATAATCAATATACACTTATAAAACATTATTAATTTCAATAAAAAATGGAAGCTTATTAAGTTCCCTTATGGTAATTTTCCCGTTGAAGCAATTTCGAGACCTCTGTCCTTATTTAATATTAAAATTTCACTAATGTTCAGCTTTACATTTCAAATAATGGTAAAGTTATAGTAACAATAGCTAGCCGCTAAAAGTTCGAGCAATATAAACGTATAATCAATCTAATCTGACAATCTATTATAAAGTCCAATTGAAATTAAAGCTTATTAAGTTCCTTCATGGTATTAATTTTCCCATTTGAAGCAATCTCGAGACCTTATTTAATAAATATTTATTTAATATATAATATAAAATTTCACTAATATTCAGTAGTATTTTACAAACCATAATAAACTATAAAATTACATTTGTGGCTTTTGCTCGGCTGGAGCTTTGGACAAATAATAATTAATTTTAATAGTATAACACAAAAAAACTCTCTCAATTATTATGGCTTAACTTGGAAATGTGAGCGCGTTGGAGCGGCTTAACGGTGTGTTCTTTATGTGTCATGTTATTGTCCGATCAAATTGCAGCTAACTGTCACACAATATCGCACTCACGCACACATTTTTTTATAACTCATTAAATCGACTTTAAGCCAGTTTTTATTTGATTTTTGTTCATGTTGCACTTTGGCAAAACCCTTTTGCATTAATCCGCTTGTTCAACTTTCATTACATTCGCGCTTATCTGCATAATTGAAATGAATGTTTAACGACATTTGTAATTTAAAACATATACGAGGAATGAAGAGCGAAGCTGCAAGCGGCGAGCGATGTGCAATGAGATATGAAAAACACATTATTAATTCACAAATAACCAAATTAAACAATTAATTGCCAAAGACACACGCTGCGCACAATACATAAAAAAGAATGCGACTCAAATTAAGTGTGCAAAAAGTGTATATATTCATATATAATACAAAAACTGAATCATTGACAAGTGCAACAAATTTAATTTCGCATTTGAATGCACAATTTAAATGCATTCACGGAGCTATTCAAACACTCGCAGCGGCCTCATAAGTAATTAAAAATTAAATAACTATCAACTTCAAGGATAAAATAAATAATTACAAAACATTACGCATACGCCGCGTGAAGGCGAAAGTGGATAGCGTGCATAGAGAATTAAAAAAAAGAACGAAAAAAAAATGCAGAGAAAATGTGAAAAACGAAAACGTCGACGGGCAGACAAACAAATGAAATTCATTAACATGCTTCTAATTACACCAGACAATGGCCATGACAGGGTGTAGGTTAGCATAGGAAGAGGGGGACACGGGAATGCTCTGCTATGTGTGCATTTTGCATACAAATTGCCAAATTAATGAGCAAAACACAGCCGCAGTAAATAAAAGCAAATAAATTTATAACGAAATGAAACAAGCAATGCCAGAGTGCGATGCAAAGTGCGTGCCAAATGCCTTCTGACTCCCGATAACATGGCCAGAAACTGGTGCTGGTGCCGCAGCTAATTGGAGGCTAAGCAAATATTTGCACTTCAATACTCACAGAGCAGAGTGGAAAGAAGCGAGGCGGGGTAACTGTGAATTATGTAAGGGATGCTGCGTGTTAAATGGCGGGTAATGAGGACGATTTGATAAGCGAGAATTCACTTTAAGTGGACCCAAGCTCATTAACCACAGTTGAAAGAGTTTAAAGTCTGTGTGTGTGTGGGGGAAGTTCTTGAAAAATTAACCTGCTATTTATCACTGTTGTGGCAATGCATCATCCCACTCTTTAAGTCTAAGGAAGCTAGGAGGAGTTAGATAACTGCCCAGACTGGATAGAATCAGACGAATGCTTCAGTCGGGAGCAAGGTATAAGATATCATATCATATCATATCATACAATTACACTTACAATTCCAAAAACATTTTTCTGGCGCATACAACTATTACTAATATATCTACAGGCACGTCCACTCAGGATGCTCGGAATTATTGCTAATAAAGTGACTTCAATAACTTCTGTCTTTATTATCCGATCGGATTGAATTTTGGAGGAAAGGTAGATATTTAAGTCAGCTAAGTATATGTGAAAGTTAGAAAGTTAAATTTTGTATGCGTTGCTTACAAATCGACATAGATTATTAATTTGTGGGGGCGGTGGGCATGGCACCCTACATATAAAATTAAATAAATCTGCTCAGAATATACAGAAACCTACATGCCAAAATTGGTTTCTCTAGCTTTTATGATAACTATGATCTGTGTGTTCATACAGACAGCTGGACAGCATATATATACTGAACAAGAATATATATACTTAGTGGGATTTGACACGCCTCCTTTTACCTGTTACGTACATATGCACAGAGTTGGTATACCCTTATTTGACCATTTTCAATATTGTTAGGGTATAAAAGTTCCCAAACGAAATAAGAATCTTTATCTTTAGAATCTTAGCTTTTCTTGGCTTAAAAATGCATTAAAAATGTTAAATTAATTACAAAATACGACTCTTGTGCTTATTTATTATAAATGTTTCAAATTTGAACTTCCACCTTTGCACACTTCCTCCACCTCCTCTCACCTTTCTGTTCACACACCACAATATCATAACAGTTTATTTGCCAGAATTTAATGGATTCTGCTCGCTTAAGCGAAATTTGAGTTTAGCTTTCTGCAGCAGTTTGTCTATGCTATCTTTATTTTTTTTCTTATTTCTGCTTCTTCGTCTTCCCCCCCCTGCCACACTGCATACGTGCTCCAGTTAATAAGCCTGGCCATTTGTAGAGCAGCTGCATTTTACGAGCTTAGCTCTTTAGCTTTGCCAAACGATTTTAGGCACACCGCAGCACTGGCAAGGTTAATCCTGCATTCAGCCAGCAGAACCTGCCTGTCTCTCTGTCTCTCTGTCTCTGCGCCTGTCAGTCAGCCGAGTAGCGTCTGCTGGAGCGACCTGGAGAGTCGCACTCACTCGCCACTTGCAAGTCAAAGTTGTCTGTGCTGCCGGACGAGTGTCTATTGTGGGGCATATGTGGCGTATACGTAACCTAGGTGCACAACCGCATACAGCAATCGAGAAGCGGAGGGAGGAGACAGAGAGAGGAAGTGTGGATCTGCTACCTGCACAGTTGTTGTTAATGGCGCTGCAGCAGGCAAGTGAAACGCAAACAAAGCCAACAAACAGACCAAAAATCTAGTTCACTTAAAATTTCTCATTTCCTTCCTGCCTGGACACACACACACGAAACTTGCAACAGGAAGCCCACACAAGCATGCAGAAACTTTATGTCTGTGGCAAAAAAGCTTAAGTCAACAACTTATGTCCGTTGCCGTTAGATGCTGTCGTGGAGCAGCAGGCCAAGCATCAGCGGTGGGTCGCCAAACGCATTTAGGAAGAAAATTAGTACGTAAATGTCATAATTTGCAAAAGGACTTTGTGTGCAGGATTATTAAGTCATTATACACACCCACACACAAACACACCATCACACTGTTAACCGTGCTTAGTTTGATGCTTCTAAATGCAAATGGAAGCGCACCTCAGAGTGCCTCACACATTTATTGGCCAGCGTTGCCGAAGCTAATCAAAATGCAAATTTCAATTTGCCAACTGCTGAAGCAAAAGACAAGGAGCAAATCAGAAAGAGGATGAAACGGGGAGGGGAAGGAGAAAGAAATAACAGAAAGAGCACAAAAAGCAAAAGGGAAACAATGGCAAATCGCAGGGCGCAGTCAACTAAAAATCTTTGACTTTTTACCTGGTCGCCAGAAATAATCATGAGCACGCAGGCAAAAGAAGAAGCCGCCCCCAGGGCAACGTTGAATGTACTCCCAGTCTACCCACTGTCAGCCGGGCAAACTTTACGTTGTCCACACACACAAAAAGAGAGAGGGCGAGAGAGAAGAGGAGAAGGGGGAGAGAAGCAGCAAACCGAGAGTGGGGGCTGCCTCGCGGTAATCCTTTTCAATGTTAACTTCCGCTGCGCCCACGTTGCCCTTGGCAAATTACTTGTATCCTTTTTCATGACTCGCTTGATTTCTTCCTTATATAAAAAGAATATAGATATATATATATGTGTTTGTATGTGTATTTGTTCTCTTTCTTTGCTTTTTCCCTGTTTTTTTGGTTGCCCACAACTTTTGATAACGTCAACAGCATCGAACACAGCCGCAAACCAACAAGAGCCGCAATCTTATTTGTTGTTTTCGTTGTTATTGTTGCTTTGAATTTTCATTTGCTCTACATATTTTTATACATCTTTCTTTGTATGTGTGTGTGTGTGCTTGTGGGAGTGTACTCTGCCCACTTGCTACCTTTGTGGCAGCCTCGAGTTTGTCAATTTGTCGCAAATGCAGTAAACATCATCTAATTGACGTTGAAACTACCGAGCTGCCTGCCATCTCCTTGCCTTTCTCTCTGCTTCCCTTTCTTTATTTCTCCTTCCCCTTCCTCGCTGTGCTGCTGCCTGTGCTGCTGCCATGTCGAATGAGTCTTTCTTTCTGATTCGCTTCTTGTTTTCTTATTCCTGCGCCCCATGGCCATTTTAATCTCTACTCGCCACACGGGCTGTCACTGCTGACAGCTGCCTGATTGGTCCAATGGGAGACCGCTTCTCAACTGATGCCAATCTTTCTCTTCCCCTCTCTAAGTTTCATCTCACAGTCCCCACTCTTAGTCCCCTTTCCCTCTCTCTCACTCTCTCCCTCTATGCAAGTCAGTTGGTTTATGTACTATGCATAATAATTTAATTGACTGATGGATGTAATCAAATTAATACTGATACTAGTGTGCCACACACACACACACATACAAAGGGAGCGAGCACGCAGGCAAGTGCGCGCTGTCAGGCGATAGTTTTGAGTTGAGCTGCAATTACTTGGGCTCTGGTTACTCTCTCTCTCTAACAGCCCCACCAAAGCTGTCACCACATCCAACAAGTCTATCAGTCAAGTATCAAATTCGTTGCTCTGTGTGTGTGTGCGACTGTTCCGCAGGGAACTCACGCACACAAAGAGTGAGTGCGAGGGGGAGAGCGAGGGTGAGAGATGTTGGGAGAGAGGGAAAGAGGAAGCAAGTAAGATTAACAAGCAGCGCAGCGCAAACTCAGGTGTGACTAAGCTGAGAGGCATTTGATCGCATGATAACGCACTATGAATGCTCTGCAAAGTTGGGTTAAGGGGTTGAACATTAAAAAGTAGTAAGAGGAGAGGTAGTAAGCCTATGTTAGTCCAAGCAGAGAAGGAAACCCTTAAGTCAAATGTTTTATGACTAAATAATTTACATGACATTTTTAAGAAGGAAATGAAAAATTATAAAGAATATAAAAATAAAAAAAAATATAAAAATTATAAATACATATTTTCTACAAGTCTATTATACGAATAAATACTAAGGTACAAATAAATAAATATATATATATTCGTAGAACCTCTTACCAACCGAAAAATAGTTCAGAAAAATATTAATGAAATGTCGAAGGAAACAAAATAATAACAAACTATTAGAGAAGAAATATTAAGAGATAAGTACATATGAGTATGTTAAGATAACTCGAGTTCAATATAAATAAATTATATAAATTTTATATATTTATATTTCTTCTATATAGACTTACTACAATAGAGTTTACTATGAAGATATTTCTGCTTTATCTTCCAGCTATACTCAGGAATAATCACTGATCTCTCTTTCTCTTATCTAAGTCTAACCCTCTCTACACTTACATCCATCTATACACTGATAGTTAGCGTAACCTGCAACTTACCACACTCTGATTTTAATCTCCTTTTAGTTTGCTTTTTATTTTTGACTCAACCTATTAACGCTCTTGTTGCCTGATTTGTTGCTGTCCCGCAGGTAGCTGTTGTTGTGCTTTTCGCGTTTTACTTTGCTGCGGTTCAACGCGCACTACCCTTTTCCACTCCAGCTACTCTACCCCATTCCCCCCTCTCCACCCCACAGACTCTCCTCAACTGCTCACCGCATTTCTTTGCCTTTCGCTTCTCGCGCATTTTCATCATCAACAATTTCGGAGCGAAAACTTTGGCCAAAAAGTTTTGCACATGCGAAAAAGGGTTTCGCATGCGTGCAGCTGCAGCTAAGTTCAGCTCAGCGTTTGTGTGTGTGTGTCTGAGCAGGTGTGCGCCGAGTTTAGCTTAAGTTTTAGCATATAACCCAAGCAGGAAGGGGCCCAACGAAACTTCCACAAAAGACCAGCAGTCAGACAGGCGGAGGCTTCGTTCAACGCTCCGTTGCCGACGCCGGCGCCGATGCCGCTGCTGCGTGCCAGGCACACCTTGAGGAGTTCTGTGTGCTGTGGCTGCCACAAGTAGACATTGGTTAAAAACTTTTCAACTACCCACACTCACTCACGCACGCACATGCACACACATGCGTAGTTTGAAAAATTATTATAACGCGCCACGTTGGCAACCTTTTCATATGCCAAAAACTTAGACAACGCGTTGTCGGCGGCAAAGGAGCTGTAGCTGCTCTGCTCTGACTGGAGGAGCGACTTGTATAGATATAAAATTATGCGCGTTTATTCGTAAATTAAGTGCTGGCTGTTGTTCTCTCTCTGCAAACTTGGCCAACACCAACAGAGGCAGAGCCAGAAGAGGAAGACGTAGCCAAGCAGGCAACTAACTTGCCCTGCGGTTCTTCCACTCAAAGGGATTTGCGTTCGAGTGCATTTGGGTGCGGCGACCGACAACCCCCTCTCTTACTCCCCCTCACTTACTGCCCCTCTCTCTATCTCCCCTCTCTCTACACTCTCCCCTCTCTCTACACTCTCTCTTCCCTTTTCTTGCCTTGTTATGTGTTGAGCAGCCACTGAGTTTGTGTATTCGAAATGGCGCTCAATCGTCGCATTATAAATGTATAAGGCCTAAGTGCTGCTGCCTATCAATAGGCGTAAGTTTATCAACCAAAATTTCGTAAATAAATTCCATCCGTGCTTTAATTTATTCAGCATGAAAATGTGGCCAAGCCGGAAGAGAACATTGAACCTGGTTGGGCTACGTGAGCGGGTGGTGTGGTAATAAAGCAATGATAAGAGCTAAATTGCATGACCAACTGACCGGGCATGCATGTGGAATAAGCTAAGAAAAATGTGGGACAGGGAGGGAAGGAGAAAGAGAGACAGAAAGAGAGAAAGAGGAGAGGGAAAGGAAGAGAGAGAGAGAGGCAGCAGACGAGCCAAGAATTGAAAGGTAAACACATGAAAGCGGCATGCAAAGTTCAGTTAGAAATTAACAGTTTGCTTTGTAGAAAACTTATATACCGTATAAAGGAATAATGTAAACTGCAACGAAGTTAAGGCTATTCATTTTAGATTAACAGGATATTTTATTATTACACTTAAATGAATAATAATACTAAGTCTATAACATTTTGTTTTAGCTCTAAAGCATTTTAAAAGTGTTTAGGATTTTTGTTTAGTTGTTCTTAATTGCCTCGTCAATATTAAATCTTAAGTAACAACATAGTATGATAGACTTCTTCAGGTATTTCCAAATTTATTTGGTTAGAGATTATCCTTAAACAAGATGTCAAGTCTTTTTCTAGTGAAATCTAAATAGTTCAACATTTTTATAAATTATTAGTTAAGTAATATATAAACTCGCTCATAACTAAAATCGGATAACTATTAGAGAAGATGTTCTGTTGTACATAATACTCAACTCTTATTGCAAATATTTTTAATTTCTTCCCCTGTTCTCATTTCAAATCCATTCCTCATGCCGATCTCTATCATTGTTATAGTCTTTAATAAATTTCCGGCATTTCCTTCATGAAATGATCTATCCGCAGTCACTCGCAAACAGCGAACCAATGATGCAGATGCCACAAAGATGGAGGGAAGGAGGAGGCAATTGCCATGCCATACCATGGCTGCAACATTCACCTGACGATGCTGCACGAGCTCACTTGCCACCCATTAGAAAGGGTACTACAGTGCTGTGCTGCTGCCATGGCTTTGCCACATTATTGGCAGCCAGCAACGGAAACAGCAGCAGCAGTAGCTGCTATTGGGGTACCTTGTCCCTGGCGATGGCGATGGCGACGATGGCAATTGAGGCGTATAACGTACACAACGCTTTGAAGCGCGCTAAAAATTTCAGATTTTCAGAACATAACATTTTACGGTTTCACGGTTCATTGCCACATGCAGGAAAGTGAAAGATACATTGCCACACACACACGTGCACTCCATACTCTCACAATCACACACACTGGCATCTGAAAGCGATATCCTCGTTTGTTCGTTTTTTGGAAAATCGCTTGAAAATCGTTTGAAGCGCTCGGCCGACAACGGTAGCAAAAGCTCGCAAAAATGAATGAAGAGCAACGTGATGCGATGGCAGCAGCAGAGGGGAGAGAGGTGGTTATTGGGGAGGGAGTGAGGAGTGTTAGAGGGAGTGGGTTGTGGGGTTGGGTTAACTTTTGGGTTTTCATTGGTTTTGTTTCTGTTGAGCTTCAACAAAATATTTTAAGCAGTTTAGAAACTGCTGGCCGAGCTTGTGTGTGTGTGTGTGTTGGTATTTGAGTGTGTGTGTGTGTGTGGCTGTCGCTATGTGGTCATGTGTGTGGAAGAGTGCTGGAGTGTGGGGGAGGGGTAAACTCACATATCAGTTACGCGCGCAAAAAAAGTCATAAAAGTCTGGCAAGCTCAGCGTGCACGTGTGAGAGGCTGTGTGTGTGTGTGAGTATTTGTGTGGGTGTGTCTGTGTGTGTTTGTGTCTGTGCGCGCTTGTGTCGTTGATATTGATGCAACTTTTGCCGCATCCTCCGATGCGCGCTGTGAAGTTAAACCTTTTGATTTCAGCCGCCGTAAGCATATCCGATTTTGCTCGATTTTAATTCGATTTCAATGTGCGCACAAGAGTTTGAGGGGCTACAAAAAAATAGAAAGTGGAGTTTGTTTTGATATTTAGAAGATTTATATAGATGAGATTTATTAAACATATTTGGGAAAGGGTCGTTAAACTTATGACTTTGTTGGGGCATATGTTATATGTTATATATGTTAAGTTTACAATTGAAAGAATGTAGAAAGAGGAATAAATAGAGAGTAGTAGAAGAATAAAAAGATTAAAAATTAGTTGTAGGTCACATAAGATTTATATATTCATCATATTTCGTTATCAGTTGTTTCTCTGTGTTCACTCAACTGTTTTCAAACTTCTTCTCAGCGGAATCTTAATGAGCTTTTTTTGATTTGTATACCCTTGCAGAGGGAAACGCACTATAGACATTAGAAATAAGTTGACTTATAATATAATATTTAACATAAACAATACTATTCAATTCATGATATATCATTGGTATAGGAACAATTGCAAGTGATGAGAGCCTACAAGAGTAAACAACTTTCAGCATGCCAAAGATAGCTTTTCATTCTGGTTCAAGCCGTTATCAAATCACAAGCGTTCCATATTCATATAGCACATATTTCTGCTTGTTTCGAATGAAAACAAATGTCTGTTAATTTGGCGCTTTAAAGTGTGCGCGATTTTCGCCGATTCGAGTCGATTGTCTAGCGCGACATTGTGTTGCATTGTATGGGCGCCAGTGCCACATCCTCAACCCAGACTGCCACATTGGCTGGCTGGCTGGCAAATGGGGGCGACTGCGAAGTGCACTTATGTGCGGAGTCGCAGTCGGGAGAAGACCGAAAAAAGAAGGAGATGAAGGAGAAGCAGCGGCAGTGGAGAAGGCGGCGGCAGAAAAGAGGCCACTCGACAGCCACAAAGCGCCTGGCTTGTCACCCGGTTCTTGGTCAAAGCGTTGCACGCCAAGTGCTCTCCAAGCAGTTAAGCAGCAGCGGCAGCGTTGCCGATGCCATAAATGTTGCAAGTTGGCGACGCGATGCCGTTGCAGACAGTGCAGCCCTTTCCCCCACTCCCTACTCACCACTCCCTTGCCCCTTCCGGCAGTTGCCGCAAAGTGTTTAAGCGTGAAGGCAAGTGGCAAACGTTGCCATTTTCATCTCGTACTCTTGCACTTTGTGAGCGGGCCAAGATGGATGGCAGCAACAGAAGGGACAAAAGGGGCACAGTGGGAGCTCTCCGGAAACATACAGACAATTTCACAGCAATTTAAGTTTTGCTTTTGTTTAAGCAACACTTCAATTAGAGCGACTTAAAAACTGTGTCAACTGCCGTCGCCAGGATGTGCAGCTCAATTTGCTAGACATGTTTTCTCTGCTGCGACACTTTAGCAAGGTGATTAAACTCATTTGCCCAAAAAACTCACTAGTTTGCACTGGTTCGTTCCCTCTCTCTCATACTCTGTTTCTCTCTTTCTTTCTTTCTCTAACTTGTCTTATCTACCTCTCTAACTTTGCTGCTTCCATCGTGTTCTTGGCTTGCAGAGTCGTAATAAATTTGACAGCAAAATAGTTTACAGCATCGCATTCAGCACGTAGCAAATTGTTGCCATGTGCTCTACACATCCCGCTTTCTCTGTGCTAGTCTCCTTCTCCCTTCATTCCACTTTCTATCTCCCTCTCACCACACATGAACAGGTGCGCTTTATGGTTGACTTCAACTTTTGCCAGCTCAGTTGCCTTTCGCTTCGACCGCGCTGTTGTCATGAAATTGCTTTTTGCTCCACAACAACTATAACAACAACAACATTTACAACAAGGATTACAACAAAAACGAGTACAGCAACAACAGTGTACAATTTTCCATGATTTATTATTTTTCAATGTGCTTCGGCTTGGGGAATTGCTTAAGCCTTTCGCTTCCCACTTACGCTCTGCTGCCAGCGCAATTTTGTCACATTTATTAACTGATGGATTGGGTGTAACCCTAACAAAACTTTGAGTCGACCAACTGTTTTTCTTAACTTGAGTGTGAATACCCTGTAATTAGTAGGGGTAGTGTTGATTGGGGTTAATTAATGAATGAATATATGAAAGAGAAATTCTGAGTGAAAATTTAAAGTGAGGAAGATTTTACTGATTTCAATTGTGATGCCATTTTATGTATAACTTATTTGATATATATGTATATAATATAATATAAACATAGGCTATATATTTTTATAAGCACATGAATACATAGTTTTCCTCATTTAAAGTTTGTGAACCAGTTGCCCTAACTGTCTTAGCGAGAGTTCTTATCATATATTCATTTACATGAAGTCTTTCCCATTTCCAGGGTACTCATTCGTCGTCTCTCCCAATGATTGTCATACAATATGTGTATAAATAGCTGTTTATATATCAAGAGTATTTGACCACTTTGGTCGTGCTGTTCAGGTAGTTGGCCAGTGACGCCCATTAAACATTTAATGCTGCTGGCCAATAAGAAAGTTTTGCGCTTAGCTCGGCTTATGCCAGTTCGCTCGTTCGACTCGGGGCGGATGGTGCTGGCATGTGTGTGTGTTAGGGTGTTTGTGAGGGTGTGTATGCGTTTTTGTTTGCCTCAGTTTCAAGGGAGATTTTCGCATGCCTGTGTATATATAATTAATTACTCTTCGGAAACTTTGACACATTTAATTATTATTTTATTAGTTTGGCTATTAATTGGCCGCTCCCACTGTCAGCCATAAATATTTAAAAGAAAGTATACAGTATACGAGTACAGTGTATAGTGCACAGTGGAGGTCAGCAGTTAGCGTACACACTGCACACAGCCACTTTGAACAGCGAAATCTGGATTAGTGTGCGGAATCTTGGATGCATTAGTCGCTGCTTCCATCAATGCATTTAATTAATGCCACGGAGTTACCACTAACACAATCACACACACACGCAAACTCACTCGCAAACTCACTCACACACTCACTCACACACTGCCCCACGCATGTCCGCTTAGATACACACACTTTCTTGCATTTGCTTACTTTGCTTGCTGGCTTTGGGGGATTTTTATTTCATTTTCTTTCATAAAAGTTTTGTGTACTTTTGGCAAATCGAAATCGACTCGAGCAACTCCAACAGCAACTGCAGCAACTCTCTCTCAACTGTGGCAACTCTGGCAGCAAATTCAGTAAATCCCTTTTGCCGGCTAGCGACGGAATGGAAAGCGCTTTTCAATTTGTCGTGCAACTATTTAAAAACTTTTGCTCTGCACATCAACTTTCAGCGAGAGTCGCTGCATAAGTTGTCGTTAAATGGAAGTAAGAGGAGGAATATACATTAAAAGTTCTTAAGATTTATATAGGAATAAAAGAAAAATGTATAAATATATTTAAAAATATATTTTCTCTACTTTCAAATGAAGCGAAATATTTAAAATTTTCCTTTTTCATTATTCTAAACAATTGCATTAAGTTTTAAATAATTACAACGAAGTAAAATAGAAAAATATCAATATGGAGAGTAGCTTTATGAAGATATGGGAACTCTCTCAATTTGCCAATCACACTTGTTTAAATAATCACTTTCAATAGATATTGATCTGTTTAATTTATCAGTATCCTTTTAATCAGCAGTAAGTCCTTCTCTCTTGATCGCTATCTTTAAAATCTTTATAAATTTGCTCAAAATAAATTTTAAGCATCAAAGACCATCCATAATGCATCATTACTTAAACCGTCTACCAAAACTCTTGTTCACCACAGCTATATATATATTTTTCCTGCACATTCAAGCGCATTTCCGTTGCGCTCTTAACTCATTTTTTTTGGAAATTAAATTTGTTGCAAAGTTTCGTGGTTTGCTTGCAAAAATCGATGCCTAAATTGATACAAAGTTGCTTTGTAGCGCGATTCAATTTGCTTGCTTTATATGCAGCTGTCGCCAGCTGCGGCAGTGGCAGCCATCGTGGCAGCAACAGAAACACCAACAACGATAGCAGCAATGGTGCGGCGACCGTGTGGCAAGTGCGGCTTATGCAAGCGCATTAACAAACAGGCGACGCTGGGGATCTGCATTTTTTAACAGCATATTTTAATGGCTGATTTTTAACGTCAGCTCTGCGTACTTATTGACAGCTGCGACAGGCATGTGACATGAGAGCCAGAACCCCCTATACCCCCTATGCTCCCCACACCCCACACCACACACCCCCTGCTGCCACCAGCAGGCTTTGATGCATATGTCATGCGATACACGCAACGATACAAAATTTATTTGCAACGCGCCTGTCAAGCGCTCGCCATATGCGAAGGCAGAGCCAAACACCCTGTACCCTCTGCCACCATCCCTGTTCCATTCAACTGCAGCCAAAGCAGATACTGGCAACAGCCACTGCCTGCCCCCCTTTCCGGCATAGCTGCGTCGCATAAAAAATGTTTAATTTAATTTCTCATCGCAAAAAAAAATTCGCATGGTATTTGTTTCTTTTTTCTGGCCTGGCAACTGCTGTGCAAACATAAAATGCTTAAACAATTTTTATAGGTAAATATTGACGGTGACAGGAGAGACGGGGAGAGGGGTGAGGAGGGGTACTCCAAGTTAAACTGCTGCTGTGCTAATCGACGTACGTCAACTTTGACTGAGTTTTAACATGCGCATCTCACGCGTGATTGATAAAGTCGTACTCAATCAAGTTGACAATTAAGCCAAACAGTTGCTCCAACTAGGGGGAAAGTAGATCGAAATGGGGTGGGGAAAGGGGAGAGATAGTGGCAGGGGAAATGGGCACAATTGAAAATTATAGCGGACATATGCGCTCGCTTCTTATTGTAAATTTGCATTTAGTGCATGGTAATTAAGTGACAAAGAAGTGACTATGCAACAATTGTATACAGTATGCCGCATGCTGCACGTCCGTGCAGAGAAGCACACACACACTAACACACCATACACCACACATACACACAATGTATACACTCATATTAGAGCCACTAAATAAACAAAATGTGCTCGCAATGGGCTTTAATTTATACAATAAACATACACGAAACCGACAGAGGGAGATAGAGACAGAGACAGCGAACACATTATTGACCCGCCCTCTTGCCAAATACACAGACACACACATACACACACACGCAGTCACATACGCTTGCATGACTACGTGACCCGTATTGTAGTTGTTGTTGTTGTTGCTGCTTCGCTTGTTTGCGTTGCGGCCAAATCAATTAAAAATTACGCATACGCACTGTAAATATTTGGCACGCACAGAGCGCCATTTGCACAACGTGTGCAAAATATTTGCTAATTTTTGAAGCATTCCGATAATTAAAGCGATGCCAGCTCACAATATGCCTATGCTGGGCACTATATAAATCAATTGTGTTGTGCTCATCTACACACACACGCACACACACACAGGCACGCATTGATAAGCGAGCACAATGGAAATTGACGCATAAATTGTATGGCCTTGCAACATTTGATGTGGCATGCGACATGTGGCAGCAATAGGAGCATAAATTCTCTACTAGCTTGTCCGTTGTTTAAATCAAAGATTGATTTAATGTTAATTAAAGGGAAAATGTTTGCTCTGCGCAATGCTGCACAAATATTTCTTTTCTTCCACACACTGTGACAAGTGAAATGAATCTCGACTGCTCCATGGCACAAAAGTTTTATTCCAATGCCTCTCTCTCTCTCATTCCCTCTGTTCCTTTCTCACTCTTTCCTTCGTTCTCTGCCTGGCAAAGTAAACACAAAGCGTAGTCAAGTTTCTTGCAAGTAGCAAAACTTTGCCCATGCTGCAACTGTAGGTGTTGGTATGCGTAGGCGTGTGTGCGTATGTGTGTGTGTGAGTGCATATATGGGTATACATGCGTGCATGTATGCGTATCTGCGAGTGCTAGTGCGTCTGTTTGTTGGGTATGTCACAACTTTTGCATGTCTGTTTGTCTGACTGCAAGTCTCGCTTTACTCTCTCTCTCTCTCTCTCTCTCTCTCTCTCTCTTTCTCTCTCTCAGTCCTTTGCTTGACTCTCCCGTTTTCTGTCTCTCTCTCTCTCTGTCTCTCTAGTAGCGTGTCGCTTTGTCTACCCGTTTGTGTCTCCGTCAGCGTGTATGCTGCTGGTGCCGCAAAAGTTTATGGCAAATATGCAACGCGTTTGCCAAGCTCGTGGCATGCAGCAAACATCAACAACATTTTTCTTTTCGCTTTTCGGCTACTCACGAGTAGAATGCGGGCGGAATGGGCAGCAATAGGCAATGTGGTTGACTTTCATATACCCTACATTAGAGTTGGAGTTGTGAAGAAAAGATAGTGAAATATTCTTCATTAGAATTGGATGTACAAGGAAATGATTGACCGATATACAAATTTGGATGCATACAGAATATAGAACAATATGTTTTATTTAATTCTTTACAACATATTTAAAAAATATTTCACTATATTTGATATGTTTCATTATATTTTTTAATTTCTCTAAATTTCTTCTTTTTTTTTTACTATAAATGTATTCAAAGTGCCTTTATATTTGAAAAAAAAAACTTTTAGAATATTATTCTTTGTCTTTTTAGTCCCTTAAATATTAAAATGTTCAAAACAATATGCAAGTCATAAGTTCCGTCACGAAAATTTCATTTTACGATGATGGATTGCCATATGCCAACAAATCTCCAAAGACAATCTCCACGCGACTGTATTAGCTAAGTATGCCCATTTGGCAGCTCTCTTTCTCTTTCTGGATGGCTGCCTAGAGGAGAGCATAGCGAAAATGAACTTATGCATTTATCTTGACGTAGACGCAGCCAAGTTTGGCTGATTGCAGCCAAACACAGCGGGACAATTGCAGCGCAGTGCGGTGCAATGTGGTGCAGAGTGTCGTGCAATATTTTCAGTGACATTTATATCTGCTGCAGCGTACCTCCTTTCTTCTCCTCCTTTCTTCTCCTCCTTTCTTCTCCTCCTCTCTCTCTTCACTGTTGAGACATTTAAAAGTTTATGCAATAAAGTTAGCTGGCGGGCTGAGTGTGTGTGTGTGTGTGCGACTCTTGACTGAGCTCGGTGAGTGCACACATAAGTTTCCCGCTCTGTTTGAAGGTCAAGTTGAGTCGAGGCTGGCGAGCGCCTTGAGTTTTAATTGTAAGTGGAAAGTGGGCAGTGGATGGGAGGAGGAGAAGGAGAAGGGGAAGGCGGACTACGTTGAGGCTCTGTCGCTGGCCAGTGGCAAATAAATCAGCAACACTTGACAGACGCACTGAAGTTACTAATTTAATTTACATTTTTAATTTATTTTTTGTGCGCCCGTCAAGTGAATAAGTAATGAATTTACAACTTCTCAAGAATTTCAAATTAAAAACAATAACACAAGATGGGTGCGACCAAGTCCAAGTCCAAGTCAAAGTCGTAGTCCAAGTCCGAGAGAGAGAGAGAGAGCGCGCAGATTGTGCAAATTAGAGAAATGGCAAACACGAAACAGGTGCGTTTGCATATTCATCTCTCCCTCTCTTTCTCAGCTTTCAACGCAAATGACTAATTAAAAACTGAAGTGGGCGTGGCAGTTAGTCAGCAGCAGCAGCATTACATAAAACAGGCAGCAGCAGCTCGCGAAGCCGGAGCATATTCCCTTGCCTCGCTTTAACTTTAACTTGGCTTTAATTTACGCAGCCGCTGAGAAGTATGCAACGCATTTTGGTTGCGCGCTTGCCTCGCTGTTGTTTGCGTGGCGCAATCATTGCGCCATCCCTGGCTACTGTCATTTGCACCTCTTACATTTGCAAAAATGTCGGCCACAGTCTCATGCATATGCAAATTGCATTTGCACCTGCTGCAGCAGCACCTGCACCTGCCTGGACGTCCTGCTGAGATCAAGGCAGCACTGCCAGTGAAGCTTGACCAATGCAAGGGCAAGGCAGCGCACTTTTCTCCCTCTGTCTCTGTCTCTGTGTGTGTGCGTCCCTCAGTGTGTGTGTGTAGAAATGCGTGCCAAAAGTCACACTGAATGACAAATCAGAGTGCATGTTTGTTTGTCTGTTCCTGAGGTCGCCGAGATTGTGCTGGAGTCTGACATCGTCTGGGACTGGAGAATAGTATGTGCGATGTGGGGCGAGTCTACTGGGACTTGGCATGGTGCGAAATGCGAGCTGCCTTTGCTCTTTGTGCTTGCCAAGCTGTGACTTGTTTTTGATGCTCTCCTGCAACATTTTCCTAATTAGTTCAGCTTTAAGTGAATCAGTCGAAGGTTTACTGAACGCCAGGTAAACAAAATAATTAAATTATGAAGTCTGTTTTTAAAATTATAAAAAAAATGTTTCTTAGAAGTTAATTAAATGTTGATTATGTTATAAATATCTGCGGTACATTTTTTGATTATATTACATATAGAAATCATGATTTATACTGCTAAGAAAACTTTATAAGAAACTTTCTTGCTTTTCCAAAATTGACTTAGGAATTCGCACGTTCTTTTGTCCACTCCAGCTAACAAGCTCTCAAGTCATTATGCGACCTTGCTGTGCCGCTGTGTACAAGTCAAAGCTAAAATGTTAATCGTCAATAATTGCGCATACGCCACGTTGGCCGCATCGCATCGCAGCACGTGGCATCGTCGGGCGTACGTTGAGCAATTAGTTTGAAGACCCGCGGGCCAGGCGACCATGCCAGGGTCACTTGACCTTCCCGCATATACAATAATTAAAGCGCTTTGCCATTTGGCAGCCTAAAAAAACACACACAATCCCTTGATACTTGTTAAACAATTTTTGTTTTATTTATTTGAGTTTTGTGCTCTTTGTTTCTGCCATAGAGTGCAGTTACACCGTTGCTCACTGAAAGAGGATGGCTGGATGGGGGCGGGGCAAAATGTGAAGTGAACAAAGCAGCAGAAAGCGAAGCGTAAAAATTAACTTTGTTAAAAAGTACGCACTTTTGTGAGATTTTTCTGCTCAAATGTCCATTGAGCAAAAAAGGCAACGGCAAAAGTTGCACTAAATAGCAGAGAAAGCAAAGCGGGACTGAAAGACGTGAAAAAATTGTAACGCAAAATGAAAATTAAACGATGCTTAAAATTACTTTTTCGTCAAACTCTTTACGCGCTGTTCACCGCTTGCCGTGATATTGTGGGTTACTCTCATTGTTGTTGTTGTTGCCGGGTCAGTGGGAAATTTGTTTGCGCTTTTGACAATGTTTTTTTGACATTGTTGTTGGGCCCGGGACTAGATACAACAGCTTACAGGTGAAAACAAATGGAAGGCGCTTTGAGTTGACTAACAGATGCTCTGTAATCCACATGTTTAACAGGGCTATCGAAAAGAACTAAGATACTCTATTCGTCCTCTATACTGCAGCATCACTCAAACATGAACAAGTCTATATTCTATCCACATTCCCTCCCCTAGTTCACAGGGTATGCATGCCTTAAATCATGCAGCATCATTTAAACATGAGCATTTCTATACTCCAACAACACTATCCTACCATGCCCTATCTCTTTCCACAGGGTATGCACGCCACGCTGCCTTTCTAACTACATGAGCCAATTATGTTATTTGGTTTTAATATTTAAAGCTTTATTTGCTTTTGTTTAATTGCATTTTTTAATTAAACGAATGAAAGCGCAACACTGCCAGAAGGTTATAGGGATAGAAAAAGGGAGATACAGTGAGATGACGAGAGAGAGAGAGGGGGGGGGAATGGAGGGATTTGGGCAGCAAGCGAGAGCTGCTTCTATTGGGGCTGAAGGACATTAAAATGTTAATGAAGCCGCATTAACATATGACGCTCATAAAAAGGTATTAGCTGGCATACATTCACACACACTCACACACATACATTCGGAAATCGCACATGCATTTAGCTGAGCGCGTAGTTAAGCCGTACAGACACAGCAGGACTCACCTGTATAAAATGTACCTGCCGCTGACCGCATAGCTTTGTTGCCGCTTTTGCCTTTTGTCGCATAATCCGCCGAGGAACGACGACGCACACCACACACCCCACCTCACACACACACACATTCACCGACACATCTACACACATGCTGACAGACTTACTTATGGCGGAGGCCAAATGCCATAAGGTTTAAATAAAAGTTGCCAAGCGGCAGTTTGCTGCCATCACGGCATATCAGTTTGGCTTAAGACACTAAGGGGAAGTTTCTCGGCAACACCTGAGAAAGGTCTTGAGTAAAAAATAAAGATATTTTTAGAGTGTTGAATTACGTATTTAAATAAGATACTTATCAGCACTGTCTGGCAAGCGAATGAAGTTTGAAGAAGCAAGCAGACGATGGTTTTGTTATTTTTAGAGATGTTTAAACTTGGATTGTTTTAATAATTTGAGTGTGCCAAGAATAAACAATTGTTTTGATTACTTTTAGAAATATTTAAAAGAATATTAAACAATAATTTGAGATAATAAATTAATATTTTATAGGGACATAAAGACAATTTAAGGTTTTTGTAATTAAATAAACACACAATTTTTTGTGACTTTACAATTAGAATTAAATAAATATATGTTTACCTGAATTTTCAAATAAGTTGTGAATAATATATAAATATTTTGCGTATTATTAAAATAATTTAAAATTGAACTTCTAAATAAACCAATAAACTCAAATTTCATAGAAATAAATATAAAAAGGTTGTGTACAGTTTCAGAAATTCTAACTTACATAAAGAATATACCTGTACATAAAAAATATACAAATATTTTTTATTTTAAAGGTTATATTTATTTAGGTGCATAAATAAATATATATAAATAAATATAATAAATATAATAAAAATATTCAAATATTTTGCATAAATTGAATAAATAAGCTAAAACTTTTGCTGTGCTTTTCGAAGTTTAGTTTTTGCATTCCAAAGGCTTCTGGAAAATTTTTAGAAAACTACTTGAGCTCCTCTCGTGCATACGTAATGCGCAGGCATTGGTGTAGTATATAACTATTGAATAAGCTACCTTTACCGTTGCTCCTTCTCATATGGCTTCCATTTTTTCTGTGACGTCCAAGTTAATTTGGTGTTTTTGCTAAGCCAAACAGAATGTGGCTGGTACTAAAAACTGGCTCTAGTTATGCTCGGCTGCCTGCATGTATATTTATGCGAGAGCGCACATAAATTTAAAGAGAGGCAGACAGGAGTGGGGCAGACGAAAGAGGGGAGGCAGAGCGTTAGCTCGGCTGGAAGCGTTTACATTTTTATGCATAGAAAATAGAAAATGCTGAGCCAAGCAGCGCTAATAAGTTGCCTCGCCCAAGGCACGCCCACTGCCCCAGCTCCCCTTGGCAATGCGGTACGTATTTCACGCATTTTGATATGCAAACAAATGCCGTGAATAAACCAACCCAGGAGCCGCCGACGAAGCAAGAGCCAGGCGCATGTTGCATGCCACAAAAGGTGGCCGGCAAAAAACAGCAAATATAGTAGTAAAAGTAAAAGAAAAACTATGATGAAAATTCAAAAATTTGCACGTTAAAACAAAGGAACAATTTAACAAAAAGCAAATGGTAAACAGCAGCAGCAGTAGGAAGGGGAGGAGGAGATGAGGAGGCAGTGCAAACAGGTGCATACAACTGCAGCCGAATATGAGAATCATAACATATACATATGCATGGCACACACACACACACACACACACACATACATGCATACATACACATATGCATAATTCACTCGGGTTGTTTATTAAAAGCACAAAGGGAAGGCATGCTTCGAGGGGGGGGTTCGTGCCAAGGGGCGGGCGGGGATGTAACAAAGATGTGAAAGCAGCTGCAACTTTTTAGTGCAAATTTCATAATTTATACTCGTAAATGTGCAGAGGGTATAAGGAATGTGTGAGTGTGTGCATGCTTGATGGATATTCGAGTATGTGCATGTGTGTGTGTGTGTGCATGTACTATATGAGAAAACGTGACATGAAGACGCCGGAAACGTCTTAGTCAAAGCGCATAAAGAGAGTGAGTTGACAGAGGCATGTGGAGTGGATGATACCCTAAGGTGGGCAAGCTAAAATATGTAGAGAGTTCTGTCTGCCTTAAGAAAAATGTTAGAAAATTGCAAAAATATTTTACAATATTTTAAAAATATTTGACATTTACTGCAAAAACATGAATTCCCTTTTATTTGATATTTTTGTCTTTTTCATCGATGTCGATTAAAATAAACATGACAATGCTGCTGCTGCTGCAACAAACTCACAATTTTTCTTCCATTGAAACACAATATACAATGAACAATGCAACTTGCAATGAAAGATATAAGATACCCTGTGGAGAGCTGAGAGCAGAGCAACAAATTCGACTTGAAATTGACACAGAGCAGCTGCCAAAGGACTAAGAGAGCTCAACAGGATGCGTTGTCATAAACGGAAACAAAAGGCAGAAATTTAAATACAGCATAAGAAATTTATTGACAGAACGAAAGGAATTTTAAGCCATTTGTGTAACGATACACCCGGGCCTCTCTCTCACACACCCCTCATCCGTCGCAGTTGGCGTCGAGTGATGACACGAGAAATGTTGCTGTCTCTGAAGTAAATACCCAGCTGAGCGTTATAAGAGAATAAAAGAGAGGGAGGTAGAGAAGGAATGAGAGAGAGACCAAGAACGAGAGAGAAAGAGATTATCATGCAATATGTAAAATAAAATCAATTTCATTCATAAGACAATGTCGTCTCAAAGTGTTTGGAAGTAAGTCAAAGTGGCAACACGAACACGAACAATAACGAACAATTTTTAACAATAAACAAGCAAAATCAATTTGCAGTGAAAGGAGAGAGAGATAACAAGGATGAGAAGAAGGAGAAGCAGCACCTCCAGTGGCCAATTGAGTGACAGAAGATGCTTTTCAATCAGCTGGCCGGAGCTCACCTGTTGGCTGCCGGGCCAAGGTTAGCAGCTTGCACAGGCAACGCACGTGCCACAGCGCGGGCAACCACAGCGCGGCTGCCAATGCCAATCTCATTTGCCAGCGTCGACGTTGGCTTCGCTGTGCTCGTCATCCTCGAATTCATTAGAAAAATAAACAAAATGACAGCAGGCATTGCGACGTGCGACATGCGACCTATGACCCGCGTGTGCTGGCAACAAATTAAAAGCCATAAAAGGCATCAAATTATGTGCGGCACTTCGGTGTTGCGCTTAAATGGTTGCCCATTTCCAGCAAGTCTCAAGGGGAACAAGGATGGGGTGTGGAGGACAGCCAGGTAGTCAGCCACGAAGTCAGGCAGGCCTATTTGTTAACCCCAGCGCGCCGGCAAACAAAGTTTTTCAATTTCTGTCGCATAATAAGCGGCACAAAGTCTTTGCAACGTAGCTGCCTTGGATACCCCCTTGCTCCCGTCTCTCCCAACTGCCTGCTACGTCAACGTTTGTGGCGCTGCGGGAAAATGAAATTATGAATGTGCGTTGGCACAACCGCACCCCAGACACCAAAGCCAAACGCAGCGCGCTGCTCACCTGGCACCGCTTGCTTTCGCTCTCTCTCTGCTTTTTTTTGCCAGCCTGCCTGCCTGTTCCCCCCACGATGCGGGTGTGCGCTCATTTTTCTGTCAAGGTGTCATAAATGACGCGGCTGCCTCGCTGGCAGAGACGCCTTCGCATGCGTGTAAGTAAAATAAATGAGGCTCGGCACAATGGCAACGACTGTCAGGCCAACAAAAGCCAAATGAATGACACAAGCCGCAGAGCAACAACGCCGAAAAAAACCCAACAAAAACAACAGCAAAAGTAAGTGATGTTTAAATTGAATATAGTAACCTGGAGCATACCCTGTAAGGGGGGATATGAAGACAAAAGACTTGAAGAGAAGGAGGAACTTGTGTTGGATGCAGGATACTTTGTGTTGTATGAAAACCCTGTATGCGGCTTAAAATATTTCTTAATGAAATCTGCAATTTATATTTAATTCAAATATTATAATACTCAGTTTATATACTTATTTTAAATAGATTTAAGAATTACTTAATACCTAAATGAAATAAATACAAAGAGGTTTCTGAATCTAGAGAAGATCTTTCATTTTAAAATAAATTTAAATGAATGAAATGAGTACAAAGAGTTTTCTAAAGTGAAAGCAAATCTTTCTTTTCATGTAACCCAACCAAATGCTTCCTCTTTCGATTTAGAACTAAGCAAACTTTACTTTACAGGGTATCGAATGCCAGCGAAGCAGCACACTCATTTCGCTGATAGCATTATTTGCATATGCACGGGAAAGAGTCAACATTATTCATGCCGAAAGAAAGAAAAAACAGTTGAATGTAAATTTAATTAAAGAGATTTACTCGGCGCGAGTGCTCAAGTGCCTAGGCCAGAGAGAAAGAGAGAGAGAGTGAGACAGAAAGAGCGTCGATAGAAGTGTATAAAAGTGTATGCAAATGCGCGCATAGAAGATCATGTAAAATTATCGTGAGGGATTAATCTGATTGCCCATGCTGAACTTTATGGCAGACAATGCTGACAACTCGAGACTTCTTTGGGGCTGCCTTTACCTTTGACTGTTCTGTTCTGTTTTGTTCCATAGACAATTTCAACTAATTTGCTCTCAACTGACGCCCAATAAATCTCCGCGAGCAAATCAACTGTGCCACGCCCATTCATTTCAAGCACACGCAGTCAGTCAGGACTACAAACTACAATGGCGTCTCTCTCTCTCTTTCTCTCGATGCTGCAAAGAAATGTAATTTGATGTAATTGAAACCATTTTCGTGTTAATTAAACCCTTCTCTTTTTTCCCCTTGCTGTATTTTTGCTAGTTGCTTCTTGCAGCATTCTGTGCTCTGCTCTTCTTCCTCCTGCTCTTCCTTTTCCTGTTCTTCTTCTGCTCTCTGCTGTTGCGGGCTTAAAGCATTTTACACTTGCCATTAACGTTCCGTGCGCCCAAAGTGACAGCCGCAATGAAAACAAAGACGCGGACAGACCAAGCACAAGTCATCGTCCACAGCGCCCACAGGGGGGTCCAAAGCACAGAGGAGACCAGAGCACCCAATGAGAGGGTCGAGAACGTCTTTGCCAGTGCAGTCATTAAATTGGATTTCTTTTTGAGCGCACTCCTTGGCGTTGTCCCTTCTGTTGAAGAAGGGTTCGTCTTGCCTGGACTACGCACTGTGATTCCACGCTAAACGAGTACTCGAAATGGGTGTTTTGAATAACAAGCATTTAGTGTCTTAGTGTCTCATTACAGTCTCTCTCCTCTCCTTCTTCTCTCTCCCCATTTTGAGTGCCCTGCTAACTTGACTTCATGGACTGTGCCTGCAGAACGGAAAGTGGCAACTTCCTTGTAATAGCGAATATGAGTGCACTTTTAATTGAGTTCCTTGTGTATGAGTGTGTGCGTTGATTGCCTAGCTGCAGTATTTAATATTAATGTACTATTTAGTGCATTCAATTTTAATTTCATTTGATAATTGCGCAGTTTGCTTCTTTTTTCACATTAATCATGCTACGTAAATTATGAACTATTTAATAATTACAGCCATGCAGGTTGAACTGTTTTTTACTCATAACAGATAATTTTAATTATTTCCATAACAGATTTGAGTTGAGAAAGAGACCAAAGTGCATTACATAAGCCGCTTAGTTAATCCGATATGAAATGTTTGTGCAGCAGCTTAAATAAATAAGAATTTTGCTCAAATCAGAGTCGGTTTACCTGCGAGCTTCTGAGTGCAATCTAAGCAGATAAGTCCGCACTTAAACCGCACTCTCTACTGTACTCACAGCATTTCCCTTCCCTCTCTCTCTCTCTTTATTTCAATCATTGCACTTTCAACTTGGTCGCTGCCATTATTGACACATTAATCAAACAATGGACAAGTACTTTCAATTTATTTTACCGCGACATGGCGGCATTCAATTTTTAAGCGTCGCATTTATAAGGCAGCAGCACAAAAGCAGACAAAACTCAGACAAAATGAGACAGCAAAGGAGAAAGAGAAAAGCAGAGAGATAGAGAGACGAAGGACAGAGCCGAGGCGAGTGCAAGAGGCAGCAGCAGAGACAGAGACAGAGCTGAAGCGAGAACAAAAGCTGAGCACTTCAGAAATGCAGCAAAAAGAGAGAAGAGCAAAGAAAATACACACTCACACTCCCACAAGCGCATACATATACACATGCACATACATACGAACAGACTGCAGCTGCTGCAGTCAGTCGAGGCACACTCAAAGCGCAGGCGAGTCCACGCTTGTCCGTGGCCAGGGCCAACTTTTTGCGCTCTCTGTGCGATTCGCAGTCGCTCATTAGCTTTCATTATAAATATTGACTGGCTGACTGGACAAAAGTGTTTGACTGACAGGCAAGCGGACAGACAGACAGATAGACAGACAGTTGAACTGGCAGGTGGGTTAAGTGTGTGGGTCGAGTGCATATGACAAATTAGGTTGATTGCTTTGGGAGCATCGCGATAGCTATCGTCAGTGCAATCGCAATTGACATCGAGGCGACATTCATGGTGCGGTCAAGAGGGGCCAGAAGGAGTGAGCAGGGAGGCTTTCAATTAAACAGCGAGTAATGTACTTTTCATTTAATTTGATTCATCTACATATATTGATAACAACAGCTTGCCAGGTCATTTGCATTTGTAGGACAAGGAAGAAAGAAAGACTAAAGAACAAGAGAGAGCACAACAAACGAAGAAGCGAGAAAAGAAGCAACCAAGCGGAGCATAAAATTACGATTGCTTTGCATATTTTCAGCGCTTTCGCATAACTTGTACCGCGCCGATGGCGGCAGCGGCGGTAAAATAGCAACAAAAGCCACATACTTTCGGCTTAATAGTCATAAATTTGCTTTGCGCCGTTGCTTTATGCCCCAGACGGGCCACTGCACCCACCCGATCTCTCTCTCTCTCTCTCACTCTCTGTCTCTCTCGCTCTCTTTCTGTCTTTGTGCCCTGCCCTGGCCTTTGCCCTTTGGCATGCCACATTTGGGCGACCTCATTTCACTAGAATTGTTTCGCTTTGCTTTTGTTTTGTTCGCATTTTGTGTTTTATTTTTATTCACAGTGAAATTTAACGCCACATGCTTTGCATTTGCACATTCATCACATCACATCGCACATTTTGCATTGCATTTCGATTTGCATTTCGCTTTGACGCCCAGGCCACGCCAGCACGAAAACCATCTGCATAAAACATTCAACGAGCCCGGCCCCAAAAAGTATGCAATCTTTTTTTCTAATCATCTATTAAACAGCAATTATTCATTGTGGGGGCGTCTGTCTGTGGCTGTTTGTGCGGCTTACTGTCTGTGTGTGTGTGTATATTCGATTGTGTCGAAGTCTTAAATCATTGAACCATGCCCTGAGGGCGTTTATAATTGTTATCGCTTTGCCACGCCCACGGCGCATGCAACAAGTTGCGTTAATTGAATATGTGAAATTATCAATTGAATTTTCATTGTGTGTGTGCTCGTATATAGTTTGCAGCCATGAATAAGAGAAAGTTTATAAAAAATTGTGGAAGAATGAAAAATATTTATGGTATATTTCTAAATTTTGTATTATTTACATTGTATGTTTATTTCATATTTGTACAATTTTGAAACATGCAATAAACAAATAATTATCTATTCTACACCCGTTCTAGATTAACTTGCAGAATTTTAATGAATTCATTAATTAGCTCTAATTAAGCTTAGCAAATAAATATGCTTTCCCAGCACATCCGAGCACATATTTCCCGGCTGGATTAGATCGTGTTCCCATTTTGAATGCGTCAAATATTTCGCATTGCTTGGAATCGGAATGATAATGTGCGTGTAGGTAGAAGGGGAGTGCAAGGAGGAGCAGGGCAGAGTGAGAGATGGACACACGTATAATTTACACGCCCACTCGCAGCACAACCGACTGGCCCCGAAGTCAACTGACCCACAGTTAAGCTGCCATCCCCGAGAGAAATTCTTTGGCTCTTTGTCTCCTGGCATTCTCGGGGGCATTTAAATTTTTGAACAACCCATAAATTATGTGCTTTATCAGCGATAAAAAGTAAATACAGTTGTTGCTACAAACGCCTACTAGGCGTGCCAGCCCCACCACAAGGCACCACGCACCCGCCTTCTTCTCCCTCTCTCACCAACTCCCTTAGCTCACTTCCAGCTATCCCACAGCTCGCCGTGCTATATTACAAAAAAAACGTGTAAATGAATAATTCAAAGTGTCCTGCAACATTGTCCTGCGCCTGTGTTGGTAATGCGTAAAGCACGCAAAAGATTACACATACCAATGAACACACGCATGTTTTCTTCCCAACATGTCTGCGAGTGTGTGTGTGTGTCTGTGTTTGAGACTGTAGTTAACGCTTTATCTGAGGGGCGACTGCGACAACGCCTGGCAAATATTTAACATTGGCATATTTTTCACACACACCACACTCACACTCCCACTCACACCCACTTGGCTGACTGGCTCTGTCTGCCACGCCCCTTGACCATACTCAACCTGGCTTATGCATGTTTTATCTTGCCCACGTGGAATTTGCGTGCGTTTAAACGTTTTCGATAAGGTTTCGCTTTTAACCCGCAGACATTGCACCCCCACCCCCATTCATTGTGTGTGTGTATGTGAGTGTGTGTGCGGCATATTTGTGTGTGCGTGCTAAGACCTTTGGCTGATAAAAAGCATACCTTGGCTTAAACAATGCATGCACACACACACAGAGCGTAAACTTCCATCGAAGCCGTAGCGAGCTTAAACAAATTTTCGAAAACTGTTTGCCCCAAACTGAGGCCCATAAAGTGTTTAAAGCCATGCGAAATGCCACCACCCTGGCCTGGCTATCGACTCGCCCCTGTCTGGCCTGGTTCAAGCTACACCTTCTCCTTGTTCCCCGTGTCCTGCTGCACTCGTTTCGTGTTATTAAACACGGATTAAGTGGCAGACTCCGTGGCTTGCATGCGCATAAATTATAATGCAACGTTTTACTGCTACTGCTGCTGCATCAACCACGCCCTCTTTTGCCTGCCTGCCTGCCAGCCATATTTCTTTGCAGTTTTGCCGTTTCTCATCCTTGTTTGGCACACAATTTTATGCTTAATATGTCGGCAGTCACATGTGGAGCCCCAACGATAGTCCCTTCTCCTCCTCGTCCTCCTCCTGCTGCTGCATCTTATCCCCAACATGCAGCTAACCGTAGCCCTTCGTATCCTGTCCGTATTCATATCCGCATCCACGGCACATGCAATATTTAAATTGCGTCCATATCGTCCATTGACATGGCCAACGGCCATGGCCATGATCAGAGCCAAGCTGCATAAATTCTGCAACAGCAGCAACAGCAAAAAAAATTGTCCCAAAACGATGTCAAGTAAAGTAAAACAAAGCACGAAACGGAAGACGGCGTCAGCTGCATGTGGTAACTGTCACAACAATCGATAACAAGCGATGCTTTGGGGTTAACTTGTGCAGCACGAATGCAGCTTACCGAAAATTTGCAATTCCCTGGCTAAATTGGCCAAAGCATTTGCAAGAGGAATAAGGTTTCCTTTGTGGAAAATATTTAAAGAATAAATTTATTGGATATCATTTATTGAACTATTTATTCTGTTAACTATAAACATAGATAGAGTTATATATAAAATAAATATAATGTTTTTAAAATTGTAAGCAACGTTTAGAATTTATACTTTTTGTTCAAACTTCATATCTTTATCTGTTCAACTGTTTAGCTTTCCAGCTTTTTCTCAATCTGTTTGAAAGCTAATTTTGTAATGAATAAAAAAATATTGGCAGAAATTTGAAAACAATTTTCCGTTTTACCTTTTTCAATTAGAGTTGATGTGCTTTTTCGCAAGTCGAACTCGAATTCAAGTTTAACATTGCAATTCTCAAAAACATTTCCAGTGTCAGCTTTCACTCACACAGTTTACACATGTCGCCCTTGTGTACACAGACACAGGGAGAAGAAGACAGACAAAGAGAGAGAGAGACAGAGAAAGAGAGAAGGAGACAGTGGAGCACCCTGGTTAGCTGGGTAAAAACAATAGATTATTGGCATTGCTGTTGCATAAATTTCAACATTTGTTGGCTCCCAGAGCTGCAGCTTGCACTCATTGTTAGCAGTTGCATGCCACAAACGCTGAAACAACATGCACTCAAAAACCCCACCTCTTTCCCCTGAAAGCTTGAGCCAACTCGCCATGGCACCCTCCACTTTCCATTCCCTCTCTCGTGCGGCCAACAACAATCTAATGGCTCTTTGTATTTGGTAGTTGTCGACGCTAAGCAAATAAACAAAATGCTTGTTGATATTTTGTGGCAGCCAATGAAGCAAACAGCTGTCCGGATCTGTCTGTCCCCATGTTTGCCTGTCTCTCGGTCCAACCGCTTGTCTGTCTGGCTGCCTGGCAGCCTGGTTGTTGGCTGTCCAGCTGTCCATCGGTCTGTCTGTCAGCTCGTCCATTGGCCTGTAGCAAAATAGACAAAATCAACAAGAACAGCACTCACAATGAAGGACGATGGCACATCGAATCACCTTCCCCCTCACTGACCCACTCTCCCACTCTCCATCTTTGTCACTATTGCAGTCCTGGTCTGACTAGCAAAACAATGCAGCTCTCAACTGCCGCATAATTGCAAGCAAAAACTGCAAATACGCTTATGCATGCCAATGCCGATGATCCTTCTGCTGCTGCCGTTTGAGCTACTTTATATGTTCCCCCAACGCTTTCGCATTTCACTTATAGCTATCACGACTTTCTTTGCTGGTAAGCGCATCGAACTTGAGCTCGCTGAACTCTTTGTAATCTACTAAGTAAGTTTCAGCCAAAAACTGCGTCGAGTGTCGAAAATAAAAACCTGCAGCGCGACAATGCACAATGGGGCAGTGCAAAACCGGGAAACAATTTGGAAAATTTTATTTGATTATTCGGTATTTTGTGTACTAAAAAGCTGAAATTATCAAGCTTTCAATATGTTAAAATATTTTATATTTACATCTAAAGAATGTGCTGTTTGGATGCAGACTGAGTGGAAAAGTATGCAACGATTTTTGGCAGCTTCATTTAGCGGGTAATTTAACTTAATTCTCATGCATGGTGGCTTGCAATAGCAACAAATATGCCAACAATTCCCAACAATTTAACAACAATATCCCAACAATTTATTATATTTTATTAACTTTCTTTATTTGTCATTTCTGTTAATTGTATCAAAATTGTTGCAATTAAAAGAAATAGTTTTATGATGCAACAATTCTTCATTCATTTAACGACAAACAATTAATTTAAACTAGCATTCAAAATGGATACAAACGTCAAATGGATTTTAATTAAACAAGTGCGAATCTTATGATTTTTATTTTTTTTGCAATGTGTGTTTGCAAAGTTTTAAAAGAATAAAATTTAATTAATGGAAAATCATCATCAAACAATTAACCACTTTGCCATAATTACTGGCAATACTCTAACTTTTCTGAAGGTTGATTCTGTTGAAGTGGGTTTCTTACCACAAATTGAAACATTTGTTGCCACTGTTCGCCGCTTGTAAGTGACACATTTCAGCCGCTTGTTAGTGGCTGTTCCGGGCTACAAAAGCAAAGCCACGCAACGCAGCCCTAACGCAGCACAGCGCAGCACAGGGAAGCACTTCCTGCTTCATAAATCCAGCATGGTGAGGGGCGTGGTTCGGTAGGGCGGTTGCGTCGAAGCTGTCACATGCTGCGCTATTCGGTTTTCGATACTTTGAGCGATTTTTTGCAGACTCGTCTGTGTTTTCTGCGCAACAAAGCAACGTTTACGGCATAATGTGGATAGCGGGTGGCGGTGGCAGCAGCAGCAGGAGAGGGTAGGCAGGGGGCATAGGGCATGGCGACCGCAGCAAGGTACACACACGCACACACACACACACACACACAGATGCACAGCACAGGCCATATAAATAAACAAGCTACTGTAGCCAGAGCCATGTTCCAGTTGCCAGTTGCCAGTTACTCGTCCTGGCCAGGCCCAGCCCCCGACCCGCACGCACTTTGTCGTAGAGAGTAAAACGAGAACCAAACTGTCGAAACTGTCAGAATGTCAAATAAGCGACAGTGCTGGGAGTAGGAGCCAGAGCCAGAGCAGGCGAACAGCAGAGATCGGCTACAGCAACTACAACTACAACAAAAAGCTGGCTAGGCCACCCTAGGCATATTTATTGGAAATCTGAAACAGCTCGAATGTCCCAGTGTATCCCAGTATCCCTGTCTCCGTATCTATATAACACTGGATACGGTTGTGTGTTTTTCTGTGTGTGTGTTTGTGTCGCATGTCCAGCACAAAGAATTTGTTACATGAAATTGTTAACGGGCTACAGCAGCAGCAGCAGCAGCAGCGGGAGCAGCAGCTTCGCCTGCGTTTGATGCCTTCCTGATATATGGCCAACCTTTGACATCCTTTAAACGAGCAACATGATGCTCTAGATTATGCTTTCACGACTTGCTCCTTGGCTGCTGTATGGCTAACACCCTTCCACCCCCGATTGCCTGCCTGCCTGGGCGATACGTCAATGTGACAGTTTGATAATTTATTTTGTTCAAATTTGTTGCTCCTCGACGATGGCGTCACTTAAATAAGTTATCAACGGCATATCGCCATGTAAATGGCAGCACGTAAATGAATGAAATTATTTTGCAACAAATTAAGGCAAATTTATGCGACAAGACAGTAGCGGCGACACAGCCGCAAGGGGGAAACGGAAAGGGAGGAGGGAGCAGGGAGAGTGAGGACAATGGGAAACACAATCTACACACAAACAGACAAACTGAAACTGAACTGAAACGAAACGAAATGAAACGAATTGAAACGAATCGAAACGTAGCGCAGCACAACAAATAGAACCGAATTCCCCCGTCAAACCGATGAGGTTTTTTCTGTTTTGCTAACAGCCACTGTGAAATCTGAGCAAAAGCTTTGGCAATGGGATCGGAACTCAAATCCGAGGCAAGGAGGGACTAGGGCAAACCCCCATCAGTTGGACATCATGCAAGATAAGGGAGAAAGGGAGAGGACGCTGCAGCTCGTTTCCCTTCTCTTTTTTTCCAATTTCTTTCCTCTTGCAGGTTTCTTTTTTTGTTGTGAATCAAATGTCAATAGAGAGTACATTTCATTCAGTTGCCGCTTGACTCATCCTCCACAACCAGATATCCCATTGCCTACCCATGCCTGGCCTCTTCCCCTCCTCGTACTGCCTCCGGCCCAATATAGCTTGTCACACCCCGCATTGTCGGTGTCACAGTGTTTGTTTGCGGATTTGACGCTTTTTACCGCTTTGCCAACGCATTTTTTTTTTGCGCCATCGCTTTTCTTTGCGGGGTATAAAACATTTGTGCGACTGTATGTTACAGCAGCGAGTGGAAGATTTGCCAAATTCGGTATTAGATGAGCATGTAAATGTATGATTTTTGTGGGGGCAGAGAAGGGAGAAGGAGTTGTGAGTATGAGTACTAGTAGTGAGTATTTGGAGTGAGTATTTAGAGTGAGTATTTAGATAAGGTCTTGAAATGAAACAATTTCGAGCATAACGAGTTGGAACTTATCACAGAAATTCCGATCATTGAAAGGTTTATGTATTTATTAAAGGCAAAATAAGAAGATTATTTGGGATATATTTTAAATATTTTATAGAACTGAACTTAATTAACCAATTACTTGCTGTTCAATTTGCTTTTTCAGTGAGATGGTTTTCTATTTCTATTTGATCAGCCAGTTGATTCGTCATAAGTATTCTTCAGAATATATTTTTTTTTATATATTTGTACTTCATTCCTTTTTACATTTTTCACCTTCCTCCTTAGTCCTTCCTCTTCAGTCTAAACTTCTCTGATCTCTTTTTTGTAAGAGCAACCAACTCTTAGTGCATTTCATATTCGTCAATAATTTACAAGGCGAGTTTTCTTTTTAGCAGATTTTACTTTAGCCACAAGCCAAAGCTCCTTTTGTTGTGGCTAAAGATGTTGTTATTGTTGTAGTTTCTGCTGTTGCTTTGGTTTTTTATTTGCACGGAAATGTATAATTTTTTCCAAGTCAAATGTAAATACTTTTAGCGTATTTTTGTGGGTTTCATTGGTTGTTGTTCCCATCGCTGTCATTTGCTTCTCGCTGGCAGGCAGACCAGAGAGAGAAAGAGAGAAAGGGAGAGAGGAAGCAAAATAAGTTCGCTGCACGATTTCTTCTTTTGAAGGAGGCATGGGCGTGGCGCATGCAAATGACACGCCTGATGCTGCGTAAATAATTTTAGCGCTTGCCATGCGCCAAAATAAAATGCAAAATAAACATTTTATTTCTATGTTGGTTGCCGGCTGCCAGTACAAACTCGAACAGGGATAAAGGGAGGAAGAAAGGCAGATAAAGAGGGTAAGAGAATAAAGCAGAACCGTCGACGACGACGATGCGAACGATGAATTTGGGTCAAGTGGTTGTGGTGTATGCGAATCTTACGCAATCCGCCGCGGAGCCAAGCTGCAAACACAGAATTTAATTATGCATAAGACAAGTTGCAAGTCGCTGCAAGATGCCGTCGGTGTCGGCGTCGTCTTAGCCACAAAGCGTCAAAATGCAGCCGGGGCCAGCTGCGCTTTTTGGAAAGTTGCTTCGTCTTTAGTGACTGCTAAATGGAGAGTAGAGTAGAAGGGGTATAGCAGCAGTGTGGTTGCCAAATGTCACGTTTCAGCGGCTCAATTTGCCATCGAGTGGCTGCTGCAATCCAATTAAAAACTGTAGATGAAAAAAAAAGGCTTAACCTGACACGATAAACAATATATTTATATACAATATTATATTTATGGTTGGGCTCAGACAGTATCGATGGCTAGACAGCAACGCCTGTGGCACACACATAAATAACACGCTGTTTGACAGAAATTAAATGAGGGTCGCCCTGGCCCCCATAAATATGCTACACATTTATTTTTTTCTTTTCAATTCGATTTTTTTTTGGGGACAAATCGAAATCGGTGCCCAGCATTGCAACATAACATTGGCGCTGACAAGTTTGGCAAACAAATTCTCGTCGAGATTCAAGCAATGCGATAAGCGGTCTCCGCCGCGTTGACATGCGGCACAAGGTCAAACATTTAACCCGGGCTCCAAATGCCTTTTGGCCATCAAGAGGGTTTAAGAGAAATCGAGCATCAAATTATGGAATTGAATGATGGTGGTGAATGATAAAATATGTATGGGAGTACTCAGCGATGCCGTGTGCCGATACAGATACAGGTCACATTCGCCGGTAGTTAAATATTTATTGTGCCAGAATTGTGAAGCAATTTGACAGCTGTAGTCCTTGTTAAACGCAGACGGCATTAGCTATTTACAGATTTACAACTTATCTATTTAAAGAGCGACTCAGTTAAAAGTGGACAGTTGTTTGCTTTGGCATTT
Source organism: Zaprionus vittiger (assembly GCA_018904025.1). Lineage (NCBI taxonomy): Eukaryota > Metazoa > Arthropoda > Insecta > Diptera > Drosophilidae > Zaprionus > Zaprionus vittiger. The sequence goes on along the minus strand of JAEIFQ010000420.1, from coordinate 3,329,495 downwards.
CGGCAAAGTTTCAACGCATTTATATTGAATACTCCATCAATACTTATTGATTATCCCTAAGTAAGTTTCATCTTAAACTTCTCTCGAATTTCTTTTTTTAAAGTTTTCAAAGATTTTCCAAAATTTGTCTGCGTTAAAAGTTACTTGAGATGGGAAAATGCCAATGTACTCGACTGATATTTGTCTGACCGTCTTGCCCCGTCTTTCCCTTCGTCTGTGCCAAGATTCTCTTAGTTTGTGCTACGCCATCAATCCATTATACGCACTTATTGTGTGTGTTGTACACACAGGGCGCACTTCTTGTGCCTTTATTGCTCCAGCTTCAGCTGCTTTACTCGACTTGCCAATGGTCGCTGTTGACATTTCCGCTGCCCGGGGGCAAAGTCCTCTATCGCCGTCTGCTACTCAGTCTCTCCCTCTCCTCTTTCTTACTGAGAGTCGTCGTGTCATGCTTACTACATACAAATGCACATCATGCTGATGGACACACGCGCACAGACACACACACATGTTGGCAAGCCCTCGCACATATGTGTGTTGTTATGCATGAGTTGTCGTTCGACGCACGCACACAAAGATGCTGTCTCTCTCTCTCTCTCTCTCCCATTGAATATGACGCAAAAGGCGATAATGTTAAGCGTCAGCTTTTTGAAACAATTTCAACACATTGCCGCAGACGCACACACACTCGCACACACACACACATAACCATATGTCGTCTTGGCTGAAACAAGACAAACACGAGTCGAGTGGCCGGAACCATAATAGCCAACCCGTTATGTGTGTAGACGTTGCCATTATCGTTGTTCCATAGTTAGTTATCCTTTTGAATGTCACACGCAACATCCCAAGCAGACGAGGCACTTCACACACGCATACAGCATGTTGTATATATAATCTTCACTGTAGGCGTTTACATATAGTCGTAGCAGTGAGTGTGTGTGTGTGTATATAGTGGCAACAATTGTTCCTTGATGATTGTGCGGTTCAGCAGAGCAGCTGGTTGGCTTTGATTGTTAAATTTTCTACATTTTCAGGGAGACTTTAATGCGATAAAGGTGAGAGAACATTTATAATGAAGTTTTACTTTCCTTTGATGAGCTTACAAATTTAATAAATGTAAAATGCATATATTTCAAATGCAAATATTCAATATAATAATAATGAATTTCAAAGTGAAAGCTAACCAGTAAGAAAAGCAACAGTCGCGCTGCACGCGACAGTGGGATACCCTTCGACCCATGTTCCGGTGTAGTTTAATTTGTTAAATTCATACACATATAATACAAATGCGCATGATTTTAAATTATTGCCGACAGATGGCGCTCGAGCTTTGCGCTCGCCCGCCTCCCTTGTTAGCTGATACAAGCACTTAATTTTATGCACATACTTTCTTAAATAACTTCTGTGTTTGTTGTCCGATCGGATTGCAATTTCGAGAATACGTAGATATTTTAATCAGCTTAGTATATGTTAAAGTCAGAAAGTTGTATCTTTTATACAGCGCTTACAAATTAAGTTCAATAATTAAATTATTTATTTGCGGGGGCGGTGGGCGTGGCACATAACATTTGAAATAAACTTGATCAGCTTATAGTACACAGGAGTCTTCCTGCCAAATTTGGTAACTCTAGCTTTTATAATAGCTGAGATCTGTGCGTTCACACAGACAGACAGACAGACAGACAGACAGACGGACATGGCTCAATCGACTCGGCTTGTGATCCTAAGCAAGAATATACGATATATACTTTATGGGGTCTCCGACGCCTCCTTCTGCCTGTTACATACATTTGCACAAAGTTAGTATACCCTTTTTTGACCATTTCCAATGGTGGAAGGGTATAAAAAGATTTTATTAATTTCAATATCAAATAAATCGATTGCAAATATTATACTTTAGAGTAAAAGAGCTTACTGCATGAATATAACTTTATTTCAATAAATATTGATTTCTCTCTTTCGCTTTATTTAATGTAATAAAATATTTATCATCCGATTTACCCCCCTTGATTTCATTTGTAAAAAATCATAGCATACTTTCGCGCTGGTCGCACAATTAATACGCACACAAAGCGAGATTTGCTCTAATGAAGCTGGGAGTGGGTGAGTCTGTGTTTGTGTTCGGCATGTTATTGCGCCGTGATGTTGTTTTTGTGCTTGCTCAGCAGCTGACCTTCAACTACGCAAGCACAAAAACAACAAACACACGAGATTGAGACGTACAGATAAAGACGCCCACACACAGACAGACAGTAAGAAAGAGAGGCAGTGAGACTGACAGACAGGCAGACTTTTGCCATTATTTCTGTTGACTATTTACGGAATTGCGCACAAATTGATGAATAAGTTGTTTTGCGTTGTTGCTGCTGTTGTTTCAGCACACACACACGACTCGAACTTAATCTTGATCACAATCACAATCACAATCAAAAGCGAGTCGAGCTTTGTCTACTGAAGCGTGTCAGTGTCCAAGTTCATTCGCCCTGTGCAAGTGCTGCATGCGTCTTAATCAAGTATATTGTCAGTGTCTTTCTCACTGCCCCTCTCCTCTCACACTATCATACTCTTTGTGTGTGTGTGTGCTCTGCTTATTGCAGCAATTTGGCCGTGTTTTTCTCGCACTAAGCAAACAGTTGAAAAGACAATAACAACAACTACAGCAACACCCACACAGCAATTGCCAGTCCTGCCTCTGTGTGTGTGTGTGCAAAAGCAACTATATTAATAACAATCAACTTGTAGGCCAAATGCAGATGTGGATGTGGATTTTGGCCAGCAGCAATAACAACAACAGGCAAGCCCATTCAAGTGAAAACAACAAGCAAGTCGTTGTAGTCGTAGTAGTAGTTGTTGTTGTAGAACACACATTAGCACACACATAAATACTGGACTCTATTCATCCGTACACTCTCTCACACTCGCTCATACACTCACACTCTTGCTAAATTGTTTCTTTATGAGTTTCAGGCCCCATTTGCAGCTGTTGAATTCGAATTTCGATAGGCTTGAGCCGACAGAGCCAAAGCTATATCTACTCAAATGTTGATCTCTCTTTGTTCCAGCCTACACCATTGGGTTTGTTTAATGATTTGGGATATTTTAAATAAAGGTTTAATGCCCTGAGACAGCGTAGGGTGTAGAGCATTCAAGTACTAGGCAATTGTTTGTGCAGATGATTGTTGATAAAGCAAATTTAACTGGGGAATTTATTGAGATTTCGGTACTTGTTGAGAAAACATGGCATATATAGGTTTGTATTATTTCTCCAATCGTTTGATAGAAAGTAAGCTGAACAATTCAGTTGAATTTTCCTGGCAACATACTTTCAGTTACCTTGCTGAAATTTGCTCAGGCTAAATTAGCCCGCAGTACATGCCGAGTACTTGGCACATTAATATCATCTAAAGCCTTTTAATCTACCTGGCACAACTCTCAGCGGAATTATCCGACTTCTGTCATAGTTCAATTAGGATTAATGAATTATGCCACAGCAAATGCTGTGCAGCTGGCACGCAAGTTTGCTTAGTGCAGCAGCGGCATCTCTCGCTGCATTCTGCACACACAGTAGACAGGACACAGAGGACACTGAAGTTGCAACAAGGACACACTTAATCAGCTCGACATTATCAGCGTGACTTGCGCCGCACTTGGAAGCCACTTGGCGATTAGGAAGCATGACTTGTGCTTTGCTCAGAACACAAAGTGGTTCCGAGTGTGGGCACAGCGAAGTAAACATTAATTATCTTCACCCACACACATACATACATATGTATATATATCATGTATATTGTGGCAAGTTTAATGGCTTTAAGTGAGCGCATTCAATTTTTATGCGCAGGCATCGAGTTTCAGTTACATTTTAGGTTGGCAATTGCAGCTGCGACTCCAATCAAATGAGTTCAAGCAACCCACAATGTCTAGACAGGCCAGGGTGTGTATGTGTGCGAGTGTGTCGCAGACAACAAAGTCAGCCATTAGATGGCGAGATCGTATAACTGGCTTATATTGCACGCTCGCTTCGATTCAGTCTCGCAGAAAGACACACAAAATTAGCTGCTCATGTGGCAAAGCATTGATCCGAATGGAAATTAAGCTCGTTTCATCGACCCCTAAGTGCCTACAGGTGTGTGTGAGTGTGTTTGTGAATGCTTGTGTGTATGTGAGTAGTCGCTGGAGGATCCTCTACAGCGCCATCCTTGTCACGTCATTTAAGCGCCTTTCCATGCTGCCAATTTAATTGCAATTGCAATCAATGTAGCCGCAGAGCAAGAGCACAAGCATGGCAAGAGCAAAGAGGAAAATGAGAGTGGAGAGGGAATCAGGGCGGAGCAGGGTAACATAAAGTCGACCCAATTAATTTTTTGTGCGCATGTAAACGTCGAACAGCAGCCGAGCAGCACTCAATGGAAATTATACAGCAGCAGAAGCGGCAGGAGCCAGCGGCTTTTTCACTTGCACGCAAATAAATCAATAAAAAATGCAAATGAAAGTGAAAGCAAAAGGGGCGGCATACAAACACAAAAAAATCTACTGAAAGAAGAGTGCAGCTAAAAAAACGTATAGGAAAAACTCTCAAATGATAGCTTTATTTGTTTAAAAAGGAAAAATCCACATAAAAATCTATATTAAATTTATTAATCAACAGGAAAATAAAGGAAATACAATAACAAAGGGTTTTACAGTATTTCAATTAATTAAAAGTATTAATTTATTTACATACTACAGATTTATTAAAAATTATATACATATATATACAATATAAAAATTGATTAATAACAATATAAATATTACTTTCCATTAACATACCCTTCGATTCCACGTTTATTTGAACTCCTGGGAACAGCTGATGACTGTCTTAGTTCACTACTTGCTCAAGGGCTGTGTATTATATACAAATATTAACAAATACAATTGTTACTAGCCAGACTGAGGGCCATAAATTAATAATTGTTGACAGTTATAGCTTATTGTGAACGACTTTGCATTGTCAGCAGGAGAACTGCAGAGGCTGAGCGAGCTTACTTGAGAATTGAAACAAATAGTTGTGTCTGTGTGTACATCTATTTGCACACTGACAATAATTATTGTGCAAGGCTTAATTTAAATAATTAATAAATTATAAGGTCACTCGTGGGAGCAGGAGGGAAAGTATGAATAAGAGAGAGAGAGAGAGAGAGAGAGGGAGAAAGGGAGGCGGTTGCAGGCAGCAGCAGCTAAAAGTTTCTCATTAAACAAATATTTTCACAGCAGTTAAAATTTATGTTGCCACCCGCTGCACGCCACCTGCATACACACACACACACTCACACCCAGAAATTTAAAATTTATGCATTAAAACTGTTGGGTAAGGGGAGCACGGGATGCAGTAAACACGCAGAATGCAGCAAGTAGCGCAGTGTAAACAAGGCAGGAGAACGAGAAGGAGAAGGAAAAGGCGAAGGAAAAGGAGAAGGTGAAGGCAGACGGGCAGCCAGGCAAGGCAGGTAGCTCGCAAGGACATGCCAAAGGACACATAATGCAAACATGTGACTTCCGCATGCGGTGCAAACACTTACACACACACGCACACACTTGCAATGGCATTCATAAAGTTTGTGCCATAGTCTCATAGTTGTTAACAACTCGAGCGGCAGGCAGCTCGTTCGTCTGTCTATGGGTGTCCTCTGTCCTCTGTCCTGTGTGTCCTTGCGACCGCTTGTAGCTTGGCTTGTACGCACGCCCCACTGTTACAGGTTTAACTCACTGGCAAACACACACACCCACACACACAGACAGCGGCAGAGCCACAAAGACATAATGTGAAATAACTTATTGCCCTTAAAATGTCATTTATGTCAACGGTAAGATATGTTACGCATACGCACCGTGCAACGCGCAAGCTCTCCACCCGCCGCTCTTACATTCTCTCACACACTCTCTCCTCTTCCTCTCTTTGCTACTCTATCCGCCTTTCTCCCTCCCCCCTCTCCGCTCCCTCCTCTACTTATTCCTGTTGTCGTCTGCCTTCCAGGCTTGACAACAATTAAAGTCAACAGGAAATGTGACACATTTAACTTGGTAAATAATATTTTCAATTATTTAGCATAAATAATATGCAGCACACACCAACTCACACTCACACATATAACCTTACAAATGTGCATGTAATTTAACACATGCTTTGCGTTTCGCACATTGAAGTATCCTGCGGCATTTCCAAAAACTAATTAGCTGCTCAGCACCTGCTGTTGCTGCTCTTGTTGTTGTTTGTTTTCAGCATTTTGCGGGCTTCGCTCTTCAATATAATAATAACAACTGCAACTGAGCAGCCATGGGTCAATTGACATGTGTGTCATTTGTATTATACCCGTTGAGAGAGAGAGACCCCATTCAAAAGTATTGCAAATGTCATATGCGAATTTATGTTTGACTTTCAAGCTAAGCGCCAAATTAAATCAAGTGCCAGTTGACATTGCTGATTCTCTATACCATTTGTCTGTAAAGTACAGTTATCTTTTGCCTCGATCTGCATACGAATTGCGCTTCAGAGGCAAAAGTTTTCAATTAGACCGCGAACAAGTGCGCATATTTGACCAAAAACGAAGCCACAATTTGCATTTAAGCTGCCAGCACAAGCCAAGAATAGACAGGGAGATGTTAAGGAGGAGGGAGAGCAAAGGCAAAGAGTAGAGAGGGAGAAAAAGGAGAGGCAGCAGGAGGGAGTAAGGCAGACAGTGCGCTCACACACATACAATTACCAAAGATTTATCGCTTGTGCACTTGGAATTGATGACCAGGGCCTAATTGTCATCCGATATGACTCCACCGCATGACTCGCATTGTCGGTCGTGAGACGTTGTCGTCGCAGCCAGACCGAAGTAGGGGCCAGAGCTGGAACAGGATCTGTCGGAGCTGCAGCTACCTCTCGCTAGGGGCCGCCAGCGAGCACATTTATACACTTCAACCGGCACGTGCAGCGTGCACAGTTTTGCATGCTGCGCATAACTTGCACGCACACCAAGACAGGCCACCCCACTCACACGCACACACACACACATGTTAGGTCGTAATTTTTACACAAACACACACACAAATGTGGGAGCGATTTATGTTTGACTTTCGCATGCGGCTGGCGGTTTGGGTGGATTTAAAAGTCCCCCAACGCGGTGTTGTGGGCGTGGGTTGCTCAGAGAGTCTCAAACGGATTGCCGCTTGATGCTACTACTGCTGCTGCTGCTGCTGCTGTCGCCTGCTGTACAGCAATTGTTGTTGTGCGAAAGTAAGTTAAGACTGTAGTAGCTCTTGTTGTTGCCTTGGCTGCATTGGCTGCTGATAAATCGCCAGCAATTTATTATTGATAACACATTGGTACATTGATTGTGTATTAACTGAAACTGTTTGCCAAAGTAAAGTGACATTGATATATGGCATGTACATGAAATATCGCTTGTTACGACTACACCCGGCGAGTGTTTGTATATTGCCCACACTCTCTCTCTCTTTATGTGTATGTGTGTGTGTGTGAGTTGAGTATTTGTGCCGCAGCAGAATGCCCATTGTGGCAATCAACACCAGAAGTTGACGCAAGATTTGTGGCCGTCCGTCACCCAATGTCGTTCCGTCAACACGTCTGTCCTTTTTTACAGCCTATTCCCTACCGCCCTACATCCCCCTCTCTCTCTCCTGTCTCCTGTCAGATCATCGGGCACGTTAAAAACTTAATGTCCAAACATTTGACATGGCCTCAAAAAATTATGACAGCATTTCGTTTTCATTTGGCAACCACTGAAATCGCATTTTATTTATGCTTATTTACCATAAATACAATTTTTAATAATATAAGCTCGGAATAAAAAGAGTTACGCCGTCGTAATTAATGACACGCCGTGCATTCAATCCGTTAGATCGGCCACGAACGAATGCATCAATTAATAAAACTGCATCAATAAAAATTAATTATGCATATTAAATATATTTTTAATTAATTGCAAGAAAGTTCACAGTGATTGAAACGTAGGGGAGACGGAGAAGGAGAACGATTAAATGATATTTATGGCAGTGTTTTATAATAGACTTAGAGAGTTAATACCTTAAAATTTGGGACCAAGGAACGGTTTAAGGACAAATTAAAACAAATATTTGAATTTTTAATGGCTTAAGGAAATGACATACAATTTTTAAAAATGTATTTGACTTTTTCAAAAACTGTAAAGAAGTATCCAATAAATTTTATAAAAAGTACTTAACTTTCAATAAGGTGTGAATATATGTCCAACAATTTCTAAAAACTTTTCAACATTTTTAACGGTGAAAAGAAAATGTTGACATATTTTTAAAAGATTAAAAAATATTTTCAATCAATTTTAAAAGTAATATATAAAATGTTTAGAGCAGACAAACTTCTACAACTTTGCTTAAATTTTAATAAACATTTTTCTGATATCTTAAATTCCTTTGAAATATTTAACTTGCATTAAGTGCTTGCTAAAACTGTTACAAAAATATTTCAAAAATGTATTAATAATATATTAATAATAATTTAAAATAGCCGACTATTTTACAATTTAAAAATTATATTTTAAATAAAGTATTGTAGTTTATTAAAATTTTAATGATTTGTCAGCTCCTCACCAAAAACATTCAAAATATTTTCAAAATTTCCAATTCGCAATAACCGTTAAATTTGTAATAAAATCAGCTTGCCAAGCCCACAAATGGTGGATGGTTCATAAGCAAACAGGCAGCTGCCTAATGCTGCACACTGCCAGCAGCGCAAATGACAACTGCAGCAACGACAACAACTGCGGGGCAACAACAACAACAGCAACAACAAGAAGTACAACAATGAGTAGAGAAGATAGTGACAAGCAGCAGCAAACACGAAAGTGTAATCAACGCTTAAACACTCGCAACAACGAGACAAACATGTCGCTCTTCTCGCCCAGCCACAGACAATGCCAGACTGGATGGAGCTGGAGAACTGGCTGACTGGATGGCTGGCTGTCTGAATGGATCTGGCGGGCACTGCTCGACTGGCAGGCTGACTGGTTGGCAGGCAGACTGGTTGCTTGGCTGGCAGACAAAAAAGCATTGGACAAACATTGCGACACATTACTGTCAAAACTCATGAAAATATTTCACAACAGCGACAAGCGAACTGCCGCTGAAGGAGAGATGATGGGGGGAATGAGGGTGGAAGGAAACGAGACAGAAGAGAGCAGCGCATAAAACATGCAGCTGGAGTAAGAAACAAAAAAGTCACTAACAAGCATCATATGCCAGCAAAAATGTCAACAATGCAGCGTTGCTCACGCACACACACAAACACACTCACATACTCATACTCTTTCACACACTCACACACACACACACAGCTCATTAGAGCCATGACAAGGGGGCGTTGTGCTGGCCCGCCTAGCAAGGATTTAGCATGCCGGCTTAGCGACAGCAGCTACAGCAGCCGGAAATGCAGCAGGATAACATTCATTTGTTGTCCTTGTTGTTTGCAGTTGTTTGCAGTTGTTGTTGTCTTTTTCGCATGCATCTTGTGCCCATTTTCGTAGTGCCTCCCATTGCTGTTGCTGTTGTTGCGCCGTTTTATGACAGCTACAAAAAGTTGCTGATGATGTAATGTTTATGTGTCGCTGACACTGTCAGCCTGCCGCGCCTCTCTCCGCCCTCTCCTCTACCAACCCTTTAGCACATTCCTCACACCCGCTCGCAGGCAGCGTCATAATTGCACCTGCAAGGCTAACAGATGGCGGCAGCAACAGCAACAGCAACAGGAGCAGTAGCAGCAAAAAAGACGCACGGGCAACAATGACAGGACAGAAATATGCCAAGTAGCTGACTCGACGTTGCACTGTGACATAGGGCACGTCGTAGAAGAGTGAGAGGAGGGAGCATATGATGCATATCGCAAATGTCGTTTGCCGTCAGTTTCCGGTTGTTGCAGCAGCCATTTTGTTTATGCATGAACACGAATGCAACTGCAACAACACCACGGGATGCCGCAATGTTGCCTCGTGTTGAGTGTTTTGCTTGAAGCTGGCTGAACACCCACGCGGCGCCGCCAGCAGCAGCAGCGACAGCAGCAGCAGGTTGCAAGTGCAAACTAATTTCAGACTGCACTCGCTCGACATTGAGTTATGATTCCAATGGCACGTGACTGCCGAGTGCAGCGCGAGATGAGCTCAGCTGGTGCGAAGGTGGGGAGAGACACCCTGTTGACCATGGCGGAAGATTAGAAAGCAATTGCTAAGATAAGACTAGCAAGGGAGTAGGCGGGAAAGGAAGAAGAATAGCTAGAGAAGGGCAGTGTTAATGCAGTGAATGCAGAAAAAACAGCTAAGAAAATCATTAAGCTGAAATCTGGAACGTACTCAATGTTATCCAAGCAAAGTATCTTAAAGTGTCGTATATTAACACGTATCTTAAAAAAGTATTTACATGAATTCAAAGGGGAATAAAGAGAAGATTACTTATTAATAAACAACAGATTTCATTATAAAGTTCTCAGTGTTTGTGTGTTGAAAGAGCGCGATCATTGTCTCTGGCATCAGTCGATCACGTAGCTTAAAAGAAAAACAAGCTAAATTTATAGCATATATGAGATGTGTTCAGTGAGGCCTTTTAGCGCATATTACTTAATCAAGAGTCTTTAGATTTTAATGTGAAATAATGAACTCGTCATTTTCAATTATCCGCTGGAAAAGATTCCTTTGCCCACAGTGACAGTGTGCTGGTAAAGGTGGTTAAGGCTCTCTAAAGGTTTAAGTGGTTTAAGGGCATACCAAGCTGAATTCAAAGAATATATGAGACAAGTGGTTTCAGCACTTTCTGTGCAAGTAACTTCATCAAAAATGATCAGATTATTATATGCATAGGTTTATAATTCATTCTGAAACATACCCTCGAAAGCATTTTTAGCTTACAATAAGTACTACTATACTTACTTCAGTTCTCACTACAGTGTTAATCCCACAATAATTAACTCTACTCGATTGTGCATAAATGCCTCTACTTAATTCTTTTTAACAAGTGAACTCTTTAAATCAGCTTCCATCTGCGCCATTGCATTCAATTCAAAATATCGGACAATAATTATTTGTGCTTTCGCTTTTATCGGGGCATATGTAAATTTTGCACGCACCCAGTCGAACCATATGAACCAATCGATCGTATATCTAACCAATTTGACCAATTACACCCTTTGCAGGGTTTTCAACAATGCGCGGCACACAGCGCAAACGTAAATTGTATATTAATTTTTGTTGCTAGCAGCCAACGGAGGTGGAGAGTGGGCAGGGAGAAGTGGGCAATACAGCCGCATGACCATTACACACAATTAGGCAATAGGCAGCAGAAGCAGCAGCAGTAACAATATTTGGACTAACACGAATCACATCGAGCTATCTATAAACACATGTAAAACGTACAGGAAGCCGCATTGATAGAGGCAATTAACAGCTCGACACGCCATATTTCCTATGCGTATACGCAATCTGCCTAGGCGTATGCGTAACATCCATAGAAATTTATGCCATTGTGTGTGTGTGAGGGTGTGGGCAAAAAAATTAGACACATAATTAAAAATACAAAGCATAAAGCGTAATACAAAGACTAATGGCAGTCTGTCTGTCCCCGCTCTTCTTGCCCTTCGTACTCCCCCTCGCCAATTGCTGCCTCGAAACTAGCAGCGATTAATTTATTGTTATTGCTTAGGTAAACAAAGGAACCAAAATCGAAAGGGAGCGAGAATGAGAGAGGGAAAGTGCGCTTCCTTCTGGCTGGCCACGTGATTAGAGCGGTTCGATGAGCGGACCGCCTCGAATATTATTAGTAAACCAAATGCGTAGCCATAAATTACCACTCAGGCGGCCACTACTCGAGCGCATCTCTCCAGAAAGCGGCCAGCGAGTCGAGTTGGGAGTCAGCGAAATGAAATGAAAACGCGCACGCTTGACAGCTGCCCCGTCCTGGGCAAGTGATTCGTGGGGTAACTTCGCCTAGTTGAGCCTCCACTTCTGTGGGTACGTGCGTGCTGCGGAAATGCTCACAAATTTGCGCTTTGAATTTTGCAGGCGATCGTGGACTCGCATATTTTATTTGCTCTTTCAATCAGCAGAGCAAAGCGGAAAGCCCTTTGCCAGCAATAAAATTATTGAAAGATTGATGCCATGCCGGGGGTTGAGTAAGTGAGTTTAGTTGTAGCTTAAAGTACCAGCTCGAAAACTTAAGAGACACCAGAGGAATGTCTCGACTCGACTCGTTGACATTGACATGGGACCACAACAACAACGAAAGTAGCAGCAAATAAAAGAACAGAAAGAAGAAATGCACAAAAGCAGCGTGAAAGAGAAAAACTAGAGTCAGTGCAAAGATTTATGGTCAAATAATTAGCAATGTCGACGGCTGCCACGCCCGAGTGGAATATGCGCTGTAAGTGAATTGAATTGATTAAGGGGAGGTTTTTTTATAATTTGTATATACTTAGAGGAATTTACAATAAAGAATGTTGTTTTCAATTCAGTAAATTCTACTTTAGTTGTGTTTCATTTACAAATCTCATTTTATCTCTTCAATCAAACTCATTACCAGGGTATCTCGCAGTCACCTCTAGCTTCAGTATATCTCAACCCACACATAAATACTCCTGCACATACACACACACAAACTTTGACTGGCTACTCTGCTGGCGAGGTGTTTTAATTAATTAGCTTTTTGTTTTAATGCTGAACTTTTGTCCTGTGCTTTGTGTCCGGCGCGCGCTCGCTCGTTTTCGATTGCGTTTTTACGACTACGCGGGACTAATTTGTGTAAATTAAATTTATCGACCAGAAAATGCCACAGCAGCCAGAGCGAAACACCTTTTTCCCCTCATTCCTCACTGCATGCTGCTGCCTGCCATGCTGCTTAAATTAATCATACGCAGTGTGCGCCAACATTGTTCGTTGGCTAAAACCAATCGGTGGGAGGGGGAGGCGACAGCGACGGCATTGCAGGTAAGTGTGAATTTGGGTCAGGCTAGCGCTTCGATTTCAGTTTCGTGGCCGGTTTCCATTTCGATTTGTTTGTTAAGCATACGCAGTATGTGGCGGATGCGCGCCACTTGTGTCAGCTGCAAGCAAGCGGGCGCGCTCATCAAAGCCCGTGCTGCTGCTGCTGTTGCTTCTTAATGGCCAACTCAGTCAACCCGGCTGAAACAACAACAACAACAATAACAGAGACAGCAACAACAATGGCTGAAAAGTGCTCGCTGTGTGAATCGGCCAAAGTTTTCCATCGCTGGCCCGTTGCCAGGCCCCGCGCGCAGCTTTCTCATGCACTTTCATTAAGTTTAATTAAATTCTCACTTTGTAAATGTCAATGTGCACACACACACACAAACACACACTGGCAGCTGAAAGTACTATCTTTACATGGTGGAAGGGGGTGGCAAAGGGGGGGCGAAAAAATGCGCCAACCTGAGCGAATTTATGGCCCATGGCGCAAGGCGACAAAAATCTCTGGGATCCTCGTGCACAAATAGCAGCACGTCGTAGTTTTGCTTCATTTGCTGCCTGTTTGCAGACATTGTTGGCTTTTAATTTGGCCGGCACGCAAGGCTACAGCAAAAATAACAACAACAGCAGGCGACACTGTTGTAAGAACTTTAGCGCGCCTAGTGTAACTGCTTATTATGCAACAACTTTTTTATTAATTTTTGTGTATTTTTCACAGCAAACGGAAAAAAAAAGCGGAGAAATTTCTAAGCAGCGCAAAAATAAATTCAAGTCAAAAATTTTGCCATAAACTTAACCATAAATAATTCAAAAAATGTGCACTCAACCCTGGAGCTGCTACGTGTCGGCCCCCTTAAGAGCGCACTTGCTCCCCCATTCCCTCCCTGCTTCTTATCTGCTTGCCCCTCCTTCTGCTTCTTGTGTTTTTCGTGCGCCTTTGTCAGTGTGTTTATTTCGGTGTCTGAATGTTTGTGCGAATATTTTGCCGTGCAAGGATATTAACCCCAATTGCGCTTGGCACTTGTCGGCCCCGACAACGACGACGACGACGACTTGCCGCAGTTCACTCCTCGTGCTTTCTTTTTGTTTTGCTTGCGTTTTGCTTCTGCTGCTGCTGTTGTTGTTGTTGTTATTTCTGTTGCTGCTGTTGTATCTGGTTGCCTTTTTAAGTGTTTCTTTAAGCGCCATAATCAGGCGCACCAAGAGCGCAAATATTTTAAGCGACACGCAAATATGCAAATATGCGGCACACACATACATACACAAGCAGACATGTGTGTGTGTGCGTGGTGCTACTTAAGCTGCTTAGCAGCCAACTCCATCGGCAGCTAAGCAAACAACAAGAAGCACTGCCTGCTCAACATACCCTAAGGCAACAGAAATCAATCGATCGTCTCAATAAACGAGCGCGCTGGGTAAACAGAGTTAGGATACATTTAATGAAAGTACCAAATGAGTTTTCTATTAAACTGAGATAGCGATAATTCTTACTAATATCTTGTATAAAATTCTAGGGATTATTTGTATTTATATATGATACCAGATGATACAATGTGAAGGCGTTGCTAATTGATTTATTAAACCTTATAAAAAATATATATTTTCAATGATAAAAGTAGAAGCATAATATTGACAATTAAATTGATAATTTATATGGAAATAATATAATAATATATGACAAAGTATAATAAAATTGGTAGTATTAGATGATTATTTTTTCATATGACACTATTGTTTTCATTAAGAGAAATAAAAGCTAAGTTTAACTTAGAAGGTTTTCTCTTCATGAAGATTTGTTTGAAGGAAATAACTTATGTGTCTTTCTAAGTATTTTTAATATTTAATATATTAAATATGATTAATTTATATAATATAATGAATAATATATATATATATATTAAGTATTTCTGCCACTTCCATTTATAGTGTATTTCATATTCTGCTATCCATATAAAATTCCCTACCAATCTTGCTTGTACTTTTCATGCTCTGCGCTTGTTTATGTGTTTGTATTGTGTTCTGTGTTGTATTTTTGGCCTATGCATGTTTAAATTTTATGTTTGCCAATGTGTTGGGTTTCCAGTCATAAATGCACACACACACACCCCTGTCTCCTGCAGACTGTCTTGGCTGCTTGTAGAGTCAAATGTTTGGTAACATGTGCCGCACGGCGGCAACATGCGGCCTGCATATAAATTTTGAAATGCTTCGCAGTTTTTCTTAGATTTGTTTCGATCTTTTTTCTTGGCACTTGGCAAAAAACAAGCTGCAAAATATATGAGAGGCAGCACATTGATTCCGACTAACAAAACTTGAACATGAAGCTTAATTAAATTTTGGCAAATTAATGTGAAAGACGTATCCCCCAATGTGTCAGCCTTTGACCTTTTCCTGGCTGGGTACTGCGGTCAGAAAGGTTTCAAAAAGGCTGTCAGCGTGTTCTGACAGCAATAGCAGCATTATGATGTCAACTGTGAAGTCAACTGTGAGACGAGTGCTGCCACAGAGAGAAATGGAGAGAGAGAGAAAGGCAGTGTGTGTGTGTGTGCCTTATGCCTGCTCGCACATACATACATTCATTAATCATTGGACAAAACTGCAAGTGTGTTTGGAGGCAACTCGCGTACAAATTTTGGTAGCACAATTGTCACACATGTTGGGCAAGTACATAAAAATAATTCATTTCGTGTTTAATTGCGCGTAAGTGCGTTCACGGTGTGAAATTAGACGAGCCTTACTAACCGAAATTTTCCCGAAAATAGAACACAGCTCCTTAGGGTATTAACAGACAGGCCAAGCGAGAGTTGATTAATCGAATGAATTGATAATTAATCGAAACGAAAACATCAAAAGTTTTACCCCGAGCTTTATAATTAGTAAACTAAACAAACTAATTGAATATCAATTAGCTGCAATCAAGGATATTGAGGGACAGCAACCCTTTCTGTAAGAGATATTTATATATCACTGGACAGTAATTAAAAGTTTAATTTGGTTAAGGAGTAAGACAAAAAGAGGTCAGTAGGTTGTGCCTAATGAAATGATATATGAGCAAGTCTGAGCTGTGGAAGTTTCCATGAAGAAATTTAGTTGTCATTTCTACTATGGCTTTGGTAACCCATTGAAAGATTTCTGAGAGAAATAAATATTTTATAATTCTAGTTGAGAAAGAAAAGCGAAAGTTTCATGGTTGACCATCAGCTCGGGCTGTGGCATAATGTGACATTTATGAGTCGCCTGCAGACTCGGTCAACGTGTGCCGAGTTGGCCATGTTCCGCCTGCAGTCGGCCAACAATCGACACTGAGCAAGTGGGGCCGATACGAAGCCAGGCCACGAGAGAGAGAGAGAGAGAGAGCGTAACAACAAGGAGAGCACAAGAGAGACAATAGTTATGCCGCTCTTTGCTTGGCTCTCAATCTCTCTGTCTCACTCTCGTTTGTTGCTCTCTCGTGAAGCTTTTCGGCTGCGAAACGACGGTAGTGAAACAAGAGCAGAACAAAAATGGCCAAGAACAACAACAAATACACTTTGGCGCATTGGGCACCTGCTGGCCGCTGCAGGTGGCCAAAAAGCGCGTGTTCCTTTCCCTTGCCCCACACGCCCTTTGTACCTGATTCCTTTACGTTTTTGGGCCAGGAATATATTCACTTAATGCGCGCCCGTGTCCGTTTTGCTTGATGCGCCACGTTTGCAGTTGGCTGCAGCCCATCGAGCTGCCCCCCCGCATCGTCCGCAGTCCCCCCTGCCTCATTGCTTCACCCTGTTAGCCCTAGAACATTGAGCGTTTTTTGGCCCGTTAACGCGTGACTTCGAGTGCCCTTAACGCTGTAAATGAATATTTAATGTTAAAAGCACTTGTCGAAAATGCAGCAGCACAAGCAAAGAGAAGGGGGGGGGCACAGAGAGGTATGAAGGAGGAGGCAGTGGTAACGGGAACAAGGCAGGAAACACGGGCCGGCCTGCAGCGAATGTCTACGTAGCCGCTTCACTTAACGAGCGAGTTGATTTTAAATTGTTTTTGCAATTGGAGCATGCGATTAAAAATAAATAGTTGCAGTTTCCCGGCGCTAGCCAACTTGAAGGGCCACACAAATTAGCGTTAACTTTAAGTTGGTCCAGGGGTAGCACTGTTTGCGAAGTAAACACCGGCATGGTATATTCCTCGAGAGCGGCAGCTGGCATAAATAATGCGTAGGCGGTTTGCCTTGGCTCGCCGCTAAGAACTCTGTTTGCCCAGCCCTCGTCTTGGCAGTCGTCAGCGTCAGCTTCAGCTTCTGCTTCGACTTGAGTTGCTCGCTATGGTGTTGGGCGTGCGTACTGCTACTGAGACAAATGTTTATAAACCGCTTAATTATTCACTTGGCCCAGTTCCTAGACCAGCTGCGTGCGTCGTGCTCCCTTTTCTGTTGCTGCACGCAAAACAAATTGACAGAGCCGCACAGATTTCTGCGGTGTTAAGCTGAGGCCACATAAATCACAGTCAAACATCGTCGGCAGCTACGTCTACCTTGAGCCACAAACCTCATACGACTAAAGCATAGCGCACACTTCTCATATTTCTCCAAGACTTTTCAAAATAGCAATTTGCATTTATTCAGCAAGCTACGTAATTAGTCCAAAGTATTTCTAAAATTGAAAGAGAAGTGTGAACGTGTTCTGGGCACATAAGAATTCAGAAATAAAATAAAACACATTGCTCTACTTATCAATACGTAATTCATTCCACTGCCAAATATAAATTGATAAGGAAATAGGGGTACAAATATTTACCATATTATTTAGATATTGTTTTTTATGTATATACTTGTTTAACATATGTACATATGTACACACATACATGCATAAGTATTGTACATACATATATATGTGAGCAGCTTACGAAAGCATCAGCCTACTGGTACACCCTTTCTTAATTGGCTTCGTAAATATTTTAACATTAATTTCAAATTCTCCTTGGCAACATTGTTAGAGTATTCATACTTCGGCAATTTGTAATTCCATTCTTTTGTAACGAATTAATTCAAAAAATATATATAAATCTTACATTGACACACATATAATGAGAAAGAACTAAGTCTTACATTCACTCAGAGCTTGAATACATTCGCGTGCAGTTCGGAATCTTGTGCAACACATAATGAGAATAAAATTTAGAAGAATACTTTCTTGATAACTCTATTTTCGTTATTTTCTCAGATAACATCTTACGAAATACCAAATTGTACATACGAGGGTCGTTTGATAAGTCCGTGACTTTTTGTATTTGCCGCGCACCTGCTCTAAATACAACACTGCTCCTGTCAGCAGTTATCGATTAACAGCTGACTGTAAAATTTTGAGAAAGCTGCGTTTTTTGGTTTGCGTTTTATAGGCATTGAAAGCAGACGATCTCGTGAATTTTAACGAAAATGGAAAAAAGTGAATTTCGTGTGCTAATTAAGCATTATTTTTTGCGTAAAAAATCCATCACCGAAACCAAGGAAAGACTTGATAAATATTATGGGGACTCTGCACCATCAATTTCAATGGTTAAGAAATGGTTTACTGAGTTCCGTTGTGGTCGTACCAGTACAAGTGATGCCGAACGTTCAGGTCGCCCAAAAGAGGTCGTCATGCCAGAAATCGTCGACAAAATCCATGGAATGATATTGGATGATCGGAGAATGAAAGTGCGTGAGGTAGCTGAGGCTGTAGGCATCTCAACTGAACGGGTACATCACATTTTACATGAATATTTGGACATGAAAAAGCTTTCCGCGCGATGGGTGCCGCGATTGCTCACACACGACCATAAGCGCAACCGTGTGACCATTTCAAAGGAGTGTTTGGCGATGTTCAACCGCAATCCAAACGAATTTTTGCGCCGTTTCGTTACCGTAGACGAAACATGGATCCACCACACCACACCAGAGACCAAAGAACAATCAAGACAGTGGGTTTCTCCGGGTGAACGTGCACCAAAGAAGGCCAAGGTGGGTCTGTCGGCCAACAAGGTCATGGCCACAGTTTTTTGGGATGCACAAGGTATCATTCACATCGATTACCTTGAAAAGGGTAAAACGATCACCGGCGAATATTATTCAGAGCTTTTGGACAGATTCGATATTGATTTGAAGCAGAAACGACCGCATTTGGCGAAAAAAAAAGTGCTGTTCCATCAGGACAATGCACGGGTGCACACGTGTGTAGTCAGCATGGCAAAATTTCATAAATTGGGCTACGAACTGCTACCCCATCCAGCATATTCTCCAGATTTACCCCCCTGTGACTATTTTTTGTTTCCAAACATGAAGAAATGGCTCGGCGGTAAGAGATTCGGGTCAAATGAAGAGGTCATCACAGAAACAAACGACTATTTTGAGGGCCTTGAGAAAACCTATTATTTGGAAGGAATAAAAAAATTGGAAAAACGCTGGACTAAATGTATAGAGCTAAAAGGAGATTATGTTGAGAAATAAAACGCTTCTTTGACGAAAAAAATATATTTTATTCAAAAAGTCACGGACTTATCAAACGACCCTCTATTTTGATACAATCGATTTAACGCGAATCAAACCATTTCCAAATGGATCCTACGAATACGCGGGTGTTCACATACCCGCTGAACAGACAGGCACATACAACTATAAGATACTTTTCAAAGGAACCCGAACAATCGTCCGTCCGCACAAACGCGGATGTGTGTCTTAGATTAAGCCGTGCATTTGATACTGTTGTCATAGGCATCGAGTCGATCCGGAAGACGATCGAAAGTGTATTGATGAATTTAAAGATTTCAAAGTGAATATTACTTTGAAAGATGGAAGTCAAAGCGAAGCAATGATATTAGATCACTTTGTCATACAAATGGGTATAGCAATCCAATGTGATCAGACTTTTCATGTGTGGCCTTATGCGAAAAATGAAAACTGGAAGCTGTATGAAGTGAGTTGTGTGTGTGGTTAATTTTCAATTTCATATAAACTGAGATATTTTAGAATGGAGTTCTATTTCGTTTCGATGATGGGAAGAACCACACGAAAAGTGACTTCTGTCTTCAACCGGAAGAGGTAGCTGCATTGGGTTATACTTTCATGATGCCCATGAGTTGCCCCGAAAAACCCAATCTAGTTTATGGTAAGATTTGCATTTTCTTGTATATATATATTCCTTGTTTAACCAATTCGTTACACAGTCAACTTGGCCTCCGCCTTTATTCTTCTGGTAACCTGTTGTATTTACATTTTTGTGCTGCAACTTCGACACATACATGACAAGTGTTATCTTATCTGCTTTTTAAACCAATTTGATTCTCATCATTGCGGCCAATAGAATAAAACATCTCTTTGGAGTTGCCGGCTTTGTTGTTGGTTTGTATCAAAAAGAAAGAAAGATCTATTACAAAAGACTAAACTTTTCTTGTTCTTCCTGCAGCATACTTGGGATACTTCTCTGTCATCTGTATCTATCTCTGGTTAACCGTTATAGCCCTTAATTTGTGGAGAAAACTAGTTCTTCACATGTACGAGGTTGCGCAGGAAAAGAAGTCTCTTTTCCGCACTTACAGTATTTTTGTTTGGGGTACTGCAACTGGGTTGTTATTGATCACAATTGTGGCAGATCATATCGTGGAAGGTGTAAATGTCAACTCGAGATGGAAAGTGGGATACGCGTACTACGAATGCTTAGCAAAAAGTAACAAAACAATCACACAATTAAGCTTTAAAAATGTAATTCTTTCTCATTATACCCGTTACCCATAAGGGTATAAGGTTATTATAACTTTGTGCTAGCCGATAGTGTATGTAACAGACCCCACAAACTATTAATATTCTGAATCAGCATTAACAGCCGAGTTGATATGGCCATGTCCGTATCACCGTCTGTCTGTCTGTCTGTCCGTCCGTATGAGAAGTTTGATCTCAGAGACTTAAATAGCTAGGATTGCTAAATTTCGTATTATTTGGTAGCACCTTCGTATACCGGCAGTTAATTTTTGGTAAACACAATTAATATCAACGTACAAAGGTTATGAAGTTCTCAAGAAATTAATTTGAAGAGTTACTGATTTTGAAAACAGTCCCTTAAGTATGCGACACAAAATGCGGTAAAAATAGAACATATTTATATTTAAGAAATCGGTTTAGTCGGGTGGGTAGTGGGTATATTACAGTCGAGCACACTCGACTGTAGCTTAACTTTGCTTTGCTTGATTTTTACCCCGTTTAGTGACGGATTGGTCGATTGTCATATATTTGTTGGGACCTGTTGGACTCCTGGTCACTTTCAATACAACACTTATCGTCATAACGTTTATCACTTTGTACACCCGAAATGAAAGTAACCACCAACAGCTTAAAGAATTTTCACAGCAATATATAAAGAATTCTCAAAGGTGAGTTTTCAATAAAATGTTCACACAAAATATTTGTTTTTATTTTTTTTTACTTTACGTTTTTTTTCACTCGCGGTCATGGATTATATTATTGAGCTCTTTGGCGCTGCTGATAATGTTTCTGAAAAAATGCCCTCATTTTTCTTTCACATAATATTTTACATAAATCTCGTGCATTGCGTTCTAATATTTGTGGTCACTATAAAACGCAGAGATGTTCTGCAAGCTTTGTCTCTAAGATGACCACTAATATTCTTAATTTATTCAAAACTTTACGATAATTTAGTCAATTTAAAAGTTTATATGAAATGGGTGCTAGCTAAACTACAATATTTTTACTACATCAACATAAATCAAAGTAAAACATCGCAGTAGCACCGTCGTTAGCACCGTCAAGCTAAGTGCAAAGCATTTCAAATTATACGAAATAATTTTGTAAATAAACTGAATACATAAATATTTCTGTATATACTCAGATATGAAATGAAACACATTGCTCTGCATATCAAAAAATTACTCACTCCGATGTCACGAACAAACTGATAAGGAATTGGGTAAAAACAAATCAATAAGAAAAATATTCGGTATTTGTTTAAATATAGACAAATAATAAATCAATCCAAGGAAATAACTTATTTATATTTAATACATGTTTAAATGCATGGAAATATTTGGGTCGCTCGCAAAAGTATCAACATACTGACACACCCTTTGCTATATACTTTAATTAATAATTTTTCATTAGTTGCAAGTTCTCTTTGAAAACTTGGAGAGCATTTACACTTAAATAAATGCATTTAATTTTAAGTTATAATATATATTACTATTGCTATTATATACTAACATATAGTACGTCAGATTGATTATTAATCTCGCAGAGTAGGAGTGACGTATATGTGATGACTAATTCCTTTATCTACTGTATTTTAATTTCTGTCAAAAATGTTCAAACAAACATTTCTATTCTTTCTGTTAAAGCTTCTCTGCAGATCTACAAACTGATTTCCTGATAACTATGCTCATTTGAATGTTGAGAAAAAATATGTTATATGCTCATTGTTTATGAACATAAATTACTATTTTCATCCTTGCGGTTTCTTAAGAAATTATTAAGAAAAAAACCATTAGAAGCTAAGTATGCAATACGTCATTCAACATACATGCTTATCAAAAACATCAACACTAATGGAACATTCTTTCATGAATATATTTATTATAAATGTTTATAAAGGCAATTTAATCTTCGGCTGTGCAAATTGTTTATAGGGTTAACTTCAATTGTTATAATAATCATTGGACCAGTTGATTTTTCGAGGTACGCCCGAACAGTTCGGAATCGAATATTGCTTAAAATGAGAGCAACAATATACGGGAATTTTGTATTACTCATTATTTTCTGGGCATTATCACAAATAACATCTATAGAAACACTTAACGAAATATTTAATTGTACATATTATGAGACTGTCGATTTAACGGGAGTCCAACCATTTCCAAATGGATCCTATGAATACGCGGAGGTGCTCATACCTGTCGAATACATAGGTACATACAATTATAAGATACTTTTCGAGGGAAGAAACACATCCGTTCCTGAATACAAGCGTGGATGTGTGTGTACACTAAAACCGTGCATTCGATACTGTTGTCATCGGCATCGACTCGATCCGGAAGACGATCGAAAGTGTATTGAGGAGTTTCAAGATTTTCCAGTGAATATTACACTGAAAGATGAAAGCCGAAAGGAATCAACGATATTGAAGCAATTCGTCATACAGTTGGGCATACAAATCGAATGCAACTCAACGTTTCATTTGTGGCAGTATGGAAATAATGAGAATTGGAGCTTATATGATGTAAGCAGTTTTGATCTTCAGTAACAATTCAGAAATTGTTTATTGTTTTATTGTAGGATGGCTATCTGTACCGATCTGACGATAATAATTGGCTTAGTAAACAAGACTACTGTTTACAACCCAAGGAGATTGCTTCAATTGGTCATAACTATAAGCTAATGAAGATGAATTGCTTAGAGAAACCTGACGTAACGATAAGTAAGAAGTGTAGTTTCTTCTTATTTATTTTCTTATATTACTTCGATTTCGTACACAGTTAACTTGGCCTCTATCTTTGTTATGCTGGTTACCTCTTGTATTTACATATTTGTCCTAAGACTTCGACATATACACGACAAGTGTTATCTGTGTTATCTGATCTGCTTGCTAACCAATTCGATTGTCAACATTGTGGTTAATAGGGAACAACATCTCTTTGGAGCTGCATGTCATCTTGTTGGTTTGTATTAGAGAGGAACATTGTTATAATATATATATATACTCCATATAATATAACAATTGTCTAATCCTCCCCGCAGCTTATTTGGGCTATTTCAGTGGCTGCAGCGTCTATCTCTGGTTGTCAGTGATGGCCTTTGATTTGTGGAGAAAAATGGTAGTTTAAAAGTTCGAGGTTGTACAGAGGAAGTCTCTGTTTCTTAAGTACAGTTTCTTTGTTTGGGGTGCTGCCACCTTATTACTATCCATCACAATTTTGGTAGATCATGCCGTCGACGTTCTTGATATCGATTCGAGCTGGAAAGTTGGATATGGTTACCACGAATGCTTTGCAAAAAGTGAGTTAACCAATCAAAGCTAATGTATTTATTATTTACTTTTCTCTTCTTCAAGTGACGGATTGGTCAAGCGTAGTTTATATTTTTGGCCCTGATGTGTTACTGGTCACCTATAATATTATACTTGTTGCTATTACTGTCGTTAGCTTGCATAGCCAAAATAAAAACAATCGCGCAGAGCTCAAGGAATTTGGACAGAAAAATATGAGGAATCGCATGAGGTGAGGTCTCTAAAGTAAAATTGATGTATTTCAAAATATTTTATTCACAGATTTGTATTCTACCTACGCTTCTTTTCACTTGCCTTCATGGACTTTATTCTCGAACTCTTTGCGGCTGTATATGTTCTGTTAGGAACTATGCCGCAAGTCTTCCTTGACGTAATATATTACGCGCATTTCATGCATTGCGTTCTTATTTTTGTGGTAACCATAGTCCGCAAAGATGTTATGCAGGCGTGGACTAAGTGGTGGGTTCTAATTCAATATAAAATAATAACATCAAGTTCCAATATTATAATATCCACGCACAACATGCCGCAAGCTAAGCAAACTGAACCAAATGAAAATGATTCGGACTCTCACTCAACTCATGAGATGGTAAATGATGCTGAATGCGTTAGAATGAATAATATTGATAATTAATTGTATTTTACATGTTTTTCAGAAAGATATCATCTTAAAATATATATATATTAATTTATTCATATTATATTTTCGATTCTTTAGTGCAATTTACACGGTGTTTACCTTCCTGCCAGAAGTTTCTCTCAAAGAAAGTTATGCTGCATTGACAGCAAAGTCTTCTGTTCTTCCAGCTTGTTAACTTTAAAGAGCAGTCTTTTAGCTTCACAACCCGAGACTCTTTCAATCCACTGAACCAGCCCCCTGTGAGGCATACACATGCTTTTCGCGCTTAAATTGACTCTGTTCACAATTGCAGCACAATGCGGGACAGACAGAAGCGCGCTCAATTAGCAGCGTGTCAAGAAAACTCAAGTAAAATTTATTTGTAACCAGCCAGCCGGAGGGTACACAGAGTGGGAAGGGAAGTGTCAGGTGGAGTCTCAGTTCTTGTGAGAGCATCGTCTAAATATAAACTGCTCTTCAGCAAGTGCTGGCAGCGAGTGTGGCCCATTTTGCCTTTGCCTTGTCTGTCAACGCAATTGCTGTCATTGCTGCTATTGCACTTAACGCACTTGCACCCGCACGCAGAAAGAGACAGAAACAGAGAGGTAAAGGGTGAGCGTGAGAGAAACAGAGAGAAAGAGATAGAGAGAGTAGGAGGGAGAAGCATGAATGCTGCATGACACAGAGACACAACTGGCAACTGGCTGCAATTATGGCGTCTCAATGCGTTTTGTGCGTGGCTTTGGCAGTTGGCCTGCGAGCCTGCCGTTGCATATTTGCAGTAGAGACAGGCAAATGTGCTGAGGCGAGGTACCGACAGTGGCGCAACGGCGACGGCGTAAACAGTGGGACAAAAGCATTTTGCTAGACAAAAGCATTGAATGCCCACGGGGCAGCCATTAGCCTAATAACGCCACGCACTAGCTCTCACACACCCTCCACACACACACACACACACACATACACTCTGTCACTTCATCATCGTCTTGTCTGAGTTCGAAGTGCCGTCACATGTGGCCACCCAACAAAACAGTTAACAAACAGGCAGCGACATGACGAACTGCGACTGCGACTGCGACTCCAACTCAGGCTCAGGCTCAGCCTTAGCTGGAACAATTAACATAAATAATAGCCAAGTGGTTGCCTACTCGACATTGTCTAGCTATTATCGCCGCTGCTTGTTTGTTTGTTTGTTCTGCGCCAAGTGGAAAACATATATTTTTCACTTTTCATTTCTAATTATGGCACTGGGGACATGCTCCAAATGCCAAAGACAATCGTTGTTTGGGGACGAGAAAGGAGCTGCGACAATTTGCCGAATGTGTTGGGACTCTTTGTTTAAGCTAAAACATATTTTTATTTAAAAGACAGTTTCTAAATGTTATATAACCTTACATTTTTGAAATATAACATAACATAAGAATTTACAAATATTTTATTTCAAATAAAAATCATTAAATCTTTAAGAAAAATCCCAAAACTTCAACCCATTTTCAAACTGTACTCAAATCCTCTTTAGAGTCCACAATATTGACGCATTTCCTTTTCATCCGAATTGCCGAAATTGTCAGGCTGAAGTTTCAGTGGAATTCCAGTCGAATGTCGCCAGCTCAGAAGGCCGTTTACATTTGACAAACTTAAAGTCAAAATTGCTTGGGCAAATTGTTGCTCAAAGTCGGAATCGGTTGGCATTCGCTGCGCTCTCGATGCTGTCAAAGTCGAATTGTCTGCTCGAAGCATTCTTGGCTTTACTGCGAACCCGCCCTCATACAACTCTCAGCTTGCCTCGTCGAGCGCAATGCATGGCAGTTCGGCTTACGTTACGTATACGCAACGTCTGAGGTTTGGCAATAAAATTGCGCATTGTTGTCGTTGTTGCTGTCGCTTGTTCTCTTTGTTGTTGCGGAATACCAACCATTGCAAGATTTATATGTTTAGCTGGCTTAAGTGGTAGTCAGACATTGGTTGAGGTTGGCCAAAGAGAAGAGGCAGAGGGGAACGCACATAAGACAAGTTTATAAGCAAAGCGCATGGCTTGCAGTCTAGACTCAATGGTGACATTCAAATGCTCGAGCTGACTGTGTAAACTTCAAGGCAAGGCAAGCCAGGCAGCCGGCAGAGATTTATGCGAAAGCTGGCCAAATCTCGGCTACACTGCGCCAGTTTCGAGCAGGGTCAAGCAGCAGGCACCAACAGGAAGGTGAGGATGGCGCTCAACGAATGCCGCATAGTTTTCGTAACGAAAACTTTTGCACATTTCCTACAGCATTGCTGAGGCAGCAGCAGGAGCAGCAGGAAGGGTAGCGAGGGGATCTAGAGCCTGTGGACATATCCTTTTGTTTTATTATTTTGTTGCTGCTTCATTTTTACATTATCGGGGGCAACTTTTCTGCTATTTTGGGCACAACTTATGGTGCAAAAAGTGAATTGGAGGAGCCCAACCCAGGCGCCTTGCTCGTGCCGACTTCCTACTACACAGAAGGAGGAAGTCGCAGACCGTGCGAAAAGTTTCGGCTCAGTTCCAGTTGCTGTTGCTGCCCCGCACACAGGGGCAAATTACAGCAGCAACAGCAGCAACAGCAGCAACAGCAGCGGCAGCAGCAACTTCCTTTCCACACAAAATTTGTTTAATTAAAATTTTTGTTAAAATCAGTAAATTGTTTTGTTGTGTTGGTTCGCTAGGAATGTCCTCCAACTCCGTCTCGCACTCGGACTCCAGCTGAGCTGTCCCCTCTCTCCTTCCAGCTTGGCAAATAGTTGGCGCAACAAAATATTGCCACCAACTATGAAAATGTTAAATAATTGAACTGCAAAAATGTGCGAAGCATTTTGACTTTTATCTGCTTATCTGGTGTGAAAACATGAAATCATTTCATTTAAACTTTTAATTTGTGTTTTATGAGTGTAAAGTGATTGTAGGATATTTATAGTAATATCAAAATACAATAATTGATTCAGCTAAGCTTAGAAATATGAGCATAAGAAGGAATTTGATATTTATTAAATGAAATTTGATAATCGTTTATTAGTGCAGTCTGCGTTGCTCAATATACGTTACATTATAATCCTGTATATCCCTTGATTAATGCTCAGTACAGTAGATTTAACTTTCACTACATGTTATTTGGGTTTTTTCTTTCTTTAGTTTCATTCTTCAATTATCTTGGATAATCATAAATTCCTCTTCAAAGGTTTTTTACAATTTCAATATTTATGATATAAAGTTTATTTTTTCGATTGCATGACACGTGGCTGTGCTTTCACCTTCCGCTCACCTTGAACTCCCATTTGGACTATCTTTCATGTCTGTGATGCGATAACTAACCGAACCATCAATTATTTACTAATGCGCACATAATAGAGTTATATAATTTAACACTCTGGCATTTTCACACAGCACGCCGTGACAGTTTGTGTGCTCTATAGTTTCCTCTTCTTCATCTTCCACTTCTTCTTCCTCTCATCTTATTCTTGTTGCTGTTGTATTTGTCTCTGGCAACGATTTCATACAGAACTCATCAATTCATCATGCAAGCAAAGGCGAAAAACAAAAAATGAAAAGGAAAAGCAAAAAGAAAATTGCAAGAGAGAGAGAGAAAGAGAGAGAGAAAGAGAGAGAGAAAGAGAAGGGGACTGCTGGAAAACTAGTGTGCGCTGCGACCCCAAAACGACAACGCACAAAATTATTCAAGTCAATGAACAATTTAATTTATCATTAATATAAAATCCGACAGTTTGTATGTAGAAGTGTCGCCCCGGCAGAGCCACCAGCCTGGCGTGCTGCCATCTAGCGCCACTTGAGCTAATCTCATATATCATCGTTGATCTGGCAGCGAACGGAGGGCCCGACCGATGCTCCTCTGTAGCCAGAGACAGAGACAGGCCCAACTTGGAACGTCTGTTTGGCTCGAACATTTTTCTAATATGTATGATTTTACTTTCAAATGCGGTCAGGACACGCCGCAGCCTTCCTTCCCCCGCAACTGTATGTATTTGTCTGTCTGTGTGTGTGTGTGTGTCTGTCTGTGTCTGCCATAATTCTGCGCAGGAAACTTGCTGGCATCAGCAGCCGGCAGTCTGACCATTAATACTCAATTGGCTGTGCTTCCCGTGCGGATTGTGGTCGAGCTCCGTTGGTCCGCTAGCCTGGGCCCAGCTCATGTCTCTCCCTCCCCTCTCTCTCTCTCTCTCTCACAGGCAACTCATCTTTGGCCGTCTTGTGCTGACACTTGAATTGAATTGAAATTGGTTATTAGCAATTCTTACGAGACGCCGGCAACGAGGCAGCTTCGCAGCTTGGGCATCACTTGAAAGCGAATATGTTGGCAAAATAAAATTGGAAAATCCGTATCCGGAATGCGTAGTACGACGTCAACTATGGCGCTACCTTTAGTTTATGGCTCTTTAAAGACGCCACAAGTTGCCGAGTTGCAGCAAGCACAGTCAGGTTGCCAAGGCGATAGCCGATCCGTGTCAATGCAAACAATGCTGGTAGGGGATAGTAGGAGAGAATGGTAGGGTGGAGGGAGAGTGCTCAGCAAGAGGATTGCGAGACAGACAGACAGACTTCCTGGTCGCTCGTTGTGAAGAAGCCCTTGGCAAGTGCATATCAAAATTTATTCGGCGCAAATGAAATCGTTTTGTGCAACTTCCGTTTCCGTTGCGGGCAACAACAACCACAACAACAACGAACGAGAACGAATGGCAGCCATGTTTACGACACCAAGCGAGCTTCGTCGCATTCGCACACGATTTTGATTTTGATTTGTTTGCGAAACTCAGTCGCACAGCGCGCTGCACATTGCGTGCGAGTGCATTCGCTTGGAATATCTAAGTTTTCTAGCCCAGCTAAAGTTGCACACAGACACACAATTGGATGGCAGAAATTTCCCTATTCCCATACATGGGGGCCTCGTCCTTATCACCAGCACCCTGTATACTGCTGATGCTCACATAAAACGCAAAAATTGCATGCTTTATGCATAAATAAACAAATCAGTGAAATCAAAAACATTCGAAATGACTTGAAAACTCAGCTGAATGCCCATTGTCGTGCATGAGAGTGTGTGTGCATTGCACTTTTGTCATATTTATATTTGGGTTTTAGACTGACTTTTATTTCGAGTTGCTTGCAAGGGGATTGAGGACACGTTTATGTGGTAGTTTGCTTTAATGCGTTTTAAGGATAGATAAAGAAAGAAAAATACACTATTTAAGTTGGGAATAGAACCAAGTGTGGCTGATAAATAGACTTTAAATCTGCAATAGGTTTTGTTTAGAAGAAGGATGGCAGTCAAATCAAGTTAAAGTCTTAAGGAAATATTCAAAAGGTAGCTTATCTAGCAGCTTTAAACATCTCCAGCCATTGCATAAGACTGCTTCCAAGGCAAGTAGCACATTATGGTATATGTCTACGACTTTAAAGCTCTCTCTCTCTCAGGGCCTAATGTGCAGCCTACTAGAGCCTGTTTATCTGTCTGTCTGCTGGCGATAAAGTTGAAACTGCCGCAGAGACAACAAGATGACATATGAGTCCATGCTGTGGACTTTGTAATTACAAACTTATGTTAATGACTTTCACTCTCTCTCTCACTCTCTCTCAGTAAATGAAGGTTACGGCCTGGCCTTCTCATGCATATGCATGTGTTTAGTACACTGAATTTACCCATACGTCGGGCCGAATGAAGTTGCTCAAATCATCATCCAATTAGAACTGTAAAATTATACTAATTACAACTTTGGAATTAGAAATATGCAAATGTGTTTGGCGTCGACGCGTCGACGAGACTGAGACGGAGACTCGTTCGGAGTCAGAGAGCACGGCAAAGTTTTGTGATTAAAAATTGGTAAAGTTAAATGTGTCACATATACAGAAAGACCAACACCCACTCACACACAGAGTATATATACAAAGTTGCATACATTTGCTTAAATTATATTGACATCTGAGCGACGCTGCAAGTTGCTGTCGCCGCCGCCGACGCCGCCTGCTGCATGAGGCTGATAAGTGCGCTAAGCTCTCTCATATGAAAGGCCAGCAAAGCCATGCATAAATTACGAGTAAAAAACGAAAGAGAGAAAACTAAGTTTGTCATAATTAAAACAAAATATGCCGAAATAAGGCAACTTTAAAAAGAGACTCGACTCGTTAGCACATCAAAAAAGGAACTTTAAAATTCATTTTGGGTTTGCTGGTGCTTATACTTAATACGCCCAGTGGGCGTATACTTAATGCAGCACGTTGTCGCTACGTGGTGCAAGTCACGCGCCGCGCTAAGTAAATTCAATCAAGTTACCCCAGTTGCAACTAGTGACAATTGTTGCAACTGGACACGGATAATTTGCGTTAATTGTGATGCAGTTAGTGCGACCCTCAGGTCACCTTGAGAGGGAAAGATAGATGGAGAGTTGTGTGGGAAAAATGAGAAACTAACAAGCTTAGCACTCATTTCCCACGAAGGGCTTGTCAATGCCATTTACAGTTATCTGTTTTACTTCCTATGCCAATTTCCATTTTCATTACGAGAGGATTCCAAGTAGAGTTCGTCACTTTATCATTTTCCAATTGACAACGCACAGCTGTTGTCAGTACGTCCCCCTCCCCCTTCCTTTCCAACTCCCCTCTCGACCAGCCTGTTTTCGAATTGTCAAATTAAAACGGAAAAATGTTGAATTTGATTAGCGAAGCGTTAAAGAAAAGAAAGACAAGTGCAGGAAGGCGATGCGAGCGAAAAGAGGAAGAAAACGAATGAAAAGATAATGAGCCTTGGTTCGGGCCAAGAGCAGCGTTTAAGCAAAACTTTTGTCAGAGCCAACAGGCGTACAGGGCCAGGGCTGCAGCAAGTAGTTAACCCAAGTGGAAAGCGAAGTTCAAGAAATAAAATACAAAAACCAAAGTTGAAAATTTTCAATTAATGCCAAAAAAATTTTTAAAATGTTAAAAATAAATCTACAAAAAATGTTCTTTTTTTTCTATGCATTTTATTAATGTTCAATGATAGTTTTTCTCTCTCTCTTTCTCCAGCCCTGGTTGGTTAGTAAGTCAGTCAAGCAGGCAGCTATCATTGTCAGTTACACGGAAAACTGCAGCTGCTGCTGCTCAACCCGACAGCGCTCTAACAGTCGTATCACCAGAGTTGCCACTCTACCAAAACAAACATACACATACACACACACATACACACACAGAAAGGGTGCAGATCCTTTGAGCGCTGGATAATTCTGTAATTATTTAACCTAATGGAAAACAAACTTAATTTTCTTGCAAAAATTAAAAGAAGCAACGAACTTGGCGCGTGACATGCCAATGTAGGTAAGCAGGGCGTTGGGGGCGTGGCCCCCGTTCATGTTCAGTTTTAGACAAGTTAAATAGAAAGCTGCCAATTTGTTGTGAACGAAAATAATTTCGTGTGTTCAAGCAAACAATCAAGACGTAGACGTAGACAATGAGGAGGGAACAGGTGGCAGAGGAGAAGCTTCTATCGTCTGGCTGGGCTGGCGTGTTAATGTGATTCGGGCAACAATTAAACAGTAATTCTATTTAATTATGTTCCGTTGAGCTGCCGCTGCTGCTGTTGCTCGCTCATGTTTGCCCAGCCAGGCAACCCGGCACCGCGGCTAATTGACAGCCGAGAAGCGAGCTGTGGCAAGAAGGCGGCGCACTTCATAAAATCGATGAGCTAATTGTTAAAACTGAGAATCTTAAGATGCGGCGAAAAGTGCAATTCGGCTCCTGCCAACCTGCCCCTGCCCCTATCCCTGCCCCTCTTCCAGTGCTTGGCTAAACTTATTGCGCAAAGTTCAAAGGTTGCCATCGTGAGAAAGCGAGCTGCAAAATTGATAAGCCTGGCCAAGCCTTGCCGCCAGCTTCGAAAACTGTGGATAAAGTTTGAGCTGCAACCGACTCCTCCTCCGTCTCCAGCTCGTTTATTAAGTGCCGCAAAAGTTGCGCGAGCACACAAATGATAATTGGGCATTGAGCCGCACCACCTTCCCCCCCCTCCGCTTCCTTCCCTCCCCCTCCCCCTCCATTCATCATCTTGCAGCCGGCGAAAGATGCATAATTAACACAAAATAATGATAAAGTTCAGGACGCTGAGTCAGCGCAACGATTTCTTATTACTTGAGCACCATCTGCACCGGCCCCACAGTGCGCCCACTCAGAGACACATACACAGATACAGATATACTATCAAGACTAACGGCCCAGCTTCTGGAACTCCCATTCACGATTGTCCAGTGGGCAGACAGAGCGAGACTTCAGCCAGCGTGATATGCAATGGAAGTGATAGGCATGATTGCAGACGCCCCAGGCCACAGTGCACTCCTCAAAGGAGTTCTGATTGGGATCCGCCTGGCATTCGATGCACAGATCCATAATGGAATTGCGGCAAATTGCGCAAGTATCTACAGCAATGTCTGTGTGCAGTACGAGAGACAGAGAGAGAGGGAGAGAAAGGGAGAGAGAGAGAGAGAGAGAGGGAAGGCAGCGATAGCCGGAAATTGTTTATTAATCTGCTTTGGAGCTACTTTAGCTTTGCCAGGCCCAACACTGAGCTGCAGACCCGGCTTAGGCTTACCCCAGGCCCACATGGCGACCGCATTCCATTTCTTGACTGTGAAACGCTTCTTGGCCATATGGCACTCACCACTGCATGTCGGCTTGTCCTCCTCGCATACCTCCATGGCCACATTATCCGCGTTCTCTGTCTGCGATGGCGTCAGCCCCTCGACGCTCTCCGTGTCTGTTGCATGGAGTGTTGTGTGGCTCGAATCGCTTGTCGGGTCCATTTTGCTAATTTAGTAATGTTCTTATGCTCTCAACAAGTCTACGATAATTCCACTAATGTTTGTGTATGGGAATAGTTGTGTTGACTGAGGCCGGCTCCTTTGTTTGTCAGCTAGAGAATATTTACATTTGCTTGTCATTAGAGTTACCCACTTGATGTTTTTAGAAAGCCTAAATAAAATGCAATACCATGTATCAGTAATCTTCTTATACTCGTTACTTTTGTACTCGTGCTATTTAGGCATACCTTTTGTGATTTAATTAAATCGTTGCTTTCCATCTTATTTAGGAATCTGCCCTCTCTTTTTGCCATTAAGTCTCAATATAGTTTTTGCAGATAACGCTCGAGAATGACTGCAAGTCCACCAGTGCTTGGCACCCATTTTACTCGCCACTCACTACTCGCCACTCGCCACTCGCCACTCGCCACTCGCCACTCGCCACTCGCCACTCGCCACTCGCCACTCGCCACTCGCTACTTGCTATTGGCTACTCACCACTGGTTACTCGGCTTCACTCGTTTCAGTTACTTACAACTCTATTAACTGCCTTCAAGTTAAGCAATTCTCGACTCCCGCTGTACTCGCTACTCTGCACTCGGTGCTATGCTCTACTCGTTGCATTATCTCGCCTCGTTGCTTGTGTTTTTGTGACTACTAGTTGCAAACAGCTCTCTGTACTCTGCTGCGTATAATTTAGATACTCGTTATTTTTGCTTGGTAGTTTTTGTTCATTGTTTATAAACCTATTTGATTCAATTCTTCTGTATTCATCTTTGCTAGGATCTTTGCAGCAATCCCACTTCTCAGCTGCACTCGTTTCGCATTCTTTCTCTACACACTTGTCGCCTTCTCGTTTTAATTTTCACTCAATTTCATCTCATTATTTCCACACTCATTAGCTCAAGCAGATCGTGCACTATATACGGTCATACTGCAATGCATATTGTCATCTCCATCGCATAACGAGCGAGTGCATTGCGTTCTAATTACATGACGAGCTTTTTCATGGTCTATCTATGACTCCATTACACAGCTACCCAGTCAAGGTCCTGCAGTGCATTATGCTTATTAAGGCAGCCCCATGCACCCAAGTCTGTGCACACTCTTCACTCCCCACTCTCTCCCTCTCTATCTCTCTGTTTCTCTCTTCCATTCTCTTGCTTCCTTTTGCCTTTCACCACATGCACTGCAGTTTGCTGTAAGCCACTGGGCTGCCCTGGCCCCACCCTTCCATCTGCAGTGGAATTTTTTCGCTCTCGCTTCGCCTTTGCTCGCCAAATGTTTTGCTATGACGCTTGAGTCAACATTAATTTAAATGAGTTGCCACTTAACTTTTAATTAAAAATTCACTTTTTATTTATTTAGTTGAAAATGGAATGGACTGGCCCCGCCACCCAGCAACCTCCTCATCGTTGGCTCTGCTATGCACTTATGGCTGCTGCTGCTGCCCCATGCACACCACCCTCTGCGCCTTCGCCTCGCACTTTGATTTAAAAGCAGCGCGCCAAACTAAAATAAAAATGGGCGAAAAAACAACGAAGCAAGCAAGCAGCAGAAGAAGAAAAATAGAAAATACTAAATAAAAAGTTGCCCCCGCCGCTGCAAACTGCGCCGATAGACGCGCGTTCATACAAATTAAAGTTTTGTGTTATTTTATTCTGCTTGAAATGAAGCCAAATGGTTTTCTATTTAATTTTGTATGCTTTAATTGCCAACTAAATGAATAAATAAGTGCAAATAATTGAGCTGGCTGCATTGCTGCCTCTGCTGGCGGGTCGCCTATTTGATCAAGTGATTACCTGCAGTCCTGGTAGTGCTCCTCCTTCCCTCGACAGCTCCTACTCGCTGCTGGCGTTGCAACTTCGCGGCTCGCCTCAACGATTTGCATAATTAATTTACACTAATTAAAACGTTATGCGTGAGTTTTCTAGCTATTTTAAAATTGCGTTTATTTTTTTAGTTCCGCGAAAGTGCGTGTAGGTGTGTGAAGAGAGTGTGAGTGCGCAGTATGAACAACAGCGGAATTCCGTGAAGCTTTACCTGCTGGCTTTAAGAGAAATGTATGTGTACATATTTCGTAAGTCTTCGGAATTTCTATAACATCTTGTATATACTTATAGAGAGATGTGATGTTTAATAATATACAATATTAATTAAATATATTTAAACCATAATTTGAACCTTTTTTCATTTCAAAACTTCCTTTCCATTTTCACTCTTAACTCGATACATATTTTCTACCTATATTCTCTCCTCCGAACATACATACTTCGGCCAACTAAAATCTTAACTTTTGTAGCTCAATTTCAATTGGCAGGTCAAAGGTAACTTTCCCACTTTCGCCGTGATAGTAGTTCTGCTTGGCAAGTTCCTCCTGCCGATAAATTCATAATTCTTACGGGAAACCAATTGAAATGGCGCCCGAAGCATTTCTGGCATTTCGCCGGGCACTTGGCATGCAAATTGTCGAAGTACTCGAAGCACATTTCTGGCCGAGAACAGCTTCAGCTGCAACTTGGCAAATGTTGCAAGTGCTGTCTGTGTCTGTGTGTGTTGGGCGTTGTTGCCAGTGTGGCAAGTGGCGATTACTCGATTGGTTGCAATTTATTTTACGAGCTGCAATTGGCAATTTCAGTACGAGCCGAATGTGTTAATTTCGTCTGCAAGACATTTACAATTAATTGAAATCGAAGCTTGTCAGCATACATACAACACACACACAAGTGCACACAAAGACAGACACACATACAGGCATACACACAGAGACACTCACTGTGTTAAGTATATTACTAGTCTGGCCCTCTGCACTGTCCACGCATATTAAATTGTTTGCCCGGGTTTATTGAACTATTTGATTTGGTTGCAAGTTTGTCATGCATTCAGCGACTCAACAGTCATGCCACATGCAACTCGCCCCCACTCCTCCCCTTGGCCACACCCATTTAGTACTATTCACTGCACATGCTCTTCATTTGGAATTGATGTATTTACATCCGTTTGTAATTTCCTACGTGTGCCTGAATATATTTTGCCAAAATTTGCCAAACTCTGAAGCCAATACACGGCACACACTCTCACACTCTCGAAACACCCTCTATTCACAAACACACACACACACACAAGGGCACACACACACACACTTTAGCTGGCAATGAAGCGTTAACCTTTGCCCCTTCTGTCGATATATACTATACGAGGTATATGTATATGCATCCATCTGTATCTGTATCTATATCTATGGCTGTATCACCTATGACTGCACGTTGTATTGCTTTAATTTCGTCATCATTCTACCTGTCGCAGCTCAGCTGCATGCAAATTCGCTTTACCTGCTTTGCTATAGTCTCCCACATCCTCTCTCTCTCTCTCTACCCCTCAATCTCTCCTTCTCATCCATGCTTGCTACGGCTTCTCAGCCAATATTATTGATCAGGCGTCAAATTTTGGCAGCGCCGTTGGCTGTATAAACTGTGGCACATTTCCATCGTCAGTTTGCTCGACATTTATCGCTTGCCTGTGTGCAATGTGTATATGTGTTTGTGTGTACTGCAGACATGCACGGGCTATCAATGAGGCAGCTGGGGCAGGTGAGGAGTGAGGTGCAGGAACTAAACGCTGTCATTGTGTGTCCTTTGCAGCAATTATCATAAGCAAGTGTAAAAGGAGCTTGAATTGAGGGGAATGAGAGTTGCAGGTGATAAATCAAAAGTAATTAAGGATTTTACATTGAATTTATGGTATGAAGTGGAGTTAAAGGGAGAAAAGAAGTATCTATGATATTTATTTCAATGAAGTGTGCTTATTTTGCTTTCACAATACTCTTAGTACAATTGATTTTTAGAATGATATTGCAATAGATTAATTTATTATTTCTTTAAGTATCCACCCAAAAAATGTTCCATTATGCTGCTTCGTTGATTTTATAGAATTCACTGGATTTGTAGCCTAGTGCTATAGTGTTCTTAGTGTATTCATTATCATTGCAAGGCTCCTAACAAACTCCCAACTTATCGACACTGCCATTGCTTAGTAATAAAGTGAGTTTGCATTTTTTGCTCTATTAATTTTTGTAGCTCAGTGTCGAGGCGGGAACTTGGGAGCTGGGAAACTCGAGGACTATTGAGCACACAAAGGAGAAGCCGGCGTCGCCTATAAAATTTAATTGAGAGCCAAGCGAAGCAAAAAACTGAATAGAAAAAGAAATAAACTGGCACACGCCAGACAACTTCAGCACGCACACACACACGATGCAGGCCAGAAAGAGATAGCCATACAAATAGTGAGACAAGGAGTGAGGGAGAGCAACTGAGAGATCGACAGAAGGTGGCACTTGGCGTGCGATTTTGTGCCTTATTAATAAAACAAATACGAGAAAGAAAAGAAAGTATATCGAGGCGCGCGTACAATAAACGAGGAAAATGGAAAATCAGCAGCAGAAGAAGAATCAGCTGCAGGAGAAGGAAAATATTTTGCCACGGCATTTCCATATAAGCCACAATTTCAATAACAAACGCCGCCAGCGGCAAAAGCGACTTGTGCAAAGTTGTTGCTTTCCGCAAGTCTTTGGCTTTGCCAGGCACAACTTTGTTTCCGAGCCAAACCGCTTTGCTTGCCTCCCTTTCCCTCGCTCTCCCTCTCTTACTTGCTCCCACTCTGTCTTCTTCACCCTCAATGCGCTCTTATTTCTTGCGCATTTTATTTTCATTGAACATTTCATTGACACTTTGACAGCAACATTGACATTTGCGTGACTCGAGTGATTAGAATATGCGCCGCAAAGTAGGCAACCGACAAAGTTGCTGCCTGACGCCCACCTAAGCCTGTTTCGTCTGCCTCTCTCTGCCCCTTTTTCACCACTCCTGCAAAAGAAACTCAATCTTTTGCGCATAAAATGCCTGGCTTTGTGTTCCACAGCTGTTTACAGCTGAGAGGTGAACTCGTTTCTACGTGTTCACTCTTTTACCTGCCTTTCTCTCCCTCTTCTTCCACTCTACTTTCATTTGATAACACAATATCGCTTGTGTTTTGCAAATCGCTTTCTGCACAATTTCACCAACTTGTCGAGAAGTGGATTTAGTTTCTCAAAGCACAAACTTGTATGGACTCGAGTGCAGTCTGTGTAGATTGAACTTTAAGGTGTTCAAAGCAACTTCTTGAGGAATGTATTGAAGGCAGAACTGGTTGAGTTGAGTCTGCATAAGACAAAGCTATATACATATATTCATATGTGCTCTATAGAAACCCCACTCTTTTTGATGTTTATATAAGTTTTAAGACCTCATCATAATGCGAAGTTATTGACACATAAAAAAGACCCTCGTAGTGACTGAATTGATGGTTTTCATGATCTCTATAGCACAACATAACTTTCTTAAATGCTAAGTGATACATAAATTGATTAGGAAGTGATTGCTTAAGCTAAATTATTGATAAGCTGATTAACTATCATTATGGTGAGTACTATTGAAACGTTGATTATTTGACAACCCTCGAGTTTACTTCGAGCATTTGGCGCAAATACCAAGAAAATAGGGGGCTAAGGAAGCACCGAGGATGTCCCATTGTGTGTGTACGAGTATGGGAAAATTTATTTGCCAATGCTTAAGCAGGAAGCTGAAGCTGAAGCTGAAGCTGAAGCACGAGCAGGAACAGAAGCTGCTTCCGCTGACGTTGCTGCTGCTGCTGAAGCAGCTGCTCGGCAAACGGTTGCCGTGAAATTTATTTGGCTTGTAATGCGATTCAATTGCTTGTCTCTTGGATAATGCAGGCGGATCGCTTACCCCGTCCGAGATAAACGAGTTGCGCTTAAAACGCTTGATGTGCCAATTTTCATAGTTGACTCGGTGGCACACAAACACACTCAGAGATGGGGCAGGCAGACAGAAAGAAAAGCACCAACACAGACTGAGACAGACACATTCGCTTGATTTAGTGTTTTATTGTTTATTGCTTCAAGTTTTGTGACTGCTGGGAGACCCCAAGACTCAGTTGGATAAGGGGAGATCGTGCTCGAGGTGGAACTGGAACTGAAGTTGTAGCTCAAGTACCAATGACAGTGCTTAGTACTCAGTACTCAGTGTTTGTTGTTGTTGTTGCTGGCACTGTCCAGCATCGGTAGAAGTTTTTGCATTTGCTGCACTTTATGCGACTGCTGCTCATTTTTATTATTTGCTGCAACCATGACAAAGTTTTGTTAAGCCAACTTTTGCACTTTACCCCACACTGAAGCGCAGCTAGCTCTGACGTCTGCCAAAGTTTCTCAGTAATTCCACAATAATAAAATCCAACAACAACAATAACAATAACAACTGAGGAGGAGCAGCAGAAGAAAAAAAACAAATAGAACAAGCAGCAAACCAGGCACAAATAATAAAGCAGATTTACCTTAAATGATTCAATTTGCCACACAACAAAGCCGAATTCAATTAGCGATAATTGAGTTTTACGCTGTCGCAAACGATAAACATCAAGCAAGCAAAACTCGGCCAAACACTCGCGTCACTCGCATCACTCGCTCTCTCGGTAGCCAACTCGGAATAATTCAATGAAACCCAATAAATTAAATAATCTTTTATAGCAGGGTGTGACACAATAAGAAGAGTAAGGGAATGCGCTGAAGGCATGCGGCATTACGACAAAAATACTGTTTATGATTTGTTACAAAAAAATAAATACAGATAATAATTTGAAAAGTTATAAAAAATGTTTTATAAAATAAATTAATTCAAGCTTGATAAAAAAATATATACAAGTAGTTAGAAGAATTTAAGTTATTTCCCTTTCCCTCCCCCAGGATTCGAACCCGGAACCCCTGTATAGTCGGACGCTTAGACGCTTATTTTGTGTTGCATACTTTAAGGAGAGACTTGTAAAACATTAACTCTTTAAATTATTTCTTAAATAACTTCTATACTAATTATCCGATCGCAACCAAATTTAAAAAAAACAACTAAGCATTGAAAGTTAGTGTTTTTATCAACAATGTACCATCATGCATTAAAATTACGCTTCTTATTCGGTTTTTATCGATTTTCAGAAAGGAGCGTGGTCAAATTCTAACAAACTCGATCTTTGTGCTTTAAAAACACATATAGACACCAAGGTAGGTAGCCCTAGCTATAATAGTCTCTGAGATCTAGGTCTTCATACCAACGGACGTACAGTTGGCACAATGTTAAAGCAGGTATACATATTCATTATTTTCTTTTTGAAACTCTTACTAGCCTTCTGAGATAGAATATAATAACCCCTACCTCAATTTTTGCTAAAACTGACTGATTTATATATTATGTTTTTGTGGAGAAATTAATTTTCTTCTTTGCTATGCCAGACTTTTAAATTGCCATGGCACACCCCTTGTGTAACAAATTCAATGAAAAAGTTATTAAAAATTTACGTCTGACAAATTGTCTGGCCCCAAAATCGAGTGATATTTCACAGTTTATCCCAGTTTTGCACTTCGTAAATTCTTTCTTTCTCTTTTTTTTACGAGCTACGTCTGTCAATCTGCCGGGGCTTAGGGGCAAACAAAATGCCAGGCAACAATCAAATGACAAAGGGGTAGCGAGTCTTGCAGACAGAAACTAACTAACTAACTGTCTGGCTGACTGACTAACTAACTAACTGCGTGACTGACTGACTGAGTGACTGAGTGACTGACTGCTCGACTGACTGTGTCTATTTTGCATTTTTATAAGGCACAAGTCAGTCTGGAGGGCATTTAATTGAACGAGTGAGCACTTTATTAAGATGTCACTCAACGTGTTTAGTAGAAGGGGGAAGGAAGGAGGGAAGGGAGGGAAGCATGTTGCCGACGTGGCCTGTGCAAATTTCATTATCGTTGTGTCAGGCATTTTGACAGCAAGTTTCACCTACATTTAACGGCTGCATTTCCACATATGCATGCATATTTAATAATTTTTTTGTTGCAACATTGCCAACAATAACAACAACAACTAGTACAACCAACATGGAAGTGGAAACTCTGGTAGGGTAACCCGCAAGCAGGCAAGGCAAATGGCCGGCAAACAATGCTCGGTTGGCAGCGGAAAACAAAAAGGGTTAACTAGAAACTACACTACACAACACGGTACAGTGCAGAGAGAACACAGAGAAAACATAATACACACACACAACTCGTATATCATTTGGGCCATGCCCTAAACCCCGCCTTCCGTCTCCCGCTTCCCGTCTCTTCTGCACCTCCCCCTTCTCAGCTACAACTCGAGCTTCAGCTTGGGTTCGGCTTGGGCTAACAAGAAACACAACACACACTGGCAAAAAAGTTTGAAATGAAAAAGCAGTCAGCATATGAAATGAGTTTATTACTCAAAATGTGCACACACATACGCACACTCACACTGGCATACTCACACACACTCGCACACACACTCATGTGTAAGTGTGGGTAAGCTGCGAGTCGCTTTAAGTGGCGTGCAGCGTCGCTAACGGGAGCGCATGACGTTCCAGTCGGGCTGAGGTTGAAGTTAAGTCGGGGATTGAGATTAGGCTAAGGTAGAGGGGAAGGGATCGTGGCTGCGTGCCTGTTGACGCTTTGCAGTCGAATGGTTGCATTTATTTATAAATATTTAAAATATACAAAATTGTGTTGTGCTTAATCAAATTGCCTATAAATCTCTATGCATGTGTGTGTGCGCGCCTGTGTGTGTGCATGTGTGAGTATTATGATATTTTGCAAAATGGCGGAAACACTTATGCAATGTCATCATCAAAATGTCCTGAAAAGGAAATGCGCCAAAATGCCAACTGTGTTAATTGAGCGCGACGAGACAGCAACACCAACAATAGCAACAACAACAACATCAGCTGCAACAACAACAACAACAACAGCAACATCGTTGTCGAATCGGATGTGTTTTTGCTGTCGCTACGGAAATTGGTTTATAGATCTATCGTATAGATACGTATTTAGCCGCATCCAAATTGTAAATTGAAGATGCGAACGTGCATCGCATATGCAAATTGTTTGTCGTCCTGAGTACCTGAAATTGCTTTTACTTGCGAGCAGCGGCGATGGCAACGGCAACGGCGACGGCGACGATGCCCCCAAACCAAATATTCTCAGCACAGCTGGACGAAGTACGACGAGGGTTACGCGAGAAGTTAAAGAGTTGTCTGAGAGAAGAGAGTGTGTCTTCAATCACAGAATACAACATCATTTCTTCTGCTTTGTGGAGTAAGAATAAAGTTTAAGTTGAAGAGAGAACCTGTTTATAATACTGGAGATATTCCTCAATATTCTTATTAGTTACATCTAAAACTAAACTTTTGTTCCTCAGATATACCAAAGACTTAATGAAACGAAACAAAACCTCCATGACGTTTCTTTATCAAACCGAAGAAATTTGTCACAGAGAAAGAGAGAGAAAGAAGTCTTAATTTCTTCTACGTTAAGGCTCAAGGGAAGAATCGAAGCTAAAGGAAATTCTAGCTTATAATAATGGATACATTCCCCAATATAATTATCAGTCAAATCTATAAAAAATAATATTAATATGTAAGGACTTGAAGCGATGAATGACTTTCCTATCGTTTGTTAATCAAATCGAAGAATTTTGCACAAGATTCGTTTACGTTTAGCGATGCTTTGAGACTTGAGAGCAAAGAGTAGGCCAATTTATAGTAATAAAAATATTCTCTAAAATGATCAGTCATATAAATATATCAATATTATGAATACCTACATAATAATTAGCAAGAATTCACGAATTATCTTACTTTCCTACATCAAATCGAAATGTGCTTGAAGAACTTTACTGCCTTCAAAGTAATATTCTTACACAAACAAGAGGCGCAACTTTTCACGCCACCCTCGCCGTTGCTTGCTGAGAACATTAGCTTTAGCCTTTAGTTTTAGTTTTAGCATTTTTTTGCAGCAGCCTCTTCCACTTGGCCGGCGAGCACATAAAAACGTTTTGATGAAGGCAGTGGGAAGTGGGAATGCACAAGAAGTGCCGAAAGGAAAGGAACTACAAGTAAAGAGTGTATGGAGAGAGTAAAGGGGGGTGCAGGGGCAACGCATGTTAGGCGTGGCCCATTTTGGCTGATGTGGCAGGTCGTTGGCTGCATTAGCTGCAAGCGGCTCAAGTGCAAAATCGAATTTACTCGTAGCTAACGGCATTTCGTCTTAGCAGCCAACTGAAGTGGCTCCAAATACAGAGCTGGCTACACAGCTGCCTCTTCAACTATGCCCCTTGTCTCTCCCCTTCTGCCACTGCTCAGCTTGCCACGCTGCCTCAACGAAGGCGATAAGCGCTTGCAACATGCGTGCCAAACACATGTGAGCGCAAAAAACGAAAAAACCAGTAGAGCTGAAGGTAAAAAGGTGAGAGAGAGAGGGAAGGAGGGAGAGTGTGGAGGAAAAAGGCTACATCAGCACCTTTGCCATTAACCCGGCTGCTGTGGGTAGCACCCCTCTCTCTCTTCCACTCCTTGTTCAGGCCTGGGAGCCGCAGCTTCTTTGCTATTAGTTTTCGCCACTTTCTGCCCGTGCTCCGCCTCTCTTGGGTCGACTTGGTTGCCTGTTGTTGTTGTTGTTGTTATTGTTGTTGTTGTTTAAGTGCAACATGAATTGTGCATACCAAGGAGGCGTCCACTGCTGCTGTTGGTGCTGTTGACCTGCTCCTGCTTCCCCCTACTCCAACTCCCAAGTTGCTACTCATCTGCATGCAACCAGCTGCCACTCTCCTCTCTCTCTCTCTCTCTCTCTCCCTCTCTCTAACTCTCTGTCTCTGTTGTTTTTGTAGCTGTCGTTAGAGCTGGCCACAGACTAATACACTGACATTGTGTATGCTTCTTCCACCTGTATGGGCATCTGCTTATGTGGGTGTGTGTGCAGTTGACTATGTATGCCATGTTTGTTAGTCTTGTT
This sequence comes from Zaprionus vittiger, assembly GCA_018904025.1. Lineage (NCBI taxonomy): Eukaryota > Metazoa > Arthropoda > Insecta > Diptera > Drosophilidae > Zaprionus > Zaprionus vittiger. The sequence continues at coordinate 3,285,191 of JAEIFQ010000420.1, read as the reverse complement.
CGGGCCCATACTAAGATATATGGCAGCTGCCAAAAGATGCAAAACATGACTTTTCTATATGCGAGCAGGCAGAGCATCCCGCTGTGCGGTTGTCGAGAGAATCCTAGAGAGAGACAGCTCTAGAAAGAGAGAGAGAGAGAAGGGGATAGATAGAGATAGAGAGAGAGAGAGATAGTTAAGCCATAGTGCATATCGAGCGGAAGGAAGGAAGTCTGTTAGCCATGGCCAAGACAGCTTATGCCATTGTTATTAGACAAAAGTAGCATTTAGTTGGGCACTTATTATCATATTGACAGGAAATTACAAGATATTCTACTACAATTACAATAGCTCTGCACACGATTAACTTCAATTCAAGTTAGCAGAATTATAAAACAAGACACTTGTTCAGTTGAAATCCCTGACAAGTGTAGAAAGGCACTGCACAGATCGACTCATTGCTCAGGCAGATCTACTTCAATCTTTATTCTGAAAATTATGGGTTAAAGTTCTGTTTATTGTTTTTTATGGTACCCTATCTAAGTAACTTCTTTGCCTTACGCACACAACATTTCACAGATTACCTTTAGAACTCTGTAAGGCTTAATTTGCTAATCATAATTCGTTTTGTTATAGTTTTAGATAAATAACAGGTTACCTGAGTTCTTGATTTTATTAAACTTCCTGACCATGCGATTATGCAACGGTAGATTATATCGATATAAAGATGCTGATGCTACAAAGCTTTTGCACTCATTGTGCTGAGCTGACTGCGGAACATACTCTTCTTGCACTTTATATGCACTAATGATCAATTTTATGCAAATCATTTAACAATAATTGCCTTTAGTAAAAGTAAAAATAACTGTTAACTAGAGGAATTTCTTGTGATCAAGGCATACTTTGTATAAAATACTCTCGCATTTTCATTTTCACTCCAATCTTATTGGCAAGATCTTCCTGTGGCTCATATTGCAGTGAAGTACTCTTTAAGTTCCATTATCAAAATATACATAAATAATAATATAATATTAATTATATTTATTTAAATAATATGCGGCCTTTCGTCAAATTTGTGTGTGAAAGCTACTCAACAGTTTCTCTAATCGTATTGAACGGTTTACCATTTCTATCGTGATTTTATTATGTTTTGAATTGTTCATTTGGTTTATTTAGCTTGGTCCTAATAAACGGTAAGCTGCAGGTCGTGCCACTTGTTTTATTGCTTTTTCAATATCAAGTAGTATTATACCTAGCATGCTGTGCAGTGCTGGCAATTTAGAAAAAAAATACCAAATATAACTAAGAGAACATTGCAAAAAGAGAGCGAAAAGTGTAATGAGTCGAATTGGCAGGCTGAATATGAAACTCAGCACTTATTTGAGCTGAAACAAGACGAACTACTTCTTGTAGATTCTTTTAAACTTACAAGCACACACTCACATACTTACACATACGCAGAATTACCGCAGCGAGCCTCAGTGACTTCTTTTTATGGCTGACTTGTCGCTGAGCTCGTCCCTGCTCGGGCCTGTTGTTGGTTAACATCATCACTCATGTATGCCGCATACTAAAGAGAATTTATCATGTCTGCTGCGGCAGCCGAAAAGAAGCCAAAAGGGAGGATAGAGAGAGAAGGAGAGTAGGGGAGAAGGAGTGAAAAGAGGCACCAGCAACTCTCGAAGGGGTTTTTTTGAGGGAGCTTGGTAGCCCGCCATTGTCGCTCAAGTGTCTTGTTGCCAGCAGAGGAATCTATCTATATGAAGCTGTTGTAGTTGTGCCTGGATGTGCCTGTGGCTTCATCCCACCTGGCTCTGCTGTTGCTCTACCTGCTGCATATTCGCAAATTCGTTTAAGTTCAGTTTGCCCCCATCTGGGCTAAGTAGATTTCGGGCTACCTGCATGCAGTCAGCTCGTTACAGCTGCAGCACACGGGGAATTCAACTTGGTTTTTTTTATGTTATTTTCTCTCTCTCTCTCTTTTTGGCTTTTTATCTCTTGTTCGTATTTTCTTTTTGTTGCCGGGGATTTTGGCAAATTGCCTAAAACTTTCTTTATATTTGATCTAATGAAATCCTGACGTGCTGTCGTCGCTTTCGCTCACGTGAGAAATGTTTTCACTAATGCAGCAGGAGGACGATGCTCTTCCACTCTCCCTATTTCTCTCTATCCATCTCTTTCACATCATTTGTAGTAAGTGAATCTATAGAGACAACACCTGCATTCTCAGTGGCAAAATAAAACCAACGCAAGGCAAAGCAACAGCCACACACTGCGTATGCGTAATGTGTAACAGATATGCCCGCCAGTGTCTCTCTCTCTCCCTCTCTTTCTCTCTGTGTGTGTCTTCCTCTGTGCCCGTGTGGGTGTATGTGTGAGTTCCGTTTCCGCAATTAAAATGTTGATTACATGAAGTACGACTGCCGCTTGTTTGTTTGCCGCTGCTGTGGGTGCTACAAAGGAAAACGGAAATTATGTGTATGCGGGCGTTAGCGCTTAGCTGAGCGTCGCCATTGCCATCGCCACACAACAACAGGAACAGCAACTGTAGCAGCGACAATGGCAGTATCTTCCTCTGCCCCCTGCACTGTGGCTACAACTGGCGCATAAATTTTAACCATTCACTCGTGCGATAAGATTCGCCGCGCTGTCGTTTTATAACGTACTAAAACAGTTCCAGGATTGTAGCAGCGGTTGGTGGAGAAGGGGGGCACAATTAACAATTGGAAAATGGCACAAAGCGATAAACAATTTGACAAAGCAAGCACTCATCAAATTTGCGAAAACAACAATAGACAAGTCAGCAGAATGAAGAATTCACATCAAAAGGGATGGAAAATTTTACTGTGAAAGAATATGTGGGCGAGTTGAAGATGAATTGCTGAGCATGAGTTGCAAAAACAAATATAGAAATAATTTAAAAATAAATGATATTAAGAAAAGGTATATCAATTCATGTTTGTATCTAATTATAGCTTATTGAACTCATGCCTGACAATTGATAATTTATTTAACGAAGTGCGCATTATATAAAGAAAGCAATGTCAGTCTGGCTTGCCAAGTTTGAACTTAACGCATGTGCAGAAGCAAACAAAAAGCATAACATAAATTTGCATATTGTATGCTACTCGAAAGGTCAAAGGTCAGGTGACAAAAAACTTGCAGCGTCTGCTTGACAAACTCGCGCTGCGGTGCAGAGTAATTAAATCAATCATACGCACTGTGGTGGCAACAGAAAAGAGCACAGCGAGGCGCTGTAAGAAAAAGGGGAAGAGAAGGGTAGAAACGGCAGAAAGGGAACAGAAGAGGGGCTGAAGAGGGATAGTAGAAAAAGAAGTAGGCTAAGAAGTGAAACGCCACCCACACAGACACCTGCAAATGCTCACGCGTCGTCGCTTAGCATAAATGAATATTTATAATTCAGTGGCTTGGCGGTGCCCCCCTCGCGCCTCCCTTCAGTTGTGGCTAAAGATCCGCAAAGTGCTTTTGAGAGTGCAAAAATATTTTTTATGAATATTTATTTGCTTTCGCTGGAAATCGAAGTTATGCATTCGTTGTCTCGCACTGTTTACTCTCCCCTATTTAAGGTCGTCAAAGTTTTTGCCCTTTGCGAGTTTCGCGCTCACAAAGGTGCGTAAGACAATTTAATTTATTTGACGCATTAAAGCAAAAATATTAACGCTATAAATCAATAAAAATCATGTCAGGTGAGGGGAGAGGGGGGACAGTATAGGCAGCAGAAGTTTTTCTTTTCTTTGAGGAATATTTTATTTTTTATTTAAGTATGCGGCAAAGTTTTTGCAAGCAACGGCACAAACAACTTCTATTAATTTATGTGCCATTTGGAAAGCCTTCAGTGCTGACCCCTGACCCTTGAACAAGACCAGGCATGCCACCAGACATTTTTTAGTCCCTTGCAGACCATAGAGCATTTTTATGACTGCCCGAAAGATACTTTATGTTACGAATTCTACTGGGAGCATTGTTGCTTAATAATTCTGCATGGGATTGGGCAAAGAAACTCTCTCCCGTTGAAGGGTTTCACTATGATCTACTTCTGCAATAATCAACTAGAATTGTGTAGAGTTTCCCATATCAGTCAAAGCATCTGTTGCATGTTTGCTTTACGCAAAGAATTTCAGCTCAGCTAAATGTTCCGTAACCACAGACAGAGCAGCAGCAGAAGTAGCAGCACTGATATCAGTTGAGGTCCAACATAGTTTAAACTAATTTTCAATTTGCCATATAATTGTTAAAGTTCGGGAATGTCAGATTATAAGCTGATGTTTAACTTTTACCCACCCTAGCCTTAGTAACTTTGTAGTGCAATATTCCTCCCCCCCCCCCATGCACTCTTTTGAACCCTGCAGACCATTATCTAAGCACACAGACTGTGCTGTGGTATGCTGTGCTGTACTGTACTGTGCTCTGCTGCCCCTTCTCGGCTGCCATTCAAGAGCGCCATTCATTGGCCTCGACTATTAGCAAAGTATGCACTGGACTTGCACTGCGAGGAAGCACTCGAGGAATCCAGAATCCTGCAGCAAAAATGAACTTAAATGCCATCGACCCACAGTGCACAGTTATTGTTGCTGTCGGGGGAATGTAAGAGCTGCCCAGCACTGGTCAGAGAGTTTCCCTTTTTTCCCACACACTCCCCCTCACAATTTGCATATGTATGGCTCAAGTGTTCGGTTTGTCTGCGTGTCCTTTGACTTGGGGCGACACATTTGCTGTCACTACCATCGCTGCTGCTGCGTTAAATTCACAGAATATTTACACAATAATAAATTCCACAAATGCAATTTATAAAGCGATTGCAAAATGTGGACGCTTAATTAACGCACAATGCGAATTATGTAAAATTATTTAATATAGACAGAGTTCTCTCTTCTTTTTCCTCAATTTTCCTCGTTTTTTTTTGATTTTGAAAATCGCATACAATTTCGATATTTGTGCGTTAACTATAAAATTTAATTATGCCCAGCACATTTTAATTTTACAATTCGTTTTCATTTCGCTTTCCGTGTGCAGCCAATAGATAAAGTCATATATCATATGCATTATATTTAAAGCAACCATTCGAATGCGGGTTACAGTTGTTGTTGTTGTTGCTGTGGCAGTTTGGCTTTTCGGTTTGTTGGTTCATTAAATATTGTGATAATTTCTCATATTTATTTTCAAGTGGTTTTTCGCAGTGACAGTAAAATTTACATTTCATTGCAGTTTAAATTTTTTTTGTACCCCGACTTAATGGCAATTAATTGTGCGCTTAATAAGTAAGTACAAAGGTCAACATAGAAATTACTTACAACCTGGCAGCTGTGCAACACAGCGTATGATTGATATGCTGTAGCAGCAAGCATGTTGAGTTGAAATTTAAAACAAATTTAAGTTGATTATGGCTTGGCTTCTCTTATTAATCATATTCATTACTTTTTGGCTCTGTCAATACGAACTTATTACGTTGTAAATAAGCATACGCCCTGTGTAAGCTCAACTTGAATATATGCACAAATACATATTCCATTCAATTTGCTTTGAACAAACAAAGTTGAGCGCCAAAGCAGAATTTCCCAGTATTTTAACAGCGCCTGGCGAAAAGCTTTTCTGTTCCTCTCTTTGCTGTAGTCAGTGGAATGAAACAAACAGTCAGTGGAATGAGAACTAAAGAGCGCAATTGTAATATAGAAAGAAGAAGCCGAGAGAGTGAGAGTACGAGAGAGCGCCTTCGCTTGGCCAAGTACGAGGCAGAGCGCGTCCACTTTCTCTCTCTCACTCTCTCCTGCACTCTCGCGTCTGCGCCTGGGCAATTGTTTCTTGCTTAGTTCACTCATTGGCCACTAGAGGGCGCCCCATGAAGCTCGCACAAGAAGTTGAAATTTTTTTTAGTTATGATTTTCACTCCAATACGAACGCACGTCGTTTCTGTCGCGCGCACGGTGTCACAAAACGATTCAAGCTGAAGCTGAAACTGAAGCAAAAGCAGCAGCAGCAGCAGTGGCAGCAGAAGGCAAAACCGAAACCGATACCGACACCGACACCGAAACCAGCAAAACCAACGACTGACAGTCTTACACACACGCACACCAATGCAGCTGGCGAGAACACACTAACACACTTACACCTATGGCCTATGGACAAGTGTCGTGTGCGGGCACTAAAAGTTATTTCGTGTTAGTTTCGTATGTTCTTCAAAAAATGCAAAACATAAAATAAAAAACAAAACAACAACAAAGTAGAAAAACAAAATCAAATTGAGAAAAACAAACAAAAGGTGAAGGAAAGCAAGTGCAAGTTTTGAAGTGAAACAAACCCTGAATAAAAATGTAAAAATTAAATCTATATTTGTGTGTTATGGGCATAAAAATAGAAACGCTTTGCGTGCTTCAAACATTTGTCAAGCGTTTTGTATGCTTGTTGGTGTTGTTGTTGTTATTGTTGCTGTTGCTGAGTTAGGAACTTCAACACACTGCTGCGGTTGCGGTTAATTAAAATAGAACCCCAAAAAACATGTCACACGGATTTGAAGAATGAGGAGGGACAGAAACACTTTTGAACACCACATTACGCGATTGTATATATACGTATCTATATACATATTTTATTTAGTTCATTCGGGCCTTATTATAATTTTAATTATTTTTATGTCGCCGCGACATAATTGTTCGCATTTTATTTTCATATTTTTCCGTAATTTCTTTTTGTTGCCTTCTGCATTTTTTCTGTCTAATTTAACCTAATTAAGCTGCCTTCCGCCGCCTTCTCGCCTAACGTTGATTGTGTTGTGTGTCCTCTGTCTCGCACGCTCTGTCTCTCCCACTGTCTCTTTTTCGCACCATGCCGCGATCCTATTAGAGTTATGGTTTGAGTCTAGGCTATGGGCAGCGCGACTCTGCTGTCCCTTCGTGTACATAAATATTGTGCTGCATAATTTTAGGCGCGCGCTCGAAACAATGATGCCGCATTTTCTGTGTGTCCTCTCTCTTTTTCTTCTTTTTGCTGTGCGTTTTTTTAACAGCACTTGCCTGCCATGCTGTGTTGTTTTTGTCATTGTTGTAGTTATTATTATTTGTTGTTATTGTTCTTGCTGCTTTATTAGCTCTGCACGACTTGTTAGCTGTCGTTTTGCTTTTGTTTCAGCCATTGTTGTGAAAACAAATTGTCAACAAAAAATTTTTGTTTAAATTCGCTGCCTGCGTAAAAAATTGGTCAAGATTTACATTTATTTATGTTCATGTCGTTCGATGCTTGTTCTGCCTGTATAAATTGTTCAAAACTCAACAATGGCAATTGACTAGGCGCCCCTCCTCGGTGCCCGCTGTGCACACTCCAGGCTTCAACTAGACAAACAATTTGCGACCTATCCCAATGAAAAACATGAATCGCATGAAAATAACAACGCATCATATTTATTTATAGACACTGAGTTTTGTTTGCAAAGTTTTGATGGCGCATATTTTAAGTGGATGTACGAGGATAACGTAAATAAATCCTCTGATTTAATAACAAGCTGCTTTTTTCGCGTTTCACGCCAAGAAAATTTCAATAATGCTAGCCAAAAAATATGTTGAATATTTTTATGTAAAGCTGTAAAATTCAGTTAAAAGCGCTTTTTTCTTAATATATTAAATTGTGCATGCAACATAGAAAAATGTTGAAGAAATTCCTATTTCAAGAATCTTTCTCTTTAAGCTGAACGAACTATTTGAAGAACTTCAAATTAAGGCACCATTTAAGAGCTCAGATTGCTCTTCAACCCTTCAATATTCTTTTAGATTTTCAAAGAGTTTTCAAAAAGTATTTAGAGTAGAACGAAATGTTTTCCAATTCAGATGCAAGGCAATTAATAAGGCTTTCCCCCAGCGACAAGCTAAATATTTATTACCAACGATTTCAATAATATTGCGTGGACGTTGAAGCAAGTGGAGCATTTGTAAATGGCAAAGGGGGAGAGCAGAGGTGGGGCAACCTGCTGCACACTGACTGAACGAACTGAAACGGCGCGTGGCGCAGAGACATTTGCCGCTAATCAAGTTTGATGGGCACTTGGGCAATTGCTGCCATGGCTGCTGCTGCATTGTGGTGCTCATGTGGGTCAGCGGAGCGTGTGGCATTATTATTCTAACGGGGCACGGAGACTGTGGGGGCCAAGTCACTAGGGGGAGGCGGGTAAACTGAGTCCAACTGCGACAACGGCAACGACAACAGGCTCAATTGCCTCGTTGTAAGCGTTGCCAGTTTGTCGTAAATCAAATGCTCGAGGCAAGCCCAAGTTGCAGAAGGGATGCCGCAGCGAGGAAGGTGACAATGATGCCAGCAGAGGGAAGGGGTGAGCTTTTGAATTTATGTTGCATGCGCCTCAATAGCTACGCTCCCTCCCCCCTTCCCATACTTCTCTCTGCCCTGCGCCCGTTCTCTGCTCTGTAATTAATCTTTGCCCAAAATGCTGCAAAATTTATGTCTTTAACTTGGCTGCGTTGTGTCTGCGTCGCGTTTTGGGAGCGTTTAATAGTTTTGCTCGACTTTTTTGCTGCTGCAGTTCGCGCGAGCACCCCGATTAAAAGTGATTAATTGCCCCGCAGTAAAAGCAGCAGCAACAGCAACAGCAACAACAACAAGGGAAGAAAAACAGCAACTTAATGTCCAAATTAAATAAGTGAATTCTCTCTCTCTCTCTCTACCTCTATCTCTCTCTCTCTGTCTCACACTCCTACTCATTGTCTTCTCCTCTCCCACTCATACACTTGCAGAAATTAATAAACACATCACTGTGCGTGAGTGTGCGTCACTGTGTGTGTGTGTGTATGCGCGCATTATTGTGCGTGTGTGTGTGGGCGAGTGCCAAGGCCTGGACGATGCCCACAACGCATAAATAAACACAAATACCGAGGCGAGTCCCCCGAGTGAACCCAAACTCCTCGCACCCCTCTTGCCCAGCGACAAGTGAAAGTGTTTAACTGCCAGTATGTGTGCGCCGGAGCCTTACACACACAGTCACATACACAGCAACAGTGCCAGCAGGAGCACACCAGATGCTCACACACACTCGCCACACCACCGACACCACCAGCGGCAGCAACAGCAGCACTGCCACCAACAGCAGCAGCAGCAGCAACAGGCAACTGCTGCCACTGTTAGCCCAGCCAAGCGGACACCAACAACTCCAACAACTACAACTACAACAACATCAGCGAGAACACATCTGCAGCTTTGGTATATTCTGCATGTGATATTAGTGCTAATCGGTAAGTGAGCCCAACTTGGCTTTTTATAATTATTTTAAATGGCCAGCAATTAATACATGCTATACCCTGCATTCCATGGGGTATATTGTGCACCCACCCCTCTCTCTTTTCCCTTTCCAAATTACGCATAAATGCCCCCAAAAGTTTGCAAATATTTGCGCAAATGGAGATGAAAATGTTTGCTCATTTATGCAAAGTATAAATGCGTCTGTGTGTGTGCGTGTGTGTGTGTGAGAGCTTGCAAGGGATTGTTGGCTTTGACTACAAATACATAATTAATTCCAATTGCTCGAGGCTTTCTACGACAAAGATAAGACATGCCCCCTTACAGATTCCCCGCAAATCGTTATTCGATTTAAGTCAAAAGCATTTTCCGTAGAACTCAGTTAAATAAATGAATAAAATACTTGAAAATCTGGGGATATTTATCAGAAAATTGTATTACGATAAGCTCTCGTTGCCTGCAATTTTCTTTCGCGTCTTTTCTTTGCAATTTCTTGCCTAAATTCAATGGAAATACTGTGAAAAAATATGAAAAAAAATCTGAAAAATATTTGCCAATCTTAAAGCCCTCTGAGAAATACAAACATTTATGGCTTAATTATACTTCAAAGTACTCAGCATAATTAAAAGCTTATTTGGCAGGAGCCAACAGAAGAAAGAAAAAAATGCCAAGAGAAATTTCATTTCACGTTTCACAAAACGAATTCCTTGAAATTGTAATCCCCCATTGAATTGCCAAGTGGATATAATACCATGCCATGACATTAATGTTCAATTTCGATATGAATAGACCACAGAAAAAACATAGATGTGTCTTTTATTATGTTTGTCTCCAAATAGACAAGACTTTATCTCGCTTTAAAATTGGCAAACACATACAAGGCCTCTGCCCCGACTATAGGCCTCTTCAGCTTGTCCACTCTTGGCACGCGCCGACACTTTTTTTTTGCTATCGATAAAAAACAATCAGCAAATTGAAAGCCAAAAGCAAAGTTCAAACAATCGAAGCGGCAACTGGTGCTTAAATAATTTTCTAGCTAAGAAAAAGCAAACAAGAACGAAACAAATTACGATACGCATGCTGCATAGAAATTAATAAATTGCCTGTTGATGGCTGGCAGTAGTATGAGCAGGATGGTGAGGCAGGAGGAGAAGGTGGGGCACAGGAGTTCCCAGGGGGTTGGAAAAACAGACATTTTCCAGCTTAACTTTGCTGCCTTTTCCGTTCCTCTTGTTGTTTGTGTCACGGGCAAAGCGCAAAAAAAGTTAAGTTGACATTTCCGCTCACACACACACACAGACAAAAAGAGAGAGAGAGAGGAGAGAAAACACAAGTCATGATGTGCGAAAGAGCAGGCACAGGGGTGGGGGAAGTTATACGCACATTAAAGCTGTTGAAGAGCGTTCGCTTTCATTATTTTTAAATCATATCACAAGGAGCAAGGCGAACGGAAACGGATATGAAACCAAGTGATGTTTGCATGCCCCTGTGTGCGTCGGTGTGCGGCTGTGTGTGTGTGTGTGCTGTTGCTTTGTGGGTGTGAGGGTGTGTGAGCTTAATTCAACGTCTCATTTGCATACATTAAAATGTCACATTTTACATGCCGTTTGTGCCTCGCTCGCCCTAAGCCAACACAGCAGCCCGTCAGTTAACGTTAAGAAGCCTCCGCCTGTTACACATAAACTACATTAGCAATTGCCAGTCAGCAGGCAGGACGCACAGCACAGCATAGCACACAGCACGGCATGGCACACAGTGTCAGTTGTGTGAGCCACACCACAACGAAGTCACACTCACACACACACACACACAGACATACAGCTTGCTGGCGTCTCGGCCTCGACGGCATTGCGGCCATGTAAAAATGGCTTAACGCGCAAATCTTTCAACTAAACATTAATCCTAATGGTTTTCAATTTTTTCTCTCCACTCCCCCTGCCCTTCCCACTACTCCCCTCGCCCGTCTGTGGCAAGTCAACTTAGCGGCAACCCAAACCCGCACACAATTCCTGCTTTGCATGTAAATACGCTCTTTGATATTGCCACGCATTTCGCCTGCAGCCTGATTGCTTCTGACAGTCGGCAGCCCCGCCCACTGCCCCTCTTCTCCCATGCTCCTGTCCCAAATTGACTGACTTAAATATGAATTTTAGCGAAAATGCAAAAAGCCAACTCATAAAATTGTGGCCCACTCTCATTAGGCCGGGCCATTAATCAGACGCGGGCCGCCCTTGACTTAGTTAGACGCACTGCTGCTGCTGCGGCTGCTGCTCATCTATGCGGCAGCCTCAGCGGACCAATTTCAAAGCGGCCACAGCGGACAGCTGCAAGTCTTTAATATAATAAATGTAGTTAAGAAAGTGTGAAAGCCTGACTTGGGTATATCCTGTAAGAGGGTAAAACCTGAGTGAAATTATGGGAAAACAGTTGGGAAATTTAGGATTATTATTGTTAAGTTTTGAGTATGCAAAAGAAAAATGTGATCAGAATAGGTTACTTTTATATTTGTAAACAGTTTCTCATACTTTGTTTATTCACATTACATATTTCACGCTGTCGGCTCTGCCTTTCACCTCATTTGGCGCGTAATAAGTATGCGGCGCTGGAAAGTATGCTACACTTTGCGAGCGGCGCACACACTATCGCATTAAATTGTTGCTGCGAACTGAGCAAAGCTCAAGTGGGCTTTTGTTTAAATAAAACTGTGTCGCAAAAGCATGGCAAGTGTTTTTGTTTTGATTATACGCACACACACTCAGCACACACACTCATCCCTCTGACAAGCACATACTTACAGAGCTACAATAGATGATGATAGCTGTCTGATTGCGAGATATGTGAACACACATATACACACACACACATACATACTGGGACAGGCCTATCAGTGTGACACATAAAAAACATTTGAGCCACTAAGCCATTGTTGAAGTTTATCTTTGCATTTGCCAAATGATGGCAGCTTGGCTTTTGTTATTATTGTTCCTGTTTTGTGTGTTTTTATTGCAGTGTTGTTTGCTGTTATTCTGGTTGTTGTTGTTGTGCAATTGACATTGACGTTGGCAGCAGGTAGCTTAAATCCTCATAAATTTGCGTAGTCCTAATGCGCATCAGCATAGAATGTTATCAGCGGCATCTTTTGGATATATTTAGCGACAGCTTTTGATTGCAGCGGTAATTTATTTAATTTGATGAAGGAACTGTGGCCCCAAATAGACAAATATAATATATAAATGAAATGAAAGAATAAGCGATTAAGAATAATATAAATATTTGATGCACTCAGTTCATTATGTTTCGTTTTTATTTCAAATTTAAATTCAATATTTATAACTCTTTCCCTTTCATCATGGCCTGACACACATAGCTGAAATAACAGTTATTGAAAGCCTTTGGGAAATATCATTAGAGCTCGTCTGGCCATTAGCGGGCATATTAGTTGGTGTGTGTGTGGTGTGATTTTTGAAAAACAAACTATAGGGAATGGTCTCGATGTTATTGTCACCTCCCACTCGCTTAGTATTGCTTTTATGCCGTGAGTAGAGGGGTAAATTGATATGGGCCGCTTCAGAAATTGTAACATTTCAATTAAAAATGATAGCTGTAGCTGAAAGCCACAAAAAAAACATAAGAAAACACCAAAAAAAAAAGAAATGAAAGACAAACAGTCGCAGACGGAGCTAGGTCGGGGCTGTCCGACTGGACAACGCCCAAAAACATGCCAAGCAAATTGAAACAAAATGAAGCATATTGTAGGTGTACTTATGTGTGTGTGTGGGGCTGCGTGTGTTGACTTTTTTCGATTTGTATTGAAATCATTAGAGCGGAGCCCAAAAAAAAAGAACTAAAGGGAAATATAGAAGGCAAAGGCAAAAAAGTAAGCGAGAGGGTGGGGAGGCGGGGTGTATTAATGTCTGACGAGCAAACAAACGAGCGACTGACGCCTATTAATCATGCAGACTTTACGTACCATTAAGCACGAATATTTCAACAGGCCAAAAAGTGAGGCTCGATTCCGACTTTTTCGGATATCATTGCTGCATGATATGCGAGACGGCGGACAGAGAAGCAGAAAGAAAGAGAGAAAGAGGGGGGGGGGGGAAAGAGAGATAGCAGTTCCACCTTGGCAACTTTAACCAACCTGTGCAGTGTGATTAATGAGTGAAGCGACTAGCGTATACCCTGTAGCTTGCTAGGAGTGAGTATAAAATTGAATATGACCTTTTTGCACCTCCAACTCACACACTCTCTCTCTTTCTCTCTGTTTACCCTGCGGGTGTGAAAAGGTTCAAAGTGTAAGCAATAGCAGTAAGAGAGCAACACCTAAGCTCGCAGAGTGCAGAGTGAAACCCCCAGAAAGCAAACATTGCGAGGCAAACAAAGTAACCGGCCCCCGACTTTGCCCATTTGCCAGCCTAATGGCAAAAATATTGTATTACAACAATTTGTGCAGCAAACCCGAACCCCAAAGGGAACAACGAACGAACGAAAAAAAGCTGAACCGAAATTCAAACACATATAAAAGAGCTGGAAAATGAGCAGCAAGAGTAACAGCAGCGGCAGCAGCCTGAGGGTCGCTAACGATATGGTAAATTTATCAAAAAATACAAGGGCCGCAACCAAACATGACACCAGGCTGGCATCAGTCTCTTGGTCTCTCAGGCAGCAGGCATAAAATAATCAGCAGTTGCCACCAGAAATGGTCCATGGAAAAGGCCAAAAGTTAGAGGGCCCTAACTGGCGCGACCTTTCGGACATTTGCCCAATGGCCCCTTGGGCAGTTGATTGATTTGATTTCCCTGCCAATATTTACAGTTATTCAAAGGCAACGCTTAAATAATTTTTACACATTTTTGTTTGACATAATCAATGTAACTAAGCAAATAGTTAAACGCTTTGTCTAAGCTTGATGTAAGCAGCAGACAGACAATTCAATCGATTTGCTCAAGTATGTGCCAAGTGTGTGCGGGGGAATGTGTGGGAGAATACACAGCAACGCGCAACAGCTTGAAATATTTTCACTTTTGTCATTTCCTCGAACACATTCCTTAAATTCAAACAAAATACGACAAGAGCGCGCAAATATGTTAACACACGAGTCAAAGAAAATGAAGCATACTTTTTAGCACTGCCAGCTTGGCTCTGTACTCCCTCTGAGATGGCAGCTCTTGCAGGGGCGTGACATAGGAAACTAGGCGGAAGCCTCTCGAATATTTGACAACAAGAGAATGAAGAAAGGATATTTTGCAATATCTGCAGAAAGTGTAAGAGAATTTGGTGTTTTTTGGAATGTCCTGAAAGCTCTAAGTAAACGCAGAGAACATCTCAAATATTTTTCTGAGAAGGATTGAAATAACTGAAAAGCTGAGATTCAGTAATTTCTTTACACAGCTGAAGAGTGCTGGAAGCTATAAGAGAGAGAAAAAAAGAGTAAAGAAGAATTTAAAATGCTTAAAAAAGAAACAGCCCTATAGTTCTGGCGACTAGTTCGTAGCTAGTGAAATAAGTACTTACTAAGGGACTACCCCTACTTACTTTAGACACCCTAGGCAATGTATTTTTTCATTTCGTGTTTTGTATGAAATGTCCGCAAATAGGGTCAATCGCCACCACATCGTTTACCAGTAAGTAGAGAATAGGGTACCCATTGAGCCTTCTTTTATGACGCTCACTGTACATTTTCACTTTTTAACACGTAAAAGATATAATTGAATTAAATTTTAGTTTAAATAAAATTAAATCTTACCACTTAAAATATAAGGCTTAAACTTATTGAATTCAATTTCTTTTTTTTATAATTTTGATTTGTCTTGCTCTCGCTCTGAATGACTCCTCGCAATTATCACAAATTTATTCAAAGCAAAACAATTTCAACATGACAATTGTTTTTGGAATTGTCAAGCCAACTTAGACAAAAATGTTGATTATCGAAAATAGAGTGAAAAATGTAACAACGAAAAAAGCGACGAAAGTAGGCGTTTTATTTCGTTTGAGGCTTAGTGGTTCGGCGTTCGCTTACCTTAGGGTGAATTGGGTAACTACCCATGTAGGGAGTAGTCGGGTAAGTTGTTTAAATATTGCTTAACGAAAATATGAGTCAGAAAGCATACACAAAAAAATTACGACGAGTAGGCGTTTTATTTCGTTTGACGCTTAGTGGTTCGGTGTTCGCTTACTAAAGGGTGAATAGGGTAACTACCCATGTAAAGAGTAGTCGAATAAGTAGTTTATGTATGGCTTATCGACACCCCTAGAACGACTGGGAGAAAACAACAAAGCGCAGCAACTCAATAATATTATTGTAGAGTTCGAGATTAAAGAACTGAAATGAAATTTAAACTTTTTCAACACGAACTTAGGAAATACACATACTGAGGAAATATATAATACACATATGAAAATAAAAACATAAATGTAATCAGCACCAAAAGTTCCGTTAAATGCATCTCCATCTCACAGTGAAAACTCACCGAATTTCCTGTTGAGTTATCCTTTGAATTCGTGTGTTACCTCAGTGAATTCGAGTGGATTTCACTTTGAGTTTGAAATATTTCCACAGTTGCTGGCCAACTATTTGAGCCTTCAGTTCAGTTCGCTTCAGCGATTTCTTATGGCACGATGCCGTTGGCCTTGTCACGTGCCCATCCCTGGCTGCAAATGCTGAAAGGGGCAAGTCGTGCAAGAAGCTGCTGCTGATGCCCGCCGGTGGAATGCCGCGCCCAACACTTTCCTTCTCGAGACGCACTCAGGCGGCAAGTGGCAAGTGGAAAGCGGCAGGCGACAGGCGGGTAGAGGAAAGACCCGGCAAATGGCATCTCGATGTTAGTTTTAGGTGCTTGCAGTGAATTTGGCAATAGACGAGCGCAAATAGAGCAGAAAAATTGCGCTTCCGGCCCTGTCGTGTTGTCCCACGTCTCTCGAGCTGTAACTGCGACTGCAGGCCGGGTGAAAGTTTGTGAGTGAGCGAGAGAAAGTTTGTTGCAGCAGCCCATTTCGTAGGGCACTGCTCGCTGTTGGCTGTCGAGTAATTTATTTGCTAAGTGGTAATCAATGGGCCGCTGTCCGGTGCGCAGCGTGGGGTGCCCCCTTCCCTTCGTTTGATGGTGATATACGAGTCCAAGAGGATGGGCTAAGCCAAGCGGCTTATCGAGCTGCCCTTTCGCCAGATTCCCCCACAGCTCAGGCACTCTCCACCTCTCTTTGGTGGCCTCTTAAAGTTGTAAAGTAGCCGGAGCGGCAGTTTTATAGCCGGCAGTTGAAAGGTCACTGCAGATGGGCGATTTGTGGGGACGATTTATGACAACATGCTGAGCATTAGCATTCCGAACATGCTGTTAACATGAGCATTTGCATATGCATATGACTAGCACACTCACTCCTGCTACACTCACTCGTGCACTCACTGAAGTGCTTGCATCATATGTGCGAATAATGTGGCGCAGCCTGCGGCCATCCCAAAAGTATCCATAACAATAAAGCAGCATTAGCAGCTGCCCCAGCGGAGACAACAACAAGGAGGAGGAAGTTGCAGGAATGGCAACAAAAACAAAGCCAACACAAATTTTTAGCTAAATTATGAGCGCCATTTAAAGTGTTATGTGCTGCTATCTCACTTCTGCCTTTTCCCTTTTCCCATTTTTCTCTTTTCTCCATTTTCCTTTTTATTTTGTGTTGTGATCTGACAAAAAGCAAAGCTCAGCACTAAAATTTGTGGCGCAAATTATGCAAAAAACGAAAGAGACTCAAATTATTATAATAAAATGTGAGCAAGCAAGGAGACTGACTGGTGGATACCCTAACTCTACTTTTAGATACTTTCTGTTTATCAATTTTATAATGCTTGAGCTTTACTTTATATCTTTATTGTGAATTTTTCAATCTTAATTTACCCAGTAACCCCGTCAACCCCTTCTCCCTTACAGGGTATACTTTATGTTCCAACCAAATGCGCAGCACTTGTGTGCAGTTGGTGCCGCCACAGAAACTGCCAATTGCCCCAATGAGCACAGGCTGCCAACTACATATGTATGTAGCATGTGTCTGCAAGTGTGTGTGTGTGTGTGTGTGCCTTGGCCGCCATTGCAGCTGGCTTTCATTATGCCAGTCGACAATTTCAGGCCGCACATTTGGACTATGCGCATTTGTCGCGAGTTTTATGCGCTGCTTTTGCCATTTTTATGTGTACTCACATGTGCGTGTGTGTGTGTGGGCGTAGTGTGGCATGATTTTTGGTTTTTGTTTGCTGCCTTGCCTTCTGACCCTTCTCAGCGCAGTCGCTTTGTGAAATTTTAATTGAATTTTTGCATTTTATTATGCGTATTTGGCAGCAAAGGGCAGAGCGAGAAGGAAGGAGATAGAGACGGAGTGGAGGGAGGGTTAAGGGATTGGGTGCCACAGCTGCACAGACAAACTTTACAGTTGTCAATAACTTTGACAGTCGAGTCGGGCGCCGCTTTGCCTCCTTCTCCTGCATGCAGCACTCATACGCCACGTTGGCCTGTCAAAGAGCGTCACCAGTGCAGTCGCGCTGAGCTCACTGACAACTACTTTTCGGCTTTGGTTCGCTGTCGACCCCGTTGCGAGTTATATTCGGTTATGCATATGGATGTGAATGTGGATGTGCATGTGGATATATTCAGAGGCCATTCGTCCGTCCATTCGCTCATTCACTTTGCAACTTATTCAATTTTTTATGCTGCACTGCGTAGGTTATGCGGCCGCAGAGCAGAGCAGCAAAAGGCAGCAGTCGGGTCAGAGTTCAGTGCAGCTGCCTCGACTCTGTTTCCCAACAATTTGTATACATTAATTCCGGGTTGGCGGGTGCAGCACAAAAATAACATTTGCATGGCATTTTTAATGCAATTTTAATATGCGCGCGCAGCTTAATTAAATATTTAATATTGCATGCGATTGCAAATGCAGCTCGCTCTCTCTCTCTCTCTCTCTGCCCTGCTTTTCTTCTTCTCCCGTCTCCCTTTTACGCTGTCTTGCGCTGACTTCTCTCATCGAAATGCAGCAAATTGACTTTTTCACGGTTCAGCCAGCGAAAAGTTAATTATCAATAATATTTGCGCGCACCACTTAATAAATTAAATATATATTTCATTAAGTCACACAGCGCAGCCTTTGACTTGCCCCACATGCCAAAGCGAAAAGTAAAATGTTAACAACAATAATTATTGCACTAATTAAGGTGCATTTATTTAAAGCGAAACTTTGAAGCGGCAAATTACTGCACTTAATGCACTTCGTCGACCACCTTTGGGATTGAAATAATCAAAGAAATTCATTGAAAAATTGAATGCAAATTGAAATTAAAATTATTTTAATATATTGCCACTGAGAGCTTTAAAAGCTCCTTAAGCCACACTGAATTCTTTATTGATTACTGTCCTTTATGCAAAGGCTGAATTGATAGCGACCAAGGTCACAAAGGGGTTCTAAGCTACACCCTATGCCTTAATAAAGTCAAAAAGAAAAAGAAGAAACTGTACTTTAATAATACCTTATTGAAGTAATTGAAAGTTATAATTCTATTACATAACTTACAAAAACTACAAAAGTATAAAAAGCACATTTAATGACAGCAAAAGCTTTCATCTTCTATCCTGAGTAAAAGATATAGGTATCTTTATCTTATCTCAGACATCTTCGCTTTTACTTCGCCCAACTTTATTTGCTCTTCTTACTCAATACAAACTACAGCATAACTCTTGCCTGCCACTTGGCTAACTACACAAAGCTTTCAGTGTGGTAAAATGCCATAAAGCGCATTCATTAGTGCTGCCTCCTGCCGATATTGACATTGGCCGTACCGCTAAGGTCAATGTTTGAACTGGCAGGAGATGGAGAAAACGCAGCAAATCGGGGCCGTTAAGTGCCAATGGGTCTTAAATTTCACTTAAGCCTTTAAGTAAATTATTGCTAATGGCTTGCAAACAGCCACAAGAAAAGCACAGGGCAAGTGGAAGTGGGAAATGGAAGGGAAGGAGGATGTCAGTCTGGTTGCATGGCCTGATAGAACGGTGCCAAGATGTGGCACTCCAGTAAAGTAATCACAACATTTGATTGATTGAAATCAATTTCCCGTCAAAGGAATGAGCTGTGTGTACGTGTGTGTGCGTGTGTCTCTCCATGTGTGTCTGTGAGTGTGCGTGTCTATTTGTCTATGCATATTTACTTAAACTTCATTTCACTCTATGTGTGTGTGTGTGTGCTTAGAGATTGCGCCGATAAACGACGATACGCTTGAAATCAAGCAGAGACTTGTCTGACTTATCAAACGGAACCTGCTACGAGGCAGACAGAGAAGCAGACAGACAGGGAGGGAGACAGAGTGGCAGACAGAGAGGAAGACATGCTTGCGACAAGGACAAGGCTCAACCGGCACCCTGCCCTGCTTCATTCCGCGAAATTAATTTCAATTGAGTGAGTGATACCGACGCCAATACAAAGAATCATATGAATAATCAACGAACGAAACTCATTTGACTGGAAAACTCAAAATGCCAAATGGAAAATGGGAAGAAGAAATGGGAAAAGTGCAAAGCAAGAGAGAGAGGGAAAAATCAACCCAAAAATCGTGTCTTGTCTAGGCTTTAAGAGCGCCAATCCAAAATCGCTAACACACACACACACACACGGCAGAAAGACTACGTGGTTGGGATTTTTATAACCAAATCAGGACTGAATGCTCCTTCCCATGCAGGCTGTGGCCCCATTTTCAGGCGCATTGTTTTCTTTTGCCAAAAACTCCAGATGCTTTTTGGCATTGCTTTTTATTGTTTTTTATGATCATTTGTATTCATCAATTTTGTATTGATTCGCCGACGCCGCTGCCTCCCTCTCTCCCCAAGACCCCAGGCGAAAGGATAAATACAGAAACACACAGACACAGACACTCACACACAAATGTTTATACTGTGCCCATATATAGAAGTCGGCAGAAGGCAATGAATTCTGATGTCTTGACTCGACTCTGCCAGTTGCTTTGCCAATTCGCAAACAGCATCTTACGAATTTATGAGCTATAAAAACAGCTGCTGAGCTGCTGCCCCTATACACACAGCAGGAGAAAGTGAAATAAGGGTCAGGGTGGGAGGTGAAAGGGAATGGGAACTGGGGTGGGGGGCGGCTAAAGTGCCCCAGTTTTTGATTACTTTTGTTATTGTTTTTATGCTTTTCGCATATTTGTTGATTTTATGCTTCTTTATATTTTAATTATGCGCCAAATGGATGATAAACATAAATAAATGCCGTTATTATCTATGGTAGAATGTGTGCAGAACAGCTGAAAGATATTTCAGAATGCAGAAAGTTGGCAAATTTGCTTGTGATTGAAGTGTTTGAACTGGAAGAAACACCAAAGCTACAGCTCGATTGAAATACAATTTCTTAAATATATAACTTATATATTTAGCGTATTTTATGTCGCATACTTTACGGCTTGATCGGTTGAAAATCCGTTACCAAATTTTCAGTAATCATTTGATTGTTATTCTTGTGCATTAATATCATAAATATTTAAATATATTCTTCTAAATAATAAGTTGAATATTTATGCAACCTTCAATTTCTACGAATCAATAAATAAATAACAAATATTTAAAGATCTTCTTCTAAATACTTAGTTAAACATTTATGCAACCTTTAATTTCTACGGATCAATCTTTGAGTAAAAGTAAATCAGTTCTTATACCATAATACTGACAGAAATGTCTCTTCTAACACCTTCAGCACTCGAAGCATTCCTCTAGCACAAGCAGTTAATTTTCATAATCAAAATTGGACGCCTTCACAAGCCACGTCCAAACCATTTGGCATTAGGCTAATCAGCTCGTTAGCCAAGTCAACTGTCAATTGCATCGGCACTGGTGGCAACCATATTGCCACTATCATTAGCATCGACTGCAACTGCAACTTGCCGCAAATGGCAACACACAGGCGAAGACATTGGCTAGCCTCGAGCTAGCCTTCCTGCTCCTCTCTCTCTCTCTCGCGCTCTCTCTCTGTTCCTGCTGTTGCTGTTGTCACTTTTGCTGGAGTTTTATGATAAATTGATTGATATTTGAATTTAATGATAAGCGAGAGCTGTTATCATCGAACCACTGCGTCTGCGACTTGGCAATTCAATTTGCCAGTATCCCTGTGTCCCTTTCATTTTTCAACTTCACCGCCAGCAGCAGCAGCAGTAGCAGCCGTGTCTGGCTTGGCTCAATCTCAGTCTCTTGCTGCTTGTTGCTGCCTTCTCCTTCCGGTTCCTGTTCCAGCTGCTGCTACGTCTTGTGTCTTGTGAAATATGCAAATTTTTTTTACACTTGATGCCTGATACAAGCAAAACTTTTGCACTGATAATGACATTTTTATAGTGCGTTGACGAGCTTGCCAGCCATTAGGGCCACCGACTTGGGGCATGAGTTATTATGCCAGCATGCTGCGATTCGCTTTGGTTTGAAGTTTGAATTGAAGTTGCCTCGGGTACAGGTCGAAACTGTCGCCAGTGTTAAACTAACAACAATTTGTGGCTTTGCTGGCGATTGCCAATCGATTTAGATGCCAATTTGCATAATCATTAAGTTCACACACACACACACGCACACAATTGAGACTAAATGTTACACACACACACATCTATTTTGCATACATTTGCAGCTTAGCACGCAGTCCCAGACATATTGGCAATAACTTTTGCTTGAGCAAAAGGTTCGCATAAAATTTGCTTGAATTTTTATATGAAATTGATTTTCCCACAGCCTTTGCCCCGCCCTCTTCCTGCCTCCGACACTTCCGCCAGACAGTCTGGGGCCACAGAAATTTGCATGCTGTGTGTATTTACCTTTGGGTGCTCCGTACTTCGAAACGTAACGACTTCAACTCTTGCCACATGCGATGAGATGGGGGCAGAAGACGGCGAAAAGCGAAAGGTCTTTGGGACTTGAAGTGATTTTCGTGTCCATTTTTCTTTGCCACCTTTTCCGTCTGTCCCTCTGTTCGGCTGTCCGTCTGTGTGTCTGTTAAATTTTCATAAATTTCAAATTTTTCCAACTTATGAAAGTTACATAAATTGTTTAAACTTTCGTATGGCCGAGCTGCCAATCTTCATTCATTTTGGCCTCATTAAAGCGCCCCAGGCAGACTTGGCCCACTGAATTATTTATGCGGCACACTGGGCTAAAGAAATGCACAAGCATCATATATACTTTTCATAGGCATACGTATACGTAATATATGCGTTATATACTCTGTATATATTCTCTCTCTCGGAACTTGTGTGAATCCGAACATGGACACGGACATGGGCACGAGCATGGTAATGTGCAGTGGACGTCCCTGTCTCCCCTTCTCTTTTTGGCTGAGGTGTGCCAGTGCCAGATGTGCCTGTCCCCCCACTCCCCTGCTCTGCTGGCCCGGGGGCAGCTCGAAAACTTGAATAGAAGGAAGTGCTGCAAATTATGCCGGCAGCACTTTTCGTTAGTAGCAGCAGCAGCAGCAGCCAAAAAAGAGGAAGTAAGCCAGCTCGCTTTGGCCTTTATTTTAACAGGTATATTTTTGGGCACTCTCTCACACACACACACACACACATCTATACACATGCGCTTAACCACACTCGGGCACACACATACATACATACTATATTTATTTCTGAATGGGCTACCCCTCAATTAGGTAAGTTGGCTATGGCCAAGCGAGAATTCTTTTAAAAAATGAAATATACAAGGATTTGCACTAGGCTAAAGTGAGAACGATAGAGAGAATTATAATGAAATGTTTAATTTTAATGCATATATGAAATTTTAATACGGCTCTTGGGCAAGTCCATTGTGGTACACGTGTTCCAAATTAGCTGAAGGTTACATTCCATTTCCAGTTTCAATTGAAAAGTTCTTGGTGAAGAGAGTTTCTTTTAATTTAGTTTTAAAAGAAATACAGGAAATTGTATTATAAGTTAGCAAAAGTTTGGGTTTATTTATAGAATAAAGGTTGACTAATCAAAGTAAGATTAAAGTCTGAATGAGCAATACAAATTGTATGAACATAATGGAAACTTAAGTAGAAAACTTTTGAAGGAGCTAACTAAGTTCAATATATATTAAAATTCTGCAAAATGTTATAAGAAATTTGCATTGTTATAAAAAGTTTGCTCTGCAATTAAGAAATAAGATTAAAACAGGAAATTATATTTCCATAAATAACGGCAATAAAAAATAAGACCTAAATTATATTTATTAGTTTGAATACTATTATGTTCTACTTGTATAGTTACAGGTAAACTTATGGTATGATAACTGTTCACACTTTGCTCCTCAAGTATTTAAATCTTTTAATCTATAATTTTAAAGAGACCAAATACTTCTTTATTTACAAGATTTTCATAGCTTTTATCTTCTCTATATTATCATATACATACTAAATTTACCCTACACTTATCAAACATGTTTCTGTTGGTATTGTTAAGCTGTTAATAAGTTAATCCGCATATGCCTGCTTAGTTACCTAAGTAGAGTTTTAACTGCACTTTGCTTGCTGTGCATCAGTTGCTCGTAACTTCTTTATGGCGCGTGGCTGAAGGCACTTTGTGCTCATGAAATTTAAGCCGCTTTAAGCATGACTATTCACGAGCAAAACGAGAACACGTCTTAGTCCATCTTAGTCCCTGCTGTGCCCTGTTTATCACTCTCTTCTCTCTTTTACCTTCTAATGCCTGGTAGTATAATCCGCACACTCATTGCAAGGATTGTTAAGCGTGAGCGCAGCAAAGAGTTTAGCCAAGTCAAAGGCGCTGAACACACACACATACAAACAAGGGTCTCTGTGTGCGGCATGCCGCATGGCAGAGGCGTTGCCTTTTCGCTGCCTGCCGCAAATTGCATTAAGCGTATTAATTTCGCCCTTGCAAACTGGATTTGCTTGAAAAATTCACTGCAAGAGAGAGTGCTGTGTGTTCCGGCTTTGGCGTGCTGTCACTTTTAATTATCCACAGCTTAGCTGCACTTTTCGCCCACAGGTGCCACAAAGATGCTGCGCAGCTAGAGCTGTGATAAGACTTAAGGTAAAACTTCCTTCTGCCTGCTTGCCACGCCTTGCTGCCGTTTGTTTCTTTTCAATTTGTGCGACCACAATTGAAATATTACGTTTGATAACTGTCGCCCGTTTAAGGCACAAGGTAACTAAGCAAACTCCGCTGGGGCCTCGGGAATAACCCTGAAGGCACCACCTAGCAGTCCCTCCCCTCTCTCTTTCCCTCTCCCTCACGACAACCAGCGAGCCGTGTCGCAAAGGCATTTGTTACTTTGCCTTTTGGCTTCTGACTCTGCGCGCTTTGATGTCGTCGCAATCGCAGTGGAATTGGGTTGGAGTTCAGCCTTGGCAGGTTGAGGAGGGAAGGGGGAGTGGGAGAGCTGGGCGGGAGGCAGAGGTGGGCGGGTGGCAGAGGTGGGTGGGGGACAGAGGCGCGGAAATTGTGCGCCGCAATCTCTTAAGACCGGCGACAAATATACTTGAGCGCCGTGGCCCGTCTCGGCTTTGGGCATTACCAAGATTTAACAACTCCAGTGCTTTTCACTCAGTGTATCTGTGTTTGTGTGTGTGAGTGGCGGCTGTCGTCTGTCGCTGTTGGTTTGCGGGTTAAACGACGCGTCGCGTCGCGTCGCGCAGGTAGCGCAGGCTCGTAAATAATTAATCTGGCCGCAAAGTGCGATTATCAAAGTGTTGGAAAAATGTTAAATAGCTCCCCGGAGGCAGTGGCAGCATTAAAATGTGGCGACAGTTGGCCAGTCGCTGCCCCTTTCCCCTCCTCCTCTCGCCACCTCAACACTGACAGCCAGCGGCCATTTTGGACGACTCGACTCTGAGTTTCCATTTTGATATTTGGCTGGCAGCGTCAGTTGATGTTTTTCAATTATGCAAATAAAGGGATTAATTTGTTGCCGGAGTGAAGGCGACACTAAAAATTGTTTTTAAGAGTGCGCCAGGCACTGATAAAACTTTTTGCTTTCCAGCTCCCTATCCCCCAACTTTCCCTGCCCCCGCCACACGAAGACAGACAAAGCGCGACAACTATAAAAATTTCAATTACAACGAGAAAGGGTAGTACAGTAGCGAAGTTGTGTGGAGAGGGGGAAGAGAGAGCGCGGCTGACAGTCAAATTGACTTCATTAAATTTCAAAAGAATTTAGAGAAAAGCAGCAGCGGAAGACGTGTGAGAACGACAGCGAATAAAAAGTTGCCAAACTGAGCTGAGGGCTAATTCCACATTTCCACTGTGCCGTAGGGCCAACTATGGGAAGTAGAAGACAACGAGTGGAGAGAGACCTTTGCTTTAGATATTCATTGTGATGGTCTGATACTCTATTAGACTTGGAAATATAGTCAATATATCGTATCATTGAACTGAAAGAGCTACTGTTTCACAGTAATAAACACTAAAACCTAATAAACTGCTCAACATTTTTACTGTCAGCGATTCTGAACCGATTTTCGAGACTTGCTGCTGAAAATACTAGTGTTGTGAATCGCTATCTCAACTCATTTTGAGTTGCCTTATCGTTTCTAGCCAAAATCTAGAATATACAATAAATGTTTGATTTCAAATTATCAACAAACTGATATTTCAAACTATAATCTGTTCATTTTAAACAGACTTCAGAGAGTTGGTAGATGTTGTGAAGGTGTATTGCTCGGTTATGGGGGAGGACTTCGTTTTGTCTCAGATTCTTTCGTATGAATTAGCGGCTTGTTAATGCATGGACCACTTGAATAAACTTTCATTCTATTAACTTGCATAGAATGCCAGGATAAACATTTAAGTGCTACAAAAATTTGATGAATTTTTTATTCAGGAAATATTAATCTCATCAACAATTTGACATTTTTAGCTATGAAATGAGGATTGAAATTTTCAATGAATCTGCTGATCATTTAAAGTAAATATGTTTTCAAAGCACTGATATGATTTAAAGATCTGGTGTTGTGTTTTGTCAAGTGTGGCTGACTGCGAGTAAGGGGGGGTTAGAGGACTTAGGGGAATAAGCGGTGTGGTCGGGGGCGTTGCACAAATTAAACCCGAATGAAAATTAAACGATGCATGAAATTACTTTTCTTCTTTTTGTTGTTGGCTCCACAAACTTCTGATGCTTCAACTTTTTCGTTAGCTTTGCCTTTGCCATTGCCGTTTGCCACTGGCTTCAACTTCTTCATCTTCTCCTACTGCTGCCCCCTTTCCCTTTAGCTGCTTTCCTTTTCTCCATTCTCCCTTTACAACGTCGTCCTACTCGTTGGCTTTTTTAATTTTTAATGTGCAGTCAGTTGTTGTTGCCGCTGCTGCTTCTGTTGTTGTTGCCCTGCGTTGACTCGCAGCATTTTTCAGCCAGCAAAGAGAAGGCTCTGAGGGCGAAGGGTGTGGCGCAACGTCAGCTGAAGGATACACGCCATTTACGTAGTCCGCACTGCATTCAAGGCGGAAAAGAACAAATTCTGCAAAAAACGAGGGTGACAGCCCAGCCAATTTATAAAGTCAAATGTCAGTAACTGCAATTAAGGCGCGTTTAGTTGTACGTCTCAGGGCGGTGGGTGCAAAAGGGGTCGCCAGGGATGGCCAGGGGCGTAACCAGACGACGTTTGACTTGACTTGAGCAGAAGTTTGGTAATGAAAATGAAACTAGAAGGAAGCAAGTGTTGCTTATGAGACTTTGCTGCTGCAATGTTGAAAGGGCTAAAGCAGAATGCACAACGATTTTAAATATAAGCTTGTCAACTAGATATTGAGATTGGAAATTAAATAGTTACTAGATATTCAGAATATTTAAAATAGAGATTACTACAGTCTCAAAAGAAAGTATAGTTTATAAAGAAAAAAATATATTTGTTTGGTATGAATAGTTTAAATGCAACTGGAAGAAAGTAAATATTATATATTAGTCGATGTTAGAAAGAGTGAGGATGAAAATGAAGGAATGTTTACTACTAAGACATTGTCAAAGAAGGATAAGGTTTAGCAACATGAATATCCCCAAAGAATGTTAACTACTAGAAAATTGTCAAAGATGAAAAGGATTGGTATTTTAAACTACTAGAATATCCTTGAATAAAGTTTTAATTTAACTATCAATATATCCTTAAAAAAAGTTCATATTTTGTAACACAAGCCCTCCACCTTTTACTTTTCGAATACCCTCAAAGAAGAAAAGATTAATTAAAGCTACTAGATTATCCTCAAATAAATTCACATTTTCTCTTCCTTAAATAAACCCAACAGTTAAAGCTACTAGAATTATTATTTCTTGAAGAAAATTAGCTTCTAACTTGTAGATTTATTGAACTCTCTGGTGAGCTAATAGCTTTATATCCAGTCCACCTATTCTCAGCGAATTTACAACTACAACCAGTAAGAAAAGCAACAGTCGCGTGGCACGCGACAGTGGGATACCCTTCGACCTACGTTCCTATGTATGTACACATATACATATGCACATGATTTGAAATTATTCTCGATAGATGGCGCTCGCGCTTCGCGCTCGCCTTCCTCCCTTGTTAGTAGACACAAGCATTTGGTTTTATGCTCCTACTTTCTTGTATAACTTTTGTGTTTATCGTCCGATCGGATTGTAATTTAGAGAATAAGTAGATATAACTATCAGCTTAGTATATGTTGAAGTCAGAAAGTTTTATCTTTAATACAACGCTTACAAATTGAGTTCAAAAATTAAATTATTGATTTGCGGGGGCGGTGGGCGTGGCACCCAACATTTGGAATAAACTTCATCTGCGCCTGGTACACAGAAACCTTCATGCCAAATTTGGTGTCTCTACCTCTTATAATAGCTGAGATCTGTGTGTTCATCTGGTCATCCGGACATCCGGAGATCCGGACAGACAGACAGACATGGCTCAATCGACTCGGCTAGTGATCCTGAGCAAGAATATATATACTTTATGGGGTCTGCCACGCCTCCTTCTGCCTTCTGCCATTTTCAATGGTCGAAGGGTATACAAATACTTCTCACTCAGTAAGCACCTCCAACTTATCCAATAATTCTCAATAATTTTATTGTTAATCTCTTAGCATTGCACAAGAAACTCAACCGGCCTTAACGAGTACAACATCATAATTTCAAGTTATATTCACAATTATGAAAATGTTATTTATGCCAATTGTGCTGTAAGATATGCAAATTGGTTTCCCCTTTGCCTGCACAGTAAATATGCAAATAATTTGCATGTGATTGTGATTGTTGGTCCCCAATTCGGGTGTCCCTTTCGACTGACACAAATCCTTCGTGCTTATTAGCACATTTTATTGCCTACTTTAACCCGTTTCCACTGTGATGTTGTTGTTGTTGTTGGGATTCTCCTTTTTTGTCGGTTGTCAGCGGAACAAAAGCAAATCATGAAATCAAAGCAAACCTCGCATAATATAAACGGAAATGAATTTATAATGCGCGATGTCTTTTCTGTTTATTCTTCTTGCGTTGCGGTTTGCTTTTTTTGATGCCAGTCATAAATTTTTGGGCAAAAGCAAATGCACGCACACACACGTGTTGGCAGCAAAAAGGCGCGCACACATTTGCAACTGACTGGCAAACAACTAACTCATTTTGTGGTTGCCACCTTTTTGTGGCAATTGTCTGGCTGGCATTCAACGTGTGCGCTACCATTGCCTACGCTGCTTCGCTGCTTTTTTATAGCAGTCTCTGGCTGCGATTCGGATTCAGATTCACGCTTCCCTATCTCACTCTCTCTCTCTGGCTTGCGTATCTGATGAGTTTTGGCCCGTATTCAGTCGATTTGTGTGCACATTGTTCAATATTATACAAGTGCCTGAGTGTGTGAGTGTGTGTGTAAGGCCGGGGCTCGAGCTGAGCGTGTGACAGCTCAATATATTCGCCATTTGTCGCCGTCGTTTGCGCCCACAGCAGCAGCAGTGAAAGGTGTAGCAGGAGCCGAAGCTGTGGTTGCCCCATGTTGCAAAACTGTTGAGCGAGGCACGTCGGCAAGGGAGTAAGGAGCAGCAGAAGAGGTGAGGGATCGTTGGCAAGAGAGGAGGGCGTAGAAACGGGACAGAGGTAGACAAAGGGGGATCGACAACGGCATTCACATGTGGGCGCGTCCAAGTCGCAACTCCTTTGCAGGTTGTTCCCACTACTTGTTGTTGTTATCGTCTTCGTCGTCATTCCCCTGTTGTTGTTGTTGTTGTTGTTGTTGCTGTTATTGTTATTGTAGTAGAAATGCAGGAAAATCAATTTCGTTCTCCATTTGCAGTTGGCAATTTGCATAATAAGGTCGTTTGGCGCAATTTGCATGTGAATGTGATAAATTCAACGTGGTAACGGGGTAACGGTGCGGAGAGTGTGCCTGGGCTGGGCTGGGCTGACGCTTTGCGACACACGCGGCGTATACGTTACACCCCATTCAACGGTACAAATGTGCGCACTGCTCCACTGCGACATTGTGTGCGCCCCAATGTGTGCGACTCTGTGTTTGACTGTGTTCGTGTTTGTTTTGTGCACCTTTTCAGCCATTCGCATTCGCTTTTTCACCTTTGACACACACAGCGGGGAG
The DNA here is from genome assembly GCA_018904025.1 of Zaprionus vittiger. NCBI lineage: Eukaryota > Metazoa > Arthropoda > Insecta > Diptera > Drosophilidae > Zaprionus > Zaprionus vittiger. The sequence goes on along the minus strand of JAEIFQ010000420.1, from coordinate 3,255,404 downwards.
CTGCTTTTGAAAAATGAAAAGTGTAGCGGTATATTAAATAAGTAGGTGTGTCCCTATCATGGCAATGCCAACTTGCCAACTTGCTGGCAAGGTTGCCAGCAGCAACTTGCAACTGCCAATTGGCCACAAAGCTGGCCTTCTTAACGCTATACATTTCTCTCTGCTCTCATTCCCTCTCTATTTCCTGCTCAACTGGCAAATGGTCAACAGCAACTGCTGCCTCCTCTGCTGTTGCAATTGCCGTGCAATCATAAAACATGAAAGCTTCAACGCGCCAAAGCAAAATGTCGTAAAAGCAAATATGAGAATTTTTGTGATATAAACGGTTTACAGTTCCCTCTTTTTCTCCAACCTTCTCTCTCCATCTACCTTCTCCATTGGCCCGTGTTTTTTGTGAACTATTCGCCCATATCTGGCTAGTCCATGCCGGCCAACAAACTGGCCGCTGCCGTGTGAATTGTAGACTGCAGTGACATCGACTGTCGACAGTCCACGGGGCTTACGTCTCCAGGCCAATTCTATACCCTGTAAATACAGAATGTGTAGTCTGATATGTACTCAAAAAAAATAAGATATAAATATAATATATAAAATGAATAAATCAGTTCAAAAATCATCTGAACAGATTCCACTGATTAAATATCAAGTTATAATATAGTTAATATTTATTAGATGTGAAGAACATACTCTGTAAAATATACTCTTCGTATCCCCATCCCATATCTCATCTTATTGCGAGGTATCTCATAGCCTTTCCAACTAAGTCAGTTAACAAATCAGAGTATATTTTTTGTTGTATTTTGTCGTTCAGGCGATTTGCAATAACGGAGCTGCAAGCAGTAGCTGCATATGCAACCGTGCAAGCATAATTCATGTGACAGCCGGCAGAGGGCGCTTTTTGGGGTGCTGAGTTTTTTGTTGATGCCCGACTGCACTTTCTATTTTACATGCAAAATATGACCGAATTTTTGACATAAATTCCAAAAAAAAGTATAGAAACAGTCGCATAAGTTGCCAGACAGTTTTATGATACGATTCCAGTACGACCCCAAAAAGGGGCTTAATTGGCACGGCATATAAAGTATTAAAGACTTTTATCGGCTATGTACTGTAATTTAATATAGATAGATAGTGAATATATATACAAAGCAATAAATATATAATTAAATTAATAATCAATATATCTATGTAGATAGAAAGAAAGAATTTATACTAAAGAAACCTAAAGCAAAGTATAGTATAACTTAATTGAGTTTTAAATGAGTTTGCAAATTGAAGCACTATTCTTAGACATAATCCATTCAGTAATCAATCAATTTTACTGCTATATCATCAGCTATTTCATCACCTTCAACGTGCCCCATAAAAAAACTAAACCCTTAAAGCGTAAACTATAATGCGCTCTCGACTTTATGCATAGAAAAAGAATAGTGCAAGCTTAAATGGAATAATGTTCTAACCATTCTCTCTTTTGCATCTCTCTTTCTCGCTAATTGCAGACATTACCAGCGCGCTGACAATGACCGAGGTGAAGATACCCAATCACATAATGCGGCTAAAGAGCGCCCTGCTGGGTTGTCGCTATGCACTGGACGGCGAGTCGTTGTACTCGGTGAAATGGTACAAGGATGGACACGAGATCTACCGCTATGTGCCGCGGGACAAGCCACCGGGACAGGCCTTTCCTCTGCCTGGTGTCAACATCGATGTGAGTAAGGGGTGGGGCGGGGGAGACGATGAACTGATGCAACAGGTGTGCGACAAGCAGTGGGAAAAATTTAATTTAAAATTTTATTGCAATTTACAGGGAGATTATCGCATGGGGGAGGAGTGAAAAAAGAAACGAATCGAGGGGAGAGAGTGAAAGAGAGAGAAAGGTAGAGAAGAGCAGAGAGAGAGAGAGGGAATGAGAAAGAGCTGGAGCTGGGGCTGGGGTTAAGCGGTTGCTGCCGGAAAATTTAGTGTTACGACCTTATCATAATGATTATTTTGAAAGCATGTAATTGCTTGCTTGTTGTAGCTTTTCCTCTTTGTTGTTGTTGTTGTTGTTATTGTTGTTTTCTCTTTTTGTTGCCTTGCTATTCCCCTTGTTGTTGTTGTGCTTTCATGTGCTGATTACGTCGTCGCAAAGTGAAATTGCTGCCACGTAGTTTTGCCATTTAACTTTAATTTAATGTTGATGTAATTTTTTGTTAGCCATAAAAATGTTTGCCTCTATTCGGTGTTTGGGGCTGTGTGTATGTGTGTGTGTGCCGGGTCACGTTGCGGTCGGGCTCGTTAGACGTCACTCAGTTTCAATTGCGAATTGCGATCGAAAAGGTTGCATAGCATGGAATCACTTAAAGCTGCCACAGTCTCAAGGCAAGCTAAGCCGAAGCAAACTGTACCGCACCGGACTCTAATAATAATAATTTGCTAAAGCACTTAAGTGCGTCTACTTTGTGTGGCATTTTGTTGACAGGCCCGTCGCCAATCTGCCTTTTCTACCATGGACGACAAAGCGAAAGGCAAATAAACCAAAGCTGGCAATTGACGTTCGGCTAACGCGGCGTATGAGCGATGCGAACGCGACTTTTATGGCTTGTGCGTGCCTCGTCGTTGTCCTGTCTCTGTCTTTGTCGCTGTACGTAATGTGTAGGCGTAAATGTCTGCATTTAGACATGAAAGAGTTGTGTGGGTGTGCCTGTCTGTGTGCGTGTGCGTGTCTGTGTTGAGTCCTGGCCAAGCAGAAATGTAACAGATATTTATGGTCACATGCGTGATTGGATCACAGCCAGAGAGAGGGGAGTGTAGAACACAGTGAAGTGGCGCTGATTGTGGCCTGTTCTTTTAGCTGAAATGTATTACAGATAATTGCTGGCTCTTTAGAGGTATTTAAGCTTACAATGTATACAAATTATATTTGCTTTTAGTCTGCGGATCCAAATGGAAAGAGGGCTGTGCATTAGTCAGACAAAAGAGTAGGTCGATTTGAACCGGGTCTGAGTCTGTCTGAAGATCTATATCATAATCTATATAGGAACCTATGCTTTTATATGCAGTCTCGTTAGTGAAAGTTCCCCAATTGCAAACTGAGTTAATTCAGTTTCAGAGAATTTACTGCTACTGCAGTAAATTCTTTCCTTTCTCTAGGTATGCCGCACTGTCAAACACAAAATTAGGTAGTTGTTAACGAGGGCTGAGTCTGTTTGAAGATCTATATCATATAGGTTCCTTTGCTTGTCTATGGAGTCTCTTTAGTAGGAGTTCCCAATTGCAAATGGACAGACAGTGGTGTTTATTCTTTCCTTTCTCTAGATATGCCAGCACTGTCAGACAATAGAGTAGGTCGATTTGAACTATGGCTAAGTCTGTCTGCAGATCTACATTATATTGCAGTATGCACACGTATATATAACATATGTATATATACATACGTTATATCACTTTGTTGCAATGCTTATATGAATCATATATGAATCACATCCAAACACTTATCGTGTATTGAGTAAGGATCGAGCAAGAATGCCGAGAACGGCTTAAGAGCAACCAATGCTGAGTCCGCATATTATTAGCTCTTTAAATGAGTATATAACTCTCTCTCCCTCTGAGATGCATTGTATATAGTTAGACAGGCTTTAAATTTGTAAGAGACGATCATTAAGTAAAGAACTTTCACAACGAACACAAGATTTTGTTGCTAGACAGTGGGATATCTTTAAAGTATTCTTAATAAGATTTTATATGCAAGCTGACCTACCTGTTTAGTTTTAAGGTACTGTCTTGTTAATAGGAGTTCCCCAAACTGTCTTACTTGCTTGGTATTTATAATGATCTGACAGTGTAGCACATTCTCTGCTTTCTCTAGCTATTCCCGCACTGTGCTTAGCTGACAGCCGTTAACTGGCAGTGGAACGCATTGGGAATCACAATAAATTGTTTGAATTGCATTTTGTTGCAGGCATCATAAACAAAATGGCGCCCGCACGTACCGAGGCAATGCAATAAATGCGGCCAGAGGCGAGTTAGCGCAGCACATCCCACAAGCCACTCCCTCACTTTACCACTCCCACTTCCCCTCTCGACTACAATTTGAGTTGTGGTTCAGGAAGGGGAGGTTTATGGTTAGGAGACGCCTTCCTGTCTTCCTGTCTGCCCATCGGCCCGTCATCCCGTTTGCCTGCTGGCGCTGACAACTCGAGCGTTCATAGAAATTGGCAAGCGAAAGGGGGTTTCCGGCTTAGTCCCTTCACCCTCCCCTCTCCCCACTCTCTGCAAGCAGGAATCGGCTTAAGCACTCGAAAGAAACAAACAAAAGCCAGTTCACAGTCATTGTAACGGGGTAATGGCAGTAACCAGTGGGCGGGCAGGGGGCGTGTAGTGCGGGCAACAAGCAACAAACCAAAAATAATGTTGAACGTGACTTTTGTGATTGTTTGTGCAGAGAAAGAGAGAGAGAACAGAGAGAGAGAGAGAGAGCTACACTGACGCAACGCAGCCATGAGATGAAGGAGGAGCAAAGAATTTTCATAAAAATTTGCTCGACAAGTTTTTCGGGTAGCCCCGTCAAGTAAAATGGAAAGAAATGAAAACTTTTCCAAGCACTTGCTGTTGCGTGTGTGTCAGTGTGTGTGTGTGTGTGTGCGTGTGTATCTGTGCGTGTGCGTGTGTGTGTGATAATAAAACTGCAACTTAAAGAACTTGACTGCAATTGTTTCTGGCAAAGATGTTGAGTGACTTTTACAACAGCCTCTCCCCCTTGTTCTTATTCTTCCCTTCTCCCTTCTCCCTCCTTCCCCCCTTCCACTCTTTCTTCTCATGCCTTTGCCAAACTGGTTACAGAGTTGCGTACGTCTTTTCCACTTGCGATTGTTTCTAGATATTTCATAGCTCTTGTTTTAACTTCAGTTCCTTGTCCGTCTTCATCTCCTTCTTCTTTGCTGGCTTTGGCTTATGACTTGTGCTTTTGTTTGCTGTGGCTTTGCCTCTTGACCAAATTACATTTTCCAGCCACGCCCACCGCCCCTTGGCTGTTAAATCTTAAACTAATAATGAATAAACTGTGCAACACACACACACACAGAAATCATCATCAATCTTCATTTCTCAACACACACAAAAAATTCAAGTGGGAAACCGCAAAATTTTCGGCAAATCTGAAAATGCGAAATCTGTAAATCTAATTGCTTTCTTTGGCTAAAGTAGAGAGGGGGGCGGGGGTAGAAAAGGTACTGAGTGTCGAGTCATGGCGTTGTAATTTATTTGAATTTCGACTTGCGAAATATTTTGACACAAATTTTCTTTTCGTCTTTCTTTTGGTCTTTGCAGCTGAGAAATTCCTCGGACACGCAGGTAATGCTGAAACGCGTAACGCTCCAGAGTTCCGGACTTTATCGCTGTGAGGTGTCCGGCGAGGCGCCCGCCTTCAATACAGTCTCCGAGTCGGAGACAATGACCGTTGTGGGTAAGTCGCAGCTCAGCGAGTGCTTAATGGAATTTTCACTGCAAAAAACACAGGGATTGCAATAACTGACAGTGTGAGGAAAAGAGAGAGGGAGAAGGAGAAAGGAAGAGAGAGAGAATGAGAGAAAGAGAGGCAGAGACTGCGTGGAAAACGTTGCAGAAATGCGAGAAGATCTTTGCGCTCTGCCGACATGGGAAAAATTTAATTAAAATGCTAATAGCTGCGGGTCGAGGTAAGGCGAGAGTCGACAATGTTGTTGTCAAGTGCTTGCAGCTGTGTTGGGGGCGTGCCACAAGGTGTGTGCAACATAATTGTGTGGGCAAAAGTTGTGAGATGACAGATAAGTGAGTTGAAAGTGGAGAATTGGTGAAAGTTGCAGATGCATAAGTTAAGGCAGACAAATGTTGAGGCAGAAGAAGAAAGAAAGGGGAATCGAAAGTGTAAAGAAAAGTAGAAGCAAAGTTGAAGTTTAATATTAGTAGGATAAAGACAAGAGATACACGTATATTTAGTAATCCTTTAGCAAACTTGGCTTTTCCTTTGCAACTGGCAAATATCTTAATTATTTTAACCTACAACACACGATGCTTTTGAAGGCAAAGTCAAACGCATTGCACACACAGAGAGAAAGAGGAAGAAAGGGAGAGAGAGAAGGCTTGCAAGGTCTCTTCCACGTAATGAAATTTGTACTCAACTCAAGCGCTCTACCTCTTTCTCTCTCTCTGTCTTTCCCTTCTCCCTCCATCCCTCTCTGTGTGGCTCTTTACAGTACGCACTGCCTTGGCCTCGTCGCTTTTGTTGACCGCGGCCCCCAACGCAGCGCAGCAGCCCCTTGACCCCCCGTGTGGTTTTTCATTCAGCTCGACTCGACGTTTTTTCGTTGCTTAATACAACTGCATAATCTAAGCAAACAATTGAAATGGAATTTTTGCAGTCGCCGACGCCGTCGCAGTCGCAGTTGGCGTCGCCGACCATAACAAAAGCCAAGCAAATGTGTATGTGTGTGCTGCATACTTTCAGGCGCACTCACATGTGCATGCGAGTGTGCGTGGTGTGTGTTGATAAAAGCACTGCATGCCATAGCATGCTGCGCCCCCTTGGCAAATGGGTGGGCGTGGCAGCTGCTGCTGCTGCAACTGTCATTGCAATTTGAAGTAAAATTATGTTTTCATGTCGTGCGATTTTGTTGAGGCACGAGGGGATTAAGCCAAACCGGGATGCGGCCAAGAGCACTTGAAGTAGTCGCTGTATACAGTATGTATATATATATATGTATATTTTTATATTCAATCTGATAACTGTAACTGTGTTTTTTCTGTGCCGCAACTCAATCAGTGCGCCAGCTAATCACAAATTTATAAACTCATAAAAAATCAAACAGTTATCAATATGTGCAGCAGGCGCAGTCACTGTGGCAATAGATTGCCTCTGGGAGATGCCAGCTCATCTTCATCATCATTATGATGCTGATGGTGATGATGATGATGATGATGGAACTGACTGGGCTCTGGGGCACACACCCCCTCACATACACACACCCCTCACATACAACGCCCACTCTAAGCACATTTCATGCTGATTTGGCAGCCTTTGGCTTGCGCCCAATCTCCTCCCACTTCTCCCACTGCTTGCAGCCCTGGGCACAGATATCCAGGGCTGCGACGCATTGGAACGCTGCGAAAATGATTTTGCATATTAAACAATGTGCTGGGGCTGCCAATTGGGCGACATGCTCGCAAGGAGAGCGAAAGAAAAAAGGCTACGCTGCCATTGCTCGCAGCACTCCCAGAGTCCCCGAAGAGCTTCATGGGCACTGCAAATCGAACCGAAAAAGGGGCGAAAGTGACTGGCGACTCATCATCGACAGCAGCAGCAGCAGCAGCATCATCATCATTCTTGTCGTCGTTTGAATCTTACTCTCCTTCTCCACTCCCCCACTCCCCTCTCCTTCTGCCAGCTGCTCATCCTTGCGCTCATCTCGTGCTGCAAGTGAGCCATAAAATATGCTTTAGTACGTTTACTTCGAGTGTCCCACGGCCCAGCACACAGTGCACAGTGGGCATAAAACTGCAAATAGCGTGCAGTATGAAAGTGGAAAAGCGTCATATATTCTAGGGACATTTACTTTAGAGGAAATTATGTGCGTTCCATGAGTTATAAATTGAAATCGCTGAAGAATCAAACTGTTCAGAGATGCAGTTGAAATGTTGAAATGTATGAAACGTTTATGTTTTACAGGATTAATCTCTTTTATTATTCAGATATTCGCATATTCCTGTAATATCTTAAAAATTCATATTTAAATTCAGTTAAACCTTTCTTTTTTTCTTGCCCGGTTTCTCTCTCAGTGATTTTTCACCTGCTCTAATTGGAATTTCCTTGCGAGAAATAATGCTGGCGGCCCCTTTGACATTTCTCTCTGCCTGGTTAACCTGCTTGCCAACTCCCTCTCTCCCCCCTCTCTCACCTCCTGCTTCTCATTCTGCAAACAGAATTTACATTAAGCTTGGTCGCGCTCTGCGGTCAAAATGTGTCTCTTGGCTGTGGCATCCATTACTCATACGCCGCATTGGCCGCGCGCTGCGCATCGGAAATAACTTAAAGGAAGGAAAAATCGCAACAGTTGTTCAGCACAGCACGGCGCACAGCGTATCCGCATTCCCCAACTGCACTTACCCGCAGTTCGCACACACTACCTCTCCCCTTTCCCCTCTCCCCTTCCTCCTTCCATCCTACGTTTCTCGGTCCGTTTGTTATCTTTGCTTTTACATATGGCTACGATTTTTAATGCGCGATACGCGTCGCGTTGCCCTGCGCTGCGCTGCTCCGCTCTGGCGTTGAGGGCATGTTTGAGTTAAGAAAACATTACTGTAACCAGTTACCAGTTACACTGAGTCGTGGGGATCGACTATGGCCTCCTTGTCGTATCTGTATCTGGCGCCAGAAATAAAAGTAACACGCGTTGTTTTATAATTAATGAGCACGCAAGGCGCTCGCAAGCTGCATATGTCCTGGCCCCAAGCCACATATACATGCAGAGCAGAGTGTGCGAGTGTGTGTGTGTGTGAATTTATGGTTAAGTGCACTTTAAAGGACAAACATACATATAACTGACTTGGGTGCTTCCTGCTGAGTTTCTTCTTTCGCGCACACGTTCCACATGCACACATAATGTGATCGCTTATCGATTTTACAATATAAAAAGCAATTGCCTGCATAAGGGCTAACAGGCCGAGCCACAGTGTGCCCCCTCCACCCCTTCACTCTTCCTCACCCACTCTGTAGGCAGTGGGAAAAAGAAAATATATATATAAAATTAAATGTGATTTTTATGAGCATTGAGTGGCCGAGCGGCACTTACAGCTCATATTTATAGTTGTCTCCAGGCACGCCCCCCACTTCTCTGCCTGCTTCTCCCACTGCGCCCCACTGGTTTTGCTAATGAGCAGTAAATTTTAAAAAGTGACAGCTGAATGGTCAGCATTGCGCAACACATGACCTTAGGCCCCTGTCCATAACTTTGCCCATAACTTTAAGAAGTTTTACAAGCTTCTAGCTTGATTTGCAGTCGAAGCGGGGAAAGCTGACTGCAGTTTGGAAGGTTTTCAAATTTGAAATAAAATGAAAAAAAGTCTATAAATATTTTAAAATTTCTTTAAGTTAAAATAGGAAAGAAACACATTCAAACATTGCTCTAAATAAAAATAAATTACATTTATTATCAACTTTTAATCTTGAATCTGTTTGAAGACATGTTAAATACTGACATTGATACGATAAATTTATTTTGTTAAGAGTTGAAAATACTTTATTATAATATTCATAAGGAAATATATATTTAGAAATTATTAATATTAAATCATTTATTAAATTATTAATATTAATATCTAGTTGCCGGAAGAAAACTGATTAAATGTTCTCCTTCTTATTCTTATTATACAACGTTTGTTAATGTCAATGTTTACTGAGTATTGTTGCTTATAGATAAATATATACAGATAACGTTGAGGTCATTTACAGATATGGTTTGTAATCTAATGGTGCTTAGCTGCTACACAATAGTTTTTAATTTCATTATTTTCTTAATTTCATTATTTCAATATTTAGGTTTAAGTCTCTAAATAAATATGCCTTGAATTTCATTTCATTCCGTCCTTAAACTATTGCAACATCAAGTTGAACCTCCTTCTGTTCACCCACTTAATGCTTATTTATTGCCATATTTGAATAGCATGTTTATGCCAATTTCTCGAGCCATTAAAATGTGAAACCACTTGGTTTGTGGGCGATATATCATCGTTGCGAAATGTTTATTAAAATTTTGAGAAACACTTAACAACAAGTTGGAATTTGCGACTCAGGGCTCAACATGTGCATAATCCCAAGCACACACACAGCAACACACACTTACATAGATACCTTACCCATACTCTGTCACACATTAAGGCTTTGCATATAGATCAAGTGGTTGCCCCCCTTCGGGCTCCTCCTGACCCGGCTTAGTGCCTGCTCTGCGGCAGCTGCAAAGTGCGCTTACCTGCCAAAAAAAAAAAATGAGAGAAGAATAAGAAGCAGTAGAAGCAGCAGCAGCATGAAAGAAAGAAATAATAAAATAAGGGAAGAACATACCGCAGCATATTAAAAGGCACCCCCAGCTGTGTTGACTAGATGCGCAGCTTGAAAGGCATTTCCCCTTGCACCCCTGCCATCTCTCTGCCTGCTCCTAACCATCTTCTCGTTTTGCCACTTAAAATGCTCCCAGTTGTTGTTGTTGCTGCTGCTGCTGATGTTGCTGCTGTTTGGGCCGCCTGCAGGCAGCTGAGCCGAGGCTGCCTTCGACGCTTTTTCACCTACTCGCCATGATTTTCCGTACTGTTTTCCATGCTCTGCTCACGTTTCTTTCCTTGCCACTGCACAAAAGGTAGCAAACGAGCAGCCGAAAATGCGATGGTCTAACTGCTTAGTCATAGGAAAATGCTAGCAGGGAAAATATTAAAGGGAAAGAGGAGGAGAAGGAGCAGGAGGAGTGGGAGAAACTGCTTACCTCATACGTGTACTCGAGCAGGGCTGCCTTGCTTGTTCGCCAGTTGTTCACTTTCAGCATTCGACTTATTGCAGCTGCCCACTGCGGGTTCCTCTGCTCACTTCCCCTTGATTCCCCTCCCCACCATCACACCCTCTCTCTCTTTTCTTTATTCTTACTGTGCCAGCCGACGCCGCAGGTTCGAATAATTTTGTTGGTGTTGGCGTTGCGTGCAAAGTTTTTTGCCCGAATAAATTGTAAACACACACCCACACACGCTCAGACACTCATGTGTGGGCATGTCTGCTGCGGGGCGCCTTTAGATTTATGCCACAAATAAAACTAAAGTGCGACAATATGGCGTTGGCTTAAAAAATAGCAATATAATATGAAAACAATTATCAGACAGCGCCTGGAGGTGTGTGAAATTGTTGAACGGAAACTGAAGGGGAGAAGAATAAGAAATATAAATGATATAGGGGTAAATGATAAGGGGTAAGCTAATAGTTGTGCCATAATTTGTAGATTACGATCACTTAAGTAATCCATGAAAAGGAAGAAATAGAAAATAATTCAATTAACTTGAAAAAAGTGAAGATTTGGCGAGAATGAAATATATTTCACTAGGCAATATCACAGCTACAGTAAGGAGTATTCAATTGGCAGGAAATGAGGAAGGAGGATCGAGAAAAGAGTAAGGAGGAAGGAGTAAGGAGTATATGATTAACAGATATATAGTTATTAATTTAAATAACCTCAATAGTTTCAATTACATCATGTAGAATCAACATTCAAATGTACATAAGCTGAAATAAAATGCTGCCTTTATCTCAAATACATAATCAAAATAAGAGATTCCTGAAGGAAAGACACTTTTATTGAACTTGGAACGAGTGAAGAATAGAAATAGAAGTATTAAATATGAAAGTGAAATATATAAAATACATTTATAAATCTTTTTAGTTTCAACTACCACATGTAAAATCAACAATCAAACTTTAATGAACTATGGCAAAATGCAGAAAATGTATATCAGCACTTTCCCTGCCACCTCTGCATTCTTTCCCATCTGTAATCCCAACTATTCAAATGAAGCAAATATTGTGCTATGCAATCAATTCGAATTTAAACAATTGCCCTAAGTCTTTTCATCCATCTCTTTGCTTAGCTTATGCAAAATATGCTTAATAAATTTTACATATTGCCAATTTATTTTCATTCGCATTGTATTTCAAATGTTGATTGTAAGATTCTTTTGTGCCATATAAAGTAGAGTTGCAACAGCACCAGTACCAGCACTTATTGTGTCCATTGAAATCAATTTTCACTCGATTCAATTTTAATATTCCGACAGAGAATGCAATGTTCATTCGACTCTAGTCAAACATAAATGCAATTTGCTGGCCCAATGCAATTGCCCAGCCATTTAATATGCACCCTCACACATCCCTCGTGTGTCTGGTTATATTTTATAAGGCTTCATATTATCCAGAGTTGCCACCCACAGTGCTGCACTAAATTGAAATTCTGGACACGGGTGAGCAAAAAAGTGAGCAACCCAAGCGAAGTAAAGTAAACTTCACTTTATAAATTACAAATAAGCAAGAGAAACCTGGCAATCCTGCCCCTAACCCCCGTCTGTTCTTGACCGGGACAGACATGCCATGTTTTCTCTGTATATCCCATATACATATGTATAGTATATGTGTGGGGTCTGTTGCTGTGCCTGTCATGCAACTGGAGCAGGGGCAAGCCGCAACAAAAACTCCAGCAACTTCTAAAGAAAATTAATTTTTTTTGAAAACCATTAAAAATTAATTTTATTTTATGGCAGAGCTAAAGCACACACACACACACACACACACACACACACAAAAGGGGCAGCTGCAAATGTTATGAAAATGAAACAAGAAATTCTACGCCAGTTTTTATTGCAGCCAGCTTATGTACGTGTGTGTGTGGGTGCATATATGTATGTGCATGTGTATGTCTGTCTGTTGTGCATATGTGTGTGTGTGTGTGTGTCTTTGGTTTTGGCATAGTATATTTATAATGCACACAAACACTCGACTGCGTCGGAGCTGCCTCGCAGTGGGCGTTAACTGGACGCCAGGGGGCGCCACACTTGACTTGATTCCTTTCTTTCCATTTTTCTGCTGCTTCTCCTTGTTATTTTTTTCTCGTTTCTCGTTTCTTTTTTTGCCCAAAAGCGCTAAGCAATGAGCGAGCGTGTGGCCAAGTGGTCGTGGGCGTTAGTCCTAGCTATAGCCAGATGCCTTAACACCAACACACACACACACATACACGTGCACGCTAAAATAAACTTTGAATAAGCATTTCGTATGCGTATAAAATGTGCTTCGTTTCCTTTCCTCTTCCCCCACACCCTCTCTCTGTGGATCTGTGCGCTGTGTTTTGTATTTTACTGGCACAAATCTCAACATAAATCTTAAGTATGCCCAAGTCCCGAGCTTCATTCCCATGCCCACTCCCAGCCCCAAGCTGCAAAAGATTCTCCACACACACACACACAGTCACAAACATTCGCACATTCATTATGGCACACAAAAGTAAGCCAAATATGCGAAGCTGCATATAAAACAATAAAGCAGATGAAACACAGCAGGAGCAGCAGCAACTGCCATCTGGCCAGCTCATCCTACTCCACCTACTCCTGCATGAGCCAGGCTAGTGCAGGCTAACAAAATATTCAATTTCCTTGGCTCATTAAAACTAAATAACAGAGCTTAAAGCACACACATATCCACACACATACAGGTAGAGAACGAAGCACGTGTTTTCTTATGCGGCCCCCATCACAGTGGGCTAATTAGGTGAATATGCGATAAAAGTGGCACATAAACTTATTATAAGGGTTGTCTTTGACCATATTAGCTTTATTGAATAAAAGGAATATGCATAAGTGGGGCAAAGGTCAAGGGAGCTTGCTTGTTGCCAGCAGCTTATGTTAACTTTCTTAAAGGTTTCTCCTTTGGCAGAAACTACATAATGGTGTCATTATTATTACTTTTATTATAATAGACCATCTACTGCCATTGTTATTTGACAGTTGGGCAATATATTGACAAATCATTGTAATTTTAACTAATGACTTCAAGTTGTTAATGATTCATTAACCGTTTTGGTATTGGTATTGTGACAGCAAAGGGAAGTGATTCCTTTCTATTAATAATTTAATTTTGTAGCTTTAAGTTAATTTAAAAGAAGAACGAACTCTAAAGTTGGCTGTGCTACACTGTCATGTACCCGCTACCTACCTAACCAAAACGATTTTGTGTTGCATACTTTGGGGAGCGGTTTAAAAATCACTAACTCTTGAAATTATTTCTTGAATAACTTCTATGTTCATTATCCGATCGCAACCAAATTTTCAGAAATCAGTTGGGCGTTGATAGTTATTTTGTTTACCAATGCTTAACTATTCAGCATTTGAATTACGCTTGCGACTTGGTTTTTTTCTATTTACGGGGGCATTAAGGGGCGTCATCAAATTCTAAAACAAATTTGTTCTGACTCTGATACCTAGGTTTTCATACAGAAGGACAGACAGTTGGACCAATATTATAGTACCAATTCTACCTTATGAGTATCAGGTATAAAAACATTGCCAAAGCCATAATACAGTTAGTTAATTGCTATTCCTTCAATTAAGAGTGAAAATGCCATAAACATGCTATAAATCTCCTCAATCAAGTAGCTTGACTAAATCATCTTGCTTACTCTCACAGTAACTCCCGCTCACGGACCTAGGATAACAGGCGGACAACCACGGTATCAGATCGGCGACACTGTGCGCGTCAACTGCACCTCGTCTCCGTCCAAGCCTGCCTGCCACCTGAGCTGGCTGATCAATGGAGAGCCAGCGCAGAAGCAGCATCTCAAGCAGTACGACAAGATTGTGGTCAATCGCGATGGCCTAGAGATGTCACGTCTGGGACTGGAGTTTCGTGTGCGAGGATTTCACTTCAAACATGGCGATATGAAGCTTAAGGTGAGTGCGTGTTTTAGACAGTGGAAATGCCAACTAACTAATATTTCTCTTTTTGTTAGTGTGTGGCCAAGATCAGCTCGCTCTACTGGCAGAGCAACGAGGAGAGTGTGGAGAGCGATCGCCAGCAACGTGCGCCTGCCCTGGAATCACGTGAAACTGTGGCCGCCAAATCAAGCACGATTGGTAACAAAGAGCGTCAGCTGAAGCTGGGGAGAACTATTCAATATATAAGTTTATTAATTTGTGCCTTCCTCGCTTACAGGTGCCGCTGCCTCGAGGCAACCCTCGCATCTCATTTCACTGTTGCCAGCAATGCTTCTGCTCTGCAGCTTCGCTGGATCATGGCGCTGGCCACCGGAAGGCGCAGGAAGTTAACTGGCTTCAGCCCCCAACTGAATCCTAGGCCTCTCTAATCTCGCAAAAGAAATGATTGCATTTTAGATTAGGGACATCATATCTGCGAAAAGAATACAAGATTCAAGTTTAAAAGCAAACATATCCTATGCCAAATTTCATAGAAAAATCTACACACACACTTACAAACCAAAATACACACAGTCACTTATACACTAACGAGTATGTTGCGCTAAATCTAAAAATTAAAGAAACTAATTAAATTCAATTGATGTGCGTAAAAGTCTTTCAAAATTAAACGAAAACAAAGTATAAATACAAAAGTAAAAATTAAAATTAAATATACAAAAATACTAAACTATGTAACTATTTAAATACTTACATGAGACATGAGAACTACTCAATTCGAGCATTTAAGTAAACGTTAAGCAACTGTAAATAAATTAAGTGTTAGCTGTACGCAAACCGAGCATGTTAAAGATCAAGAAAATTAAATAATTATTATGAAAATATAATTTTCATTTAGTGTAAAAATTGAAAAAATTCAAAACAAAAACGAAACTCTTTCGTTTAAGCGAACGCTCTGTAATATATATTTTTTTAATCGCATATGTAGAAAACTGAGTTATGATAGATAAAATTCCCTTTGGTTTACCATACACTCTAGACAAATCTCCCTTGATCCTTATCTATCGTATATATATTGGTCAATCCAACTTGTATTACTTACCCACTCACTAGAAAACTAAGCTCATTTTGCCTATCAAATTTTAGAAACATTTCAATTCAATTCAATTGTATAAAACGCACATATTCGATCTACATATTGAAAACTTAATAGCATAAATGAAAACCTAATAGATTAAGTGCGCACCCCCACATGCATAGTCATATGAATAGGACTAGACGTAAGCGAATTGTAAAGCCAGCCCAATTAGCAGAGAAAGAATATTCAAATCAGAAAATTGAAAATGGACAAGCAAACACTTTGGCCAAACTGCAATTTGCAATAGAGAATGGAAATCAGTTTCCCTCGAATCCTCATCCCAAAGATAGCTGTAAATAGCCAATGCTGCAAGCAAACTTCAAAAGTTGCCATTATTATCAAACTAAACAGGAAAACCATTTAAGAAAAAAAATATGTTTGTCTGTTTCTGTGTGTGAATGTTCAACACAATCAATGCCAAGCTGCGGCAGTTCGAAATGACTTCCTAGAGATTTCTATTATGCAGAAAATATTTCAATTCCTTTAATATCAAAAGTCTTTGACATCTTTCCAAAAAAGGTCATTTGGGTCTGTTGAATTACAATCTTAAATAACTTCCCAAATTCGTGTAGTAAAATTCTAAAATGAGTTCAAAGTCTGTTTCTCCCTTTACTCCCTCAATTCACTTTATTAAATTCCCTAAATGAGTTCAAAAACTATAACTCCCTTCACATATGAGCCACTTTTGACTTGTGTTGTCCATAAATCATTGACAGATTTTTGGCCGTTGCCCTAAGCTGAGATAATAATCATTTGCTTATGCTAATTTCTGAAGCCTGAGTCACAACCATCACACCCAGAGTGAGCCTGCGAAAACGATTTGTAGCAAAAACAAAAGCCCAAAAATGGCAGGCGAATAACACACGAATGTGTGTAGCAAAGCGCAGAATGCATGTGAGCCAAGAGTGGCAATAACAACAATAACAAATAAGGCCAAAATGCTTTGGGCCACATGACTCATAAGGCCAAAGCCCAAGCGTGCAACAGAACCAGCTTAAAGGGGCACCAGACACGTGAGAAGGTGAATGCAACCCATTTCTAAGTGTTGTTGTTGTTTCAGTTGTAGCAGTCCCAGCTCATTTGCATACAAAGGCGTTCGATTGTGGCCAAGTGGAACGCACAGCTGCGCTGCACGCGAAGCCTTTTTGCGAGCGGGTTTGGCATTCGGTTTTGATAGTTGATAATGATAATGGTTAAGCTGGCGGATTGAGGTGCATTAAACTAGCCAAATGCGAAATTGTAATGTAAATATATATAACGTAAAAGGGAGTGCCAAGGCATCTCCCCCTCTCCCTAGTTTGTAGGAATTACTCGTAATGCTGCAGCAGCAGCTCTCAACATATTCTCCATTAACTCTAAGCAAAACTTGTGCGTGTTGTAAATTAACAAAGGAAACCGAAAACGATTAAGACATCCGATATGGAAAAATGAAAAGTAACTAAAGAAATTCACTTCCTCTACGTACTGTTTTATTTTGTTTATCCATCGATAACTCATCGATTATGTTGAAGCTCTAAGAATAATTTGCAAAATGATTTTTTATATAAGCGACAGCAACATGTTTAAGATTAGTTTGTAATGTGAGAAAACAAATAAAACGAAACGAGCGAACATTTCTTTAAATTAAATCAATTTTATTTTGTTTTTCTCTCTTATTGTGGTTGCATTTCCGTTGTTCGTCTCGCTGCCGGCCATTTCCGGGTGGCATCAATTTCCTCAATTCACTCGACGATTATTTACCTAAGTTGATGTCCATCTGCAGAGCCGCATCCAATCAAAGCTTTAACACAGTGCAAGCCCTTTGGCAATACTGAAAATATTTAATTAAATTTGATGCAACGCAAAGGAACATGAAGCAGCTCAAAGCACACAGCAGAAATTTAATTTTGGGATCTGAAATTTTGTATGGAAATCATTGAGGGCAATCGACTGGACAGTCAGAGCAAATACTCAGTCATAGTATAAATATATGTTGTATGTATATATTTTAATATGAAAGAAAGAGAGAAAGAAAAGTGATGTAAAAATCTATTGACTATTAGTCAGAGAGTTCAATAAAAATCTATTGAGTGATTTAAATTTGAAGAGATAATTTAAATATAGACATAACTGAGGTAGAGGTGAAAGTCAAAGAAAGATGTGATATCTTACATACATAATACAGAAAATACTGCATAGCTGACAAAGTTTAAGTCATAAAGTTTTTAAGAAAGTCTTTTTAAAGAAAGTCCTTTCAAGAACTATTACTTAGTCTACTTGAAATAGTAGATTATATTCTGTATCCATGGTCAAATTTATGTTTTATGGATTCATTAAGAACCTTTAAAGTACAAAAGGGGATATCACAAAGAGTCTTAAGTTGATTGTTCGACCTACATTTCATTAACGAGGAAATTGTTGATCTATAAACCTTTAATTTGATATTTATTGACTAAACTGTATTCAAAGCTTTTTAAGCTTAAATGCTCACTTCTAGCATTGCATATAAAACCCTCTTCTATTGCCACAAAAACTATGCGCAAACAACAAATTGAATTCCCAGCAGAAGATATTGCGCCACTGAGGCATAAAAACCGCTAAGGTGCTCGTGTATTCGCCATATGCGAGACACGCCATGCGATTTACGTTTAGTCATAAATTAAAATGTCGCCGCAATTAAAGTGCACACCCACACAGATAAACAAACATTCGTACACGCGACTTTAGCTACACCATGATTCATGACTGGCTGGTTGGGGTAAGGCAGTTGGGGGAGTGATGAAGCGGGCGCACTGCGGACAGGAAACGCGACCACAGCGCGTATTGCATTTCCGTTGGTTATTCATGGTCAATAAGCGTAGGCCGTGTGTGTGCATGCACGATGCAGTCATAAAAGCAAAAACCAATGAAAATTAAATAACAAAAAATGCAACAACAACAAGACCTCCTGAAATTCGCATTGCTGCGGCTGCTGTTGCTGTGGAAGTCAGCGCCAATGTGTTTATGTTGCAGTTTTGCACGTTTGCCACGCCTTATGGCTCAGCTTCAGCTGATAGTGCGCCTCATTGGCTGCTCGGCCAATTTAGTTTTTCCCACTGAAGCTGAAAATTGTGTCAGCAAATGCAGAAAATTGAACAATAAATGCAAATAAAACGAATGCAAAGGACGGGCCGTGGGCAGTGCAAAAAGTGTTGCATACTTTTCAGCTGCTCAGTGAATAATTCACGAATTAATTTCGCCATACAGCGCATCGCAATTATTACGCTTTATCTATTCGATTGTAATTTAGTTTATCAATTTCATTAAATTTGGGCAGCGCACAGCACAGAGCAGAGCACAGCACAGTGACTGCAGAAAAACTGCTGACACGCGACACACAGAATCCGAAATGAAAGGCTGCCAAGTAAGCAGGTGAGTGCTGGTTTTATCAAATTTACGCTTATTGCATTTTAATTAATTATAAACAGGTAATTATGGTAAACAGGCTAAGGCACATGCACATACACACTACACCGCACACACACACACACACACACAAGTGTTTATACATTAACCAGCAGGCCATAAAGAGCGCTCGTAATTATCAGACAATTTAAAAAAAAAATGTGTACACAATTTTTGCCCATAAACGAACGAAGTGCTTAACGGTATGTTGCAAAACGTTCAGTAGTGGCAAGAGGGAGGAGTGTGGGGTGGTGTGTCGGCATAAAATTAACTAATTTAAGCCATGTCCGTCGCCGCCGTTTTACTGCGGTTTTAAGTGCCATGACGCCCCCATAAATGTTCGCTGCCTAAATGCTTCCGCTATAAATTTTTGCATAATGCGTCCGTCGCATGTGTCAATAATGTGCGGGAAATCGCTGCTGAAATGCAATCGAACAGTGGCTGCAACGGAAAAGCATTTTATGACAGCAGCACTTGTGCAGCGGAAAATTTGTATTGTGCCATAAAAGGAAAAAAAGAACAAACGATTTCGATTTCTCAAAACTCTTCCTTATAGCTGCAACGAACTATTTGCGAGGTAATAAAATCAATTTTTATGAATTGCCTTAGTAAAATTGAGATTGACATTTCATTTGATTGTGTTTTATCTTACGTATGATATTAAAAAGTATTAGATTCCTACGATATACCTTACTAGCAGGAAATAGCATAAATTTCCATGGATTGCCTTAGTAAACATACCTTATCATTTGATTGTCTTTTATCTTAGAATATTAAAAAATATTAGATTCCTTAGCTAAACCTTACTGCGATCGTAATCCGTTGTCAAATTGATTTATGTTAAGAAAATAGATAATACTGTTTGGCAGTTTCTTTTCACCCTGAATTAAGGCTTCATAGTTCTGGCATTGAAGGCCGTCAGCCAACCCCAAAAAAAGTGCTTACCAACAAGTTTTGGTCAACAGATGCGTTAGCCAAATGAGTTCTGATGCGTCTGCCACAAAGTTTGTTTGTGCTTTTGTTTTTGTTTCGCTGTCGTTGTTTGTTTGTCTGTTTGTTTGCTTCACTTTTGCTGCTGTTACTGAGAGAGATGGTTGCACATAAATTTCAATTAACATAAATTTTATGGCAACGCAAAGTTGGCTAACAAACGCTGCGACCGCACAGCGTTTTCAATTATTGTCTGTTGGCCAAAAGTTTGCAACGCAATGTCGTTTTTATTATACTTTCAGTGCAGTGTATAATGCACTTGAGTTCATCCATTAAGAGTGGAAAGTCGCAAAGGCTTTAAGATAGACGTGTGTGAGGAGTGTGAGTGTGGTCAAAGGCAAAGGCAAAGTGAGTAAAAGGCGCTTATGCAAAGCGATAAAAATCGAGTAGAAGGAGATCGGGGTAAGTCTATATACAGAGCATGCTATCCTGCACAAATCTAACCCCAAGGCAATAAAATCCATTTGAAATTGTTATTTTAAGCGAAAGGAAATCGCTGCTGCCAACAAAGGGGGAGGAAAAGTAGCCAAGTCATAAAAAATCAAATATCGGTTGAGTTTCCATTGCATAGGCAACACAGTAAATGGACAGCAGCCACTCAGTCGCCCTGAAATCGAATGAAATGAACCATTCGCCGACCTTGCCTCCTTCTCCACTGTGTGGCAGATAAGCGGGCCAAAAGATTTGCCAATACGAGTATTTGCCTTGTAATGCACGAGAACTTCCCCAAAAACACATACATACTTGTCATAGTGGGTGTGGCACTGGGGACCATAAAAAATCAAGGTAACGAAATGCGTTTTACTGGCGCTTACTGATGAAATCAGCAAAATATATGTGGCCTTGACTGGGTTGGGGTATCGGGTATCGGGCTGGCCATTTTGCTTAGCTGAAAATCTTTAGAAGCTAATAAAACTGGCAAACAATAATGAGACACACGCGCAGACAGAGAACAAAAAAGGGATGCTACGAAAAAAGGAAAGCATGCAAAAAGGAAAGGAACCAGAAAGGAAAAGAACAGCATCTCGATAATATGTAAATTGTGCGTTAAACATTTGTACAGAGTGGGAGACGTTGTTTACGCACACTTTTGATTAAGTTCGATCCAAACTTAAGACAGCAAAATATCTGAAACTTTAAGACTCGTGCTCTCACTCTGCCTCTTCTCTTGCAATTGAGAGTGAAAAGTATTGCCAGGCTAAAACAATTTACCGCTACGCGGCAAGCGGCTGCTCTTGTTGGAGTAACCTCTTCAAACTTTATCATCGATTAGCTGTCAGTGAAAGGACTTAAGAGTTTTCAACAAGCAACTGCAACTTGAGTAGTTTTTCGGCAATTTTCCAATGCAGCTCATTGACTTTTCTGCTTGAATTGCTCCAAGATACTTCAGGTTTCCCGGCTACCAGGAAACTGTATACGGCATAAAGGTTTAGGAGCAGCTTTAAGTTGTCGTGACACTTCGCATCACGTAGCTGCAATGACATGAAATCATTTCCATTTCCATTTGCAGGCACCAAAATGTCGTTTAATGGCCAAACATGCTAGACGAGGCAATGGGCCCAGGCCTGCCAGCCCAAATTTGTTGTGCAGCATCTATATAATTTATGGTACAGCCCGTTCTGCCAAATAATGTGCCAGCAATTGCAGCCTGACAGGGAGAGAGAGGAAAGGTCTATACTCTGAAATTGGCAGCCAACATTTTATGAGGGAATTTTATTTTGCCACGCATTCTTATCACAATACGAAAATTATGATTGTATCTTCAAATACTCTAGTCGAGGTCCTTTTGCATTGTTGTGTTTTGCTAGAATTGTTTATGCTCTGCTGTCTCTCTGCTTTTAGGATGTTTTTGGCCACTGTAAATGTCAGGGCTGTACTGAGGGAGACTTATGTTTTGGGCTCCTGAAAATTATGATGCTATATATAAAGAATGC
The DNA here is from genome assembly GCA_018904025.1 of Zaprionus vittiger. Lineage (NCBI taxonomy): Eukaryota > Metazoa > Arthropoda > Insecta > Diptera > Drosophilidae > Zaprionus > Zaprionus vittiger. The sequence continues at coordinate 3,233,459 of JAEIFQ010000420.1, read as the reverse complement.
ATCCAGTTTATTTCTGAGATTCAATGTATTTTCTATGCGTTTAAGAATTAAACATACAACAGTTTGATGATGAATATTTGAGATGCTTCAACTTAAGTTTAAACATTTATTCAATACGAAGAGAAGTAGCCCCAACTTTTATAGCAAACAGATACATGCTCATTAAAATCTCTTGTATCTATGGAATGATAACTAGAGAAACAAATAAGCTAATTGTTATTGCAATGAATTCAATGCCTTAGGCGCTGCTCATCCCGCAAACCATTCCAGCATGCGTGTAAAAAAATAAAAGGAAATCTATAAAGACGAAAAATAAATAAACAAAGACAATGAAATTACGTGACGGTGACAAGGACTATGACAATGACAATGACGATGGGGATGGCGATGGCGATGGCAATGTCGATGGCTGGAACTGGAACTGGCCAGTGAGTGCAGGAGCAGAAGCAACCGACAACTGGCGACGGGTCAAATCGGCAGCAAGAGCAGCAGCACGTAATTTGCCAATGGGGTGTGGCCAATGGACACACGGAGGAAGAACACGAAGCCAAAGAGACGCAGAGACAGAAAGACAGACAGAAACAACAGACACTTTTATTGCAAATCATTTCAAATGCTGCAAATGATAACAACAACAAGAAAAACAAAGCAAGGACCCCAGCGACCTGCAAGCGGACATGACATTGTGTTGTCTGTCTGTCTGCCAGTATGTGTGGAGTGTGTGTGTGTGTGCTGCATGGAAATCGACTGCACCGAGGGGGAACGTTGACTGGATTGACATTGTCTGAGTGTTGTCTATTGGTTATGGGGGAAAACAGACAACTTTAATGGGCAAAAAACAAAGAGGGAGGGAAAAAATGCGTGACAATTGCAATGAAAAATCGAAGAAAGCATCAAATCAAATGAGCCGCAAATTATTGAAATTTACTCAAGCTGCTCGGGATTTATTAAATGCTTTTTAAGGTGAGCTTTAATTTAATTGCGCACATCAGAACAGGAGCAGAGCAGGCCAGATTGCCACTTGGCAACTTTGGCAACCCTGAGACACTTAATGCACAGTTTAACTTATCATTAAGGCAATCAAAACTTTACCTGTGCGGCAATTTATGCCGACTTATCTGTGCGAAATCAAACATAAAACTTTTAAGCTGCCGACAATTGAGCTTTATATGCAGAAGGTCTTGCTGTCTCTCCCCCCTCCTCCCCCCTCCTTCAGCACGTCTCTCTGGTTTTGGGCGTGCATATGAGGGCTTAGCGGCGCAAAGTAGGCAACGCATATTTTCACTTAAGAAGGAGACGAGCAAAATGGCTGCCTAATAGGAGCTTTGACTCGACTTAAGCTCTATTTGAGACAAGGTTTTCTTTAACGAATTTACCAAGTGAATAAACACACAGCACACACACACAGTGTGTTGTTGTTGTAATTAAATGACAAATCTGATTTATGTGACATTTGATAGCCGCAGAAGGAACAACAAACCTGGCTAAGATGCTTGACCAACGACGCCTTAGTATGTGGCTTTGTCGAAAGCTTTTCTGTGTCATTGAAGCAGCTGAAGCTGAAGGTGAAGCAGCACCAGGTGGACACGTGGCCAGACGCTCTGCTCATTTGCGGCGATTTGTTGAGGGTGCACACAGAACAAGCCAAAGATTTTGTTAGCTAATAAATGTGCTGACAGCCCCCTCTACCCTGCCCCATGTCATTTTAGTAGTCAAACAAAACATTTTGCGCTTATAATTTGTTTGGCTTTGTCATCTATTTATCAAGTGTGCTTATGTCTGGCAGCTTATTAGTGAGCTTCAGTGCCGAAATGAGACTTTTGGGATAAGGCGAGCAGTGAGATGCCTTCGTACAACAGCATATTATGTGGATTTGTTGGAAGATTGGGCAAACAGACTTATTAGAAGCTTCACTTACGTTTGTTTTTCATCGCTTTTCATCGAGGGGATTAGCTGCAAATCAAATGAAGGTCAGAGAGCAGAGAGATTTATTATGAAAGCTGCAATGTTACTAAAATATTTTTGAAGAGAATATATAGAAGAGTCCTTAGCTGCTTGAAGTTCTTTTACATTATAGAAGAACACATTTTTATAGCCAGTTCTTCTAAATTATCATACTCCACCTACAACAATTCACAGCCATAGCATATTGCTCAACGTCTGCTGTACTTCCTGTAGCAGTCTTCTTACTACCTTAGCAATGAACTGGCGCTGAGGCATCTGTGCTTTTTTACTGCTAAACGGTTTGCGTTGTCCTTTTGCTTTTATTATTGCCGGACAGTCATTGACATCATGTTGTCACGTAGCCGGGGCACATTTTCACGTATTCCAAATATTTTCTAAAAATTACCCAATTTTCTCTGTCGTCTCTTAAAATGTAGCTCTCTCGCTTGTTGTTACATTTTCGGTTAAGAACTCCGCTAAATGAGTAAAGGAAATTTTTGTAAAGAAACACCAAAATGCTTGATTTTGAAACAAATATTATTTTTTGTTGTTTTTATTAATTCTTCTTCAAGAGTTTCGTTCATAATTTGTTTGATTTGCTGTGTCAGATACTCGTATCGTACATCGAAATTACGCTTAAAGATATTTACAGAGTTTCACTTGATGTTCATGTTGGTTTTACATTTTGTTTTAGGTTTTTCGTTTTTGTTTTTGTTAAATTCAAGTTAAATTACGTTATGGCATTTGTTTAATCCTCCCTTCATCATCTTCTTGTTAATTTTTCAATATGCAGCTCTTGTTGTTGTTGTTGTGGTTGTTATGCTCGTTAATATTTATCGTATAGATGCGAATGCATTTATCTTAATTATTATACATCTAAAAATTGATTTTTAAATACACAAATAATTTACACTTATAATTAGCACACAGTTATATTTTTTGTTTTTCTTTATGCTTTGATCGTGTACCATCGCGACCCAAATGTTTTCTATTTTTTTCGATTTTCATTTTTTGCTCTTGTTAATATATTGTATATTTTATGTTAATTGTAGTTTATAGCGTTGACATTAAGTGAGACTTAAAAACAGTTTACAGTTTACAACAATGCACATTAATTTTTATTTAACTTGCATATATACGTGAGTGAGTGTGTGTGTGTGTGTAGGTATAAATATACTTCTGCCTAGGCTTAACACGACTAACAGCTGAATCACTCGCAAACTCACACCAAATGTCTCATTGGGGCACACTCGCATATGATATCCTTGCAGAGGCAGACAGCTTATAGATTTATATTAATCCCGTTCATACTTCTATTACTGTAAGTTTATTTGTTTTACATTCCTGGAGTGCTCTGCAAGTGTTTCAATTCTTCGACATGCCGAAGCTGACATTCTCTTCCACTCTTTGCATTTGATTAAATTAATTCGCTTACACATTAAAATTGGCGCATTATTATAATTCTGTTTTGTTGACATCTTAACACTAATTTAGTTATCGTTTAAATAGTATGTAGAAGTATTTACACATTAAATGCATATATATGTATGTATTTATATATATATGACAATTGTAATTAAACCGAAATCATCGCATGCAACTCACATCGTAATCGACCATCGGAAATCAAAATATATATTTATTAAATGATATAGATATATACATAGATAGTTTCGCATGGAAATTGCATTAATAATTATAATGGACAAAGCAGTTAATGTGGCGCTGCTCTCACTCCCACTTTCCCTTCCATTTCCCTTACTCCCTCTCTCTCTCCCTCTCTTGGGCTATTTACAGTATTTCAAATTGTGTTTGAATTGATTTCAACTGCTCATTAAGGCTTAATCACAATTATTTCGCTATTGTTTTAGTTTTTGGTTTTTCATTGTCGTTCAGAGTTGACTTTAAGCTATTGTTACTAGAAATTGGCTAACTAAATTGTTAACATTTCGATAGATAGCGCTATTCTTTATTGAGGGGGTGACAGCAAAAAAATAACATGGAATGTTATTAGTATTAGTTCGATACTCTATAGTCTAAAAACGAATACGCATATGCACTTAGTTGGACAGAGAACGAATAGATATACATAGCTAAATCGTATTGCGAGTGGGTAGTACAATCCACAATCGCTTTCGATGCGCATATTCCATTAATTGAGTTCACACATACATTTACATACACATAAAAACTTTGGCAATTTATAAATTTACGATATGTTTTTGTTAGTTTTAAGACTTTTCAACAGTCACCAGCTTTAAGATGCTTAGTTTGATTAGATTTAATTTGAATTATCGTTATCGTTATCATTTATCGTTATCGTTATCATCATTATAATTATTATCATTATTAAATCGTATGTGCATTCTCTGTTGCATTTACAAATGTGCCATTAAAATACGAAATAAAATCGAACTTTCAGAGATTTTACAACAATAATAAATGTGTTTCGATTCGATTAACTTTTGCACAGTTTAAATTCCTTTTGAAATGGATTTTATCATAGTATTAATATTATTATTTAACTACAGAATGCTTAACAACTAGTCTCATTTTAATTTTAATTTCTCATATATGTTTTATGCATTTAAGTTCGTTTTTTGTCCCTACATTGAAATTGCTGGATTTTTGAGCTGTGTTTTTCTCGTTCTCTTTCTCTATTTTTCGTTTTTCAATTATTCAGAGTTTTGTTTTTAGTTGACTTTTTTTTGGTTAGTGCAGCGCCGCTTTATCTTTTGTGTGGAAATACTTATAAATTAATTACATACAATAATACATACATTTATTATTTAGCTATATACATTTTCGGTTTTTAATACGCTTAACAATTTTCTCTTCTCTCCTCACATCTTTCTGTTTCTCCTTCTCGGTTTTCTGGTTTGCTGCTTTGTTTAAATTTAATTTATAAATATGTTTCTGTTTATACAAATTAAATTCAAGAAAGCTTTTGTTAACGACATAAATAAATTATCAATTTTCTGATACATTTAACTTGTTTTTTTTTTCGATTTTGCAATTTTCATTTATGATTTTTCGATTTTCTATTCTGTTTTCTGCATGTGAACTAAGCAACAATTTGTTTTTGTTTGTTTTGCGAAGCGAAGACGGAAATTCAGTGGAAATTTTTGTTTATTATTTGTGGGCGGGGCTGAAGTGCTTGGGCGGTTGAGCGGAGGTGACTTAATGCAGCTACCGCGCAGCCAACAACATTTGCCGTTGCTGCTGTTGTTGCTGTTGCTGTGGCTGCTGCTGCTGCGTCGCTGCCGCATCGCTGACAGAGCACTGCAGCTGGCGGATGAATCTTTTGAGCTTTTGCTTAGCCGCCGCCAGCAACTCGGCAACCACAACACGCTTTGCCTGCCCAGCTTGGTTAACCTGATTCTGATTTTGATTCTGATTCGGATACTGTTTCTGATTCTGATCTAGCTGGTTATCATTAGCCTTGTGCTCATTAGCAACATTAACATTAGCAACACTCTTCGTCGACGCCCCGGCCACGGGCTTGCTGTGCTGTGTGGACGCTGGCCATGGTGAGCCGCAGCTGACGCCAGCCAATGTGGCAGCGGTGGCCAGCGCCAGCAACAGCAGCGCACTGGGCGCCCGGGCCATGAGGAGCGAGTCCGTTTTGCTGGCTGCATTTGGTTGAATGAAAAGCGATAAGATTTTGGTTACAAACAATTCCCGGTATGACATACCTTGCACCGGATCGGCGCGTGAGTTACTGGCGAAAGCGCTGTCGCTTTCGCGTGACTCGAGTACCGGCGCCTTCTGCGGCCGATCGCCCTCCACAGACTCCTCGTTGCTGCGCCAATAGAAGGTCGATAGCGAGGCCACGCACTGTAAGCAAAGCCAAAACGGAATAAAAATAATATACAAATTCAGATTATATTACCCAGCTTACCTTTAACTTCATGTCGCCATTGCGAAAGTGTTGCTGCTCCACACGAAATTGCAAGCCAAGCACCGAGGTCTCCAGGCCCTCGCGTCCCGATACGATGGTGTCGTACTTGCGTAGCTTCTGCGGCTCGGCTGGTTCACTATTGATAAACCAAGACAGATTGACAGCGGGCTTGGAACGACCCGCGGTGCAGTTGATGCGCACCCAGTCGCCAATTTGGTAACGCGGACGTCCTCCACTTATTTTCGGCGGTCCCTGATCCGGCAGAGCTGCAAAAAGGAAAAGGAAAAACAACGCATCCACTTGGTTAGTTGGTGCTGGCAGTGTAGTAGCTCCCTCCTTCGACAGGGCTAACGAATTCAAGCTGTACAAAATTTAATTTACGGCTAGTTGGCAGTTTCCCGCACCCTCTACTCCCTTCCTTCCCGCTGCTGGCGGGAACAAGGCAACTACAGCTTGAGCCACGGCCTAGTGCCAGTCCGCAAACACTGCTGCAAGCGCCGAAATGCCGTAATAAACCAAAAAAGCCAACGCCTCCTCCCGTCCCTCACACAAAACCAAGAACAACAACAACATGAGCCCAAAACAGCAAATTCGCCGGCGCCCAGCCGGAAATTCAATAAAAGTTCCAGCCGCTGATGCACTGACAGACTGCTGATAAAATTGCACACAGAAAAAACAAAAAACAAAAACGATAAAGGAGAAAAAAAATGAAAGTAGGAGAAAACCCAGAAAAATAAAAATAAAATTGAAATAAAGAGGAAATCGGCACTTGACGCAACGGGAATGCTAATACTCTAACGAGATGAAATCTTGTGGGATAATTCAAGGGGTTTCCTTGTCTGAAAGAAGAGCTATAAAAATAGAGAAGTTCAAGTAAAGAAGTTTCTCTGTTAGCAGTAGTTTAAGAAATGTTATGTTGAATGTACCTGTAGCTTACAGAAATAAGTAAACAGATCTGTTAAAGTATAACAGAGTTCTATCAGTTCTCCGTAGTTAATCTTTAAGTTAACATCACATATGTAAACTTTACTGTGACAGTATATGCGATAACAAGTGCTTAAGGCATAAGGAAATGTTGATGGCACTGTTACTCGTCTATTAGTTAACAGAAGTTTTAAGAAATGTTAACATCATGCTTTTATTATGTATTAATGTTATGCCATTAGATCCTCATTCTCCGCTTACTTTTATATTACAGAAGCATTAAGAAATGTTAGCACTCTGTTAATATTATGTATTAATAGATCCTCATTCTCTGCCCACTTTCACTTTCCGTTTTACTTTGTACAGCATTCAATGAAAACATTCCACTTAACGCACTTTGTATACGAGGGTCGTTTGATAAGTCCGTGACTTTTTGAATAAAATATATTTTTTTCGTCAAAGAAGCGTTTTATTTCTCAACATAATCTCCTTTTAGCTCTATACATTTAGTCCAGCGTTTTTCCAATTTTTTTATTCCTTCCAAATAATAGGTTTTCTCAAGGCCCTCAAAATAGTCGTTTGTTTCTGTGATGACCTCTTCATTTGACCCGAATCTCTTACCGCCGAGCCATTTCTTCATGTTTGGAAACAAAAATAGTCACAGGGGGCTAAATCTGGAGAATATGCTGGATGGGGTAGCAGTTCGTAGCCCAATTTATGAAATTTTGCCATGCTGACTACACACGTGTGCACCCGTGCATTGTCCTGATGGAACAGCACTTTTTTTCGCCAAATGCGGTCGTTTCTGCTTCAAATCAATATCGAATCTGTCCAAAAGCTCTGAATAATATTCGCCGGTGATCGTTTTACCCTTTTCAAGGTAATCGATGTGAATGATACCTTGTGCATCCCAAAAAACTGTGGCCATGACCTTGTTGGCCGACAGACCCACCTTGGCCTTCTTTGGTGCACGTTCACCCGGAGAAACCCACTGTCTTGATTGTTCTTTGGTCTCTGGTGTGGTGTGGTGGATCCATGTTTCGTCTACGGTAACGAAACGGCGCAAAAATTCGTTTGGATTGCGGTTGAACATCGCCAAACACTCCTTTGAAATGGTCACACGGTTGCGCTTATGGTCGTGTGTGAGCAATCGCGGCACCCATCGCGCGGAAAGCTTTTTCATGTCCAAATATTCATGTAAAATGTGATGTACCCGTTCAGTTGAGATGCCTACAGCCTCAGCTACCTCACGCACTTTCATTCTCCGATCATCCAATATCATTCCATGGATTTTGTCGACGATTTCTGGCATGACGACCTCTTTTGGGCGACCTGAACGTTCGGCATCACTTGTACTGGTACGACCACAACGGAACTCAGTAAACCATTTCTTAACCATTGAAATTGATGGTGCAGAGTCCCCATAATATTTATCAAGTCTTTCCTTGGTTTCGGTGATGGATTTTTTACGCAAAAAATAATGCTTAATTAGCACACGAAATTCACTTTTTTCCATTTTCGTTAAAATTCACGAGATCGTCTGCTTTCAATGCCTATAAAACGCAAACCAAAAAACGCAGCTTTCTCAAAATTTTACAGTCAGCTGTTAATCGATAACTGCTGACAGGAGCAGTGTTGTATTTAGAGCAGGTGCGCGGCAAATACAAAAAGTCACGGACTTATCAAACGACCCTCGTATTAACTATGTTTTATGAGAAAGTTAGACTACCCATTTGAAGACTATAAATCAGCGCTGAGCAAAACTATGAGAACGGAAAGGGAAATGGTTGTTTTTCTCACACTGCCCCAGAGAACTAACGGCATTTGTGGGCACCGCGCGTTGGCAGCTGCAGAGTGCAGCAAACTCTGGTGGAGCTGTGGCATATGCGAGCAGTTTGTTGTTGAAGCTTTTAAAAAGTTTGATTGAAAGCCAAACACGCCGGCCAGGAACAATGTGCGCCCAGCACAAAGCCAAAAACAAAGCACAACAAAAGCGCGTTAGAACAAAGACAAAGAACACGAGCCGAATGAAGCCAGAGAGAGTTGTGTTTTTTATATTTTCGGGGACCTCGAAAGGGACAGCAATAGCTGTGACATATTAAAGAGAGACAGCTAGCATGAACGAGGAAATGCCCACGCAAAGTTTATAATTGAACCAACGAAATGTCAACGACAGCTCAAAGCATTTCGCATTGGGGTCCCCAGTTTGGTTTCGAGTCCTTGTCCGGCTGCGGGCTCTGCCACACGTGTGACTCGTTGTCCGTGGCTATAGAGCGGAGGCTGGAACCGTAGTTGCCGCTGCCGCTGTTCGGCAACCAAGGCAACCGGCACTTAAAGCAGCTGCGAGAAACTTGTTGTTCTGTTTGCATTTCGAGTTTGTCGCGGCGTCTTGAAAATTTTGTTCTTGTTGTTCTTGTCGTGCCCCCAGGAAATTGTTGAACAAGACAGACAGTTACAAAATTGAGTTAGATGCTAAGCTTTGGCAGGTTAAGCAAGTAGTGAGGACACACGCATACACACATACATATATATATACGGAGTACGGTGTACTGTGTGTGCTCGCAACGCTCTGGGGGACAGTTGAGTCAAGTCAAGTCGAGTTCAGTCGAATCGAGTCAAGTTGGACGGAGTTACGCTGAGTTTACTAAGCTTATTATAAACATGAAATCAAATGAAGCCTGTCAAATGCACTTAAACAGTCGAGCAGCCAAATGAGCGATTGAATTGCCCTGGATCAAATGAACTGAAATAACCGGAAACACCAGAGGACAAAGGTTATGAGGATTAGACAAATAAAGGTAGAGCAAGAGAACAACCATTTAAGAGCTTCATTGGTTGCTTTGATCTAACAGAAAACGACATGAAGAGAAGATTGAAATTCAGCCTAAGCTGTTCAGGATAGTTAGATTTAAAAGGTAAAGAGGAATGATTAAGATGAGTTCGTAATTTAAAAACAACTTCATTTAATTAATTTTCACTTGGATTATCACTTTATATACCCCAATGTTTTGTTATTCCCTTCGACCTGGCAGCAAACTCTTGGTCTCCACTCGACTGCGCCACAAGCAATTCCCATTTGAAGTTAACTTCCTGACTTGCAACCACAAAGTCAACGCTTCATTCGCAATTTCCAATTAGAATTATAACTTTTCGCTTGACTTTTCCCCACACAATTACAAAGCATATACACAACTACACATCTTGTTAATACTTACACACAACAACCATGTCGCCATGCTCGGTGACCGTTTGAAAAGATGGCGCCTCGCCGGATACCTCGCAACGGAAACGGCCCGCCGTCTGCAGATTGACGTTGTGCAGAATAACACGCGCGTCGCTCGAGTTGAAGAGCTGCAATTAAAAAGAAGGAGAAATTACATATTTACTATCCAGTGCGAATATAAAGCGAAAGCAGAGGGAACAATACAATAGCTGCAGCTGCTGATGCTGCTGCTGCTGCAATGTAAACGAAAAGTGGCAAAAGTTGTAAGACCAAAGAAGGTTGAAGAATCTTTGCGACGCGTGTCGGGCTATGCTCGCTGACATTGGCCCAGTCAATTGCCTGGCTGATAGATGGACATTTGGACATGGGAACAGGCAGGCAGGCACTTTGGATGTTAATGCAGCGTAATTGTTTTCGAGAACGAGCCAAGCGACGAAACCCAAAATGCTTTTTCAATGTTTTCTGCACGCTTAAAGCGGCATCGATACCCGAGAGAAAAGAGTGTCCGCTTTAAGGGTCAGTTAAGGTAAACCTTAGGCAAATATTTCACTGGAAACTTAAAGCCATTAAGCTGGCAATGGGTTTTGTTTATCTGGCCAACGAAAAGTGCACTTTGTTATCTTTTATTGCGCATTTTTTATCCGTTTCTGCTGCTGCTGCTGCTGTTGTTGCTTTAACCTAATTTATAGTTTACCTAGCAGACACACATACACACTGACACACGTACGCACGGATGACCCTCAGGTAGAACTCACGTCTAAGCAGCCAAGAGTTTTGCAACTGCAATAAAACAAAACCAAATCCAAACAAAACCGAAACAACAAAAACAACAAGCTCAACATCAGATAGAATGGCCAAAAAGTTGTTGGTGTTGTTGTTAGTCCCGCCACGTCAGTCACTTGAATCGATTATGCTAAAACAATATCCGCCAATGGAGTTGGATATAACCATTAGCATTGGCAGCCAGCCAGAGAGCAAAGAGAACCAAGCGAAGCAAACCCAACGCGTTGTCCGCAGCTATCATCCGTTTGTATCTCTTGCAACATGTTTCGCTTTATCTGCGGGCCAACATCAAAGTTGAACAGACCGAACCGCCGATTCACGTGTAGGTAGGAGTACGTGTGATGGTAGTATGTGTGTGCGTGTGTGTTCGTTTGTGTGAGTGAGATTCGGTTGTTATAACGCGCATTATAGACACGTTCGGGCACGCCCACAGTCAGTCAGCAGCGAAAAGCGCAACTTGAGCAATTTATTGCACTCGAACTGGAAACACATGTAGAGTGAGCTTAAGCAGGAGGATGGGGGTAACTATACAGCATAAGTAGGGGCGGCATTGGCAGGAGGCGCCGTAGCTAGCACCCTCTTCCGCGTCAGGACATGCATGCCAAGCAGTTTCACTTTTTCGGCAGACGATTAGTGGTTCGTTGTGCTGCTTGTACTCCTATGTACTGCTCTGTATATATAGATTTAGCCATGGATGGGTAGATGACTCCTACTACTTCATGCTGACTCTGGCTCACGTGCTTATCTTGAACTCAGCGAGGCGTTTGCCAGCACTGGAAGTGCCACTGCCGCTGGCACTCACTAAACGTGTGTGTGCCTTCCCTCTCTCTCTCTCTCTCTCTCTCTCTCTATGCGTTCGCTTTTTGGCAATTGCCAGAGGAGGGAGATGAAAAGGGGCAGCATAGTAGTACGGAGTACAGGTAGATGTGCAGTCCGGGTATTTGGGCAGTCGGGTAGCCGGGTAACCGTAACCTAACCGGTAACGTGCAGCGCATTTTACGTGCAAAACTTTTAGTGGCAAAAATAATGGAGCAATGGCTTTTAAGTGCGCTACTTCTGCAGTTGTTGTTTCAACAGATGGAGAAGGGAGAGAGGGGAGAGTTGCCTGCGCTGTCAGTCCATTCAGTTGCGCCATGATCATTGTTCGATTTTTTCGGTTTTGGGGATTTTGTGGCAATTGGTTTCAACTGTTAAATGATGTGCACGGCCCGGCTAGGTGTTGGTGTAAGAGGAAACAGGCTCTTTGTTTTAGACAATGCGCTTCAGTGTCGATAAGTGTTAAACGAATTGGTAGAAAAAAGAAAGAAAAAAAAAAAGCTTCGTTTACTGCAAGAGTGTCGGTCTGGGATTGCAACTCTGTTGAGGGCTTTCTGTTAATAAAAAGGTATAAATAAGGCCTTAAAGAGTTGACTTGCATTTTCAAATCAGAAATCTCAAGTCCCAATCTGTTGTTGAGAGGGTCTGCTATATGTAAAGCCTCTTCTATCTATCTGCCCTAGCCTTCCATGTCTACCTTCTTTGCTGCACTTGCTTTGTTTGCCTGCTTTAGCCTCGTGTGCGGACAAAAACGCGCTTCGAAGGTAGCGCATTGTCTGCTCAGCTAGCGCAGTGATAAACTTGTTGTTGTTGTTTATTCTGTTGTTGCTGCAGTTCATTTAAAGTACAGCAGGGTGAAAGAGACACTGCAAGACACCGCATGCAACCACCAAGCAGACCGAGACCGAGACCGACACCAAGACAGCGACAGAGGTTTCATTGTCTGGCTGTGCCGCAAAGTATGCAATGTTGTTTTAATGTTTAGTTTTAGTGCACGCAAACAAACAATGGCGCCCAACGTTGGCCATGTTCTGCCTTGCTATTCATACTCACATCAACGGCAACACCTGGCAAGCGAAACGTTTGCCCCGGCGGACTATCCCTGGGCAAATAGCGATAAAACTCGTTGCCATCCTTGTACCATTTGACCGAGTACAGCGCCTCCCCATCCAGATCGTAGAGGCACTCCAACTGCGCTGTGGCACCCTTAATCACGTAATTCGGTATGCGCACCTCGAGCAGACGCAGTCCGGTTGTGAAATCTGCAAAACAAAAAAGAGAAGGCAAAGAGTGAGAGTAGGGTAGAAGGAATATTAAAATAGTTTGCGTGTATATCCCTTTTTCAGGGCGCTTACGCCTACGCTTCAATTTTTAATGTGCCCGACTCGCTCATGATTGATTTATGTTTAAACAAATTGCCCGACTGAATGACCCAACACACTTGTAAGTTGTTGTTGCTGCTGTTGCTGTTGCTGTTATTTTAATGTTAATTAATTATAAAAGTTTGTTTACTGGCCTGCATAAATGTCAACCCATTGGCCAGGCCCAATGACTGATTGCCCGAGCCCTTGAACGGCCCAACGAGCAAACTTTGCATCGTTCACTCTCTTCTCTCTCTCTCTCTCTCTCTGTAATTTTAATTCAACACAATTTATGTATATTTAATATAATTTATAATAACATTTTATCATCGAGTCGTGGGCATTTTATTTATTCTCCAATATGCGATATATTCTTTTTAATTTACAAAAGTGCACAGCGCACACAGCACAGGCTGCACAAAAGGTCAACCAGCTACAGCCACTGATATATATACTTTACTATATATATCGTATATACTTTATATATACATTTGAAACGAGAACATTCTCGATTAATAAGTCAACGTGATGACAACGAAATGCGTCATATTGTGGGCTGGGTAACCTTTTGGCCTTCCACTTGATTGAGTGCCTGATTTATGTGGACCGCTTTGGTTGAGCAAAAGTTGAAAAGTGAATAGTAGGGGAGGGGAAGAGAGGGGTAGTAGGACATGGATTGAGTATGTGCCCACTTGAATGCCCCACTCAACTCGACTCATGTAACGTTTTATGGCAAACTTGTTTATTGTCAATATTGACAATGATACACACACCCCCATGCACACTCACACATAAACTGCCACCTTCTAGAACTTGTTGGTCTTTGTGCGTATCTTATATTATTAGAGCGCCTCGAGCAGGCACACACACACACACACACACACACACAGCAAGGACTAACAAGAGCACATTGACTGCTCATGCTGCCGCTTGCAAGGATTCGAGAGGACCTCTTGCACTCATAACGGCAAGCAATCGTTGCACATTACAAGTGTAATAAAATGTGAAAGGATATTATTGTACATGGAGTACGCAGTACATGGCAGAGAGTACTACGCACATCTCCAAGGCAGTGGAAAGGACGAAGGCTCTTCAGCTCTTGGCAGCTGGCAGCTAGCAGCAAAAGGCAGCTGCCAACAAAAACAAGCAAAAATCGAGTGCAGTCGCATGTCCTCTGCAGCAACACTGAAAGGGATAAGGGAGCATCGTGTGCAAGGATCGACGACAGCTAAAAGAGCCAACAGCAGACAAATATAAATGCAGAACCGGGTGCACAACACACAACAAAGTAATTAAAACATGTTCGGAATATGTTGAAAATGTAACTAAAGATTCTAAAAATAGAAAATGAGAAAACTTAGCAGAAATTTCTATGACAACTGCTGAATCCAAAGGTGAACAACCTTTCAATAGTCTTACTTTCATTTTGCAAAGTGTGTAAAATCATTTTACAACATATAATTTGAGCCCCGCTAGAATTTGCGTTCTCTTTCATATTGTATCTATGCAAATATATTTAGATTTTGCCTAAATTCCCATCCCCCTTTTCATTTGAAAATCTTTTACAAATTCCTAAAAACTAAAATTGCCGTATATTTTTATTAAAAATTTACATATGCAGTGTGCAACCGAAAATAATTTCATAAAAATATATATATTTTATAAATAAATTGTATGCTGTGAAATTGTTCATAGAATAACTGTAAATTCCCCACTGCCTGTTGGATGTGTATGTAAATTGCGTGTAAGTGAAAATTGCAGATGTATCGAAGGCGTTGATCTGGCAGCATGCAAACATTGCAACAACAACATCGTCAGCAATGTGCTCTCGACTAGAAAAACAACAAGAAGAACAGCGACAACGACAACAAAAACAACAACATCGCAAGTTAAAGACATTCATGACTTCGAGGGCAGGTCTAAGGAAACTCTCTCTCTCAACCCTTGGCATATAAAAGTTTGCCAGCAAAGTGCAGTGCAAGTGCATGTGTATGAAAACTTTCACTTGAGTTGAGCTCTTAAAGCGAACTCAGACTGTCTGACTCGACAAGCGAGCAAGTAAAAATGCTTGCTGTGGCAGCTTTTCACTTTTTGCCAATGATAAACAAAGGAAAATGCCGGAGAGGAAAACCAACTCTCCACTCATTAATTCTGCTTAAGAGTCGGCAACGGCAACGGCATCGCTAGCGACATCGACTTGAGGCAAAGTAAGCGCAACTAAAGTTTCGCTTGGTAATTTAAGTAACTTTGTCATTTGTGTGCCACACACACACACATGCTCGCACTAACTATACGAGAAATGTCAACGCACAAAGAGCAACAAAATGTGGAAACTTGCAAACTGTGTGTGGAGGGAGGGAGTGGTGTGAGTGAAGGATGCGGCTGTGATGGGCATTAATATGCTCATGCAGCGACCTCGTCCAAGTGAAAAATCAATTTTCCACCCACTCCAAGTCCTCCTTTTCCTCCTCCTCCTTGTTGCTTGGCATGCAGAGTTTCTGCGCTTTTCTTATGGCATCATCCACCAGTGACAAGTTTTGTCGGTTCGGCAAAAAGTTTTTACGCCATTGCCGACTTTTATACTTCATTGGGGTTAAGTGATTAAATTTGAACAACAAAAAAGAAGACGAACAAAATGGGCAAAGAGGCAGAGAAAAAAGTTCAAGTTGGCAGAACACATGTGACACACGCGTCGCCTGCCGCATAATTGTTGCCGAGTCAAAACTTTTTGTAGCATACTTTTCTGGTGGTGCCGCACAATTTGATTATGCTGATGATTATGATGAGGAAGTTTCCTATTTGTTGGCCCCCTTTGCAACGACAAATCATTTGCCGGCAACTTTGAATGCCAATTTACCCTTTTCGACAGCTAGAGTCGTAGAGAAGGAGGGAGGGGGAGAATTCCCCAAGCTGTCGCTGCAAACTGTTGCTGGGCCTGTTGCCAGTCCACAGTGTGGCCCGAGGGCGGCTTGTTTAAGCTATCAGTTGATAAGCATGCAAAGAGCCGCCGCAATAGGCCATGTGGATTGACAATGCGAATGGCAATGGGCAGCATGCTGGCTTGGATTGAGCAGGCAGCGGGAGTCAGGACCCTCCTTAATGTCGGTCACTTTTGCTCTCTGGCCAAGTTAGCATCGTCTTCTTTTCTTTCATTTTTTTTTTTTTTTGCAGGCTATCCTCCGGGCAGTTCGAGCTTAATATCCGTTTTGCCATTGTTGTTGGTGCTGTTGCTGGTTTATTAGTAGTTCATGCAGGACGCACGATACCCAGGATACCCAGCAGCGAGCTGGCTTGCCCGCTGATGTCTGCTGGGAGCTGGAGCTGCCACATGAAAGCAGAAGCTGTTTGCTTATGTAAATGTCTGCATATGAGCCTCGCGCCGCATCCTGTGCCCCCTGGCTCCAGCATGTCGCCCATATCCTATGGCCGAACAATGCCTTTCATGTGTTCGTGCGTGTGTGTGTGTGTGTCTGCCTTGCTGTGGCTGTGGCTGTGGCCATTGCCCGAGGTAGCAATATTTGTTTTCTTGCTTTCATCATTTGCATATAATGGAGCTGTAAAAGTTCATAAGATTTCCCGGACGCCACAACAGTGTAGTGCGTTTCCCTGGAATTGTTGCCTGCAGTTGTCGCCCTTCTTCCCCTCCCTCCACCCATGCCTTCACTCTTACTGCATCCTGCCGTGCCCGATCGAATTGATGAAATTTAATAAGCCAAACTATGCATAGCATTTTGAAAATTGAAATTGATTCACAACGTTAGCAGGCAAATCCTTAACGGAGCGCATCCCAATGAGGCTAACGGGATTCTGGGTAGTGCCTCTAAATTCAGTAGCCACAATAAAGTGCACAACTTTTATTGCCGGAGAAAGGAAAAACGCAATAAAAACACAACACAAAATGAAAAAATATTTGACTTTTGAAAAATCTACCCCGCTTCTTCTCCCTTTTGAATGCGATGCGCCAACAAAATGAGAAAATATGCCCGAGTTTTCGCGTTTTTCACGCGGCAAACAGGGGGAAACGGGGCAGAGAGGGGGCAACGGGGGCCTAGCTCTGGGATTGGGATTGGCATTGGGATTGGAACTGTGACTGGGACTGTGCTGTGCTGTGCTGTGTTGGGGCTGCCCCGGCGTGACTTTAATGTGCGCTGTGCCCAGGGCGGCCGCAGGGCGTGGCAAGCGCAACAATTACTTCAGCGATCCCCAGGGTAACATCAAAAAAAAAAAAGAAGAAGATGAAAAAAAAACTGAAATGGAATATAAACGCAGAATAAAAAAAAACACAACGAAGAAGTAGAAAAAGATAACTGTATAGAAAATGAAAAGAAAACAGACAACACGAAGCGGCCGCTGTCCGCCTTTAAGTACTGGCCATTGGGCCTGCGGGGTTTCCTTAGTCCCCTTCTCTCTCTCTCCCTCTCCCTACCGGCAGCATAGTTCAATTGTAGGTTAAACTAGGCAACGCTGTATTCTGCTGCTTTGTTTGCCGTTGTTGCCCTTAAAAATTGCATTGCATCAATTCATAATTGTTTCGTCGTTGGACGGGAGATAAGACAATTGCTGCCCTAATTAGACGCGGCTATCAAATAATTGTGATTGGGCTCAGCAATGGGGAATTGTTAAGGGGTGGCACGTTGGCATGTCAAAGCAGATGGGGTTGCTGACCGGTTCAGTTAGCTAACGAGCTGAGTCAATGACATTAACTGAATATTAAGAAGAAGTCAGCAAGGGAGCTTACTGTGTGCTGTTAATGAGTTTGATAAGCTGAGAAATTATAGATCTATACAATCTAACAAAAGAGCTTTGTGATGCAGACAAATATAGTTTGATTTCCCTACGGTTGTTGCTTTAACTTTATACAACAAATTAAATTGCTCAATTTAATCAATGCCTTGCCCATTGTTTGTCTATTCTTCACTCGTTTTAAAGCCCAACACCATAAGCTGCTTAAAACTAATGACCAATCTGTTGTAACTAAAATCACAACTGAAAGCTTACACAAAGCCAGCGAGCGGACACAGCTTTTAAAGCTTTCGAGTGCTGAAAGCTGATTTCATTTGTCTCTTTGCAACTCTTCTACAATAAGTTTATTTTTCAGTTCGTTTGTTCTTTGCAACTCTGCTACGTTAGATTTATTTATTCTTCAGTTCAAACTGCAAATTGAAAATGAATTTCATTTTTGCATTTGAGTTTTCATTTTGGTGGTGCCTCGCTGTGATAGTGTTAGTGTTGCAAAGTACAAAGTGCCCGCTCCACATCGCCGCGTTGCGATGTCTAATTTTTGCTGCTGTCAAAACAGTTTTCACAGCACCTTAATTAATTATTCACCCACCCTTTTTCCGGGATGGTATTTGAATATAGGGAGTAACTGTTGGCCATATATCGTTTTCTATATGTGTGTGAGTGTGTTTGAGTGTATTGTGTATTGTGTTTATCGTTAAACCATGATTTACGCTCATTATTTGCTTTTCTCCCGCACACAATTACATCGACTGTCTCTGTTCTACCCATCGCATACACTCGATTTCTTTCTCCCTCTCTTTCTCTTGCTGTTTGCTTTTTTCTTCTTCCCTCTTTGCTTGTCGACTATTTGCAATTGTTTGTGTATGGAACATTTCCCACACATCAATGCCGGTGGCAGCAGTAGCAACTAGAAGCGCTGCTAGCTCTCCATACGAGGGCCATGCCGCCATTTATGTAACGCCATTAAATTCATTAGCACCCACACACACACATATACAAACAGACACATCACACATATACACACACATACATACACACACATTTGAAAGCAAATAAACACACAAAGGCAGCGCTCAAAACCAAATTGTTGCTATTGTTATGCAGTGCGCGACTTGCTTGCTCCTGCTCTTTCTCTCTCTCTCTCTCTCTCCCTCTCTCATTCCCCCTCTCACTCTCTGTGCTTATATTTATATGTATGCACATGTACATAGTGCTATCTGTGTGCGTGTGTGTTTATTTTTTCGCTGGATGGCGTCAGTAATTTGCTCCTTATTGAGATGTTGTTTATTTACCAAGCAATTTGTATTCATTGTGCGCCTCCCAGGCTCATGTTACCAATACACTCACATGGCAGCCCTCTCCTCCCTCCTCCACCTCTCTCTCCTAATTCTTAGGCAGGCAGTAGCTAGTACTATTGTCTACAAGTCAGCGCCGGCCCAATAGAAATGCTGATCCTGCTGCAGCTCGCGCCCTGAATCGTAACTTATAATTTCCGCAACTCATTTGCTTGTTTGTCGAATTGATTTCAATGCCACCACATGCCACACACTCTCACACACACACACACACATATTCACTTCAACTTTTGCGCATTTAAGCACAAAATAATTATTTTCTTTTCTTTTCATTTGGCACCCAAAGTCGGCTCTAGTCGCCTTCATCGTTTGCCTCGGCCTAAGCCATTAAAAGCCAAGTTAATTTATTTGCAATTAGTCGAGTTGAGTTCTCGCTTTGGTTTTTCTATATCACAAGGTCACACATACTGTGCACAGTAGGCTCTTTAGTATTTCAAAGAATTCGCTTTAGACTGATAGATACCCTACATCTAATTCTGAACAGAGTTAACAACTAGTTTCCCTTATGATTTCTATTGTAATTTTTCGATTTGAGTTCGTTTTGGCATATCAAATAAATGGAAGCTATAATTTGCATACCTTGTACTCACAAATTGTGAGTGTTGAAGACCTGCATCCTGAAATTTGATTTAGATTGACAGATACCCTTCAACTTATTCTGAACAGAGTTTTTAGATAGTTTCTTTTATGGTTTCTACCAAAATTGTTCGATATAATTTCATTTTTATATATATGAAAAATTTAAGCTGAGATATGAATACCCTGTATTCACAGAGTTGTGAGTGTTGAAAGTTTTGTGATGTCTAGATTTCCATTCTATTTAAATAGCATGCCTCAACATCAACTTTATATTTTAAGAACTTTAAATAAATTGAAAGTTTCCTTTGAATGCGTTTTAAAGTTGAGAAACTCAAATTTTGATTACATAAATTACCTCAAGGCAGCACTTACTCTTTCTCTCACACACATACACACACACATGCATCAGTGCACCCCACAGAAAAGCACGTCTTCTAATTTATGTAGAAATTAGCCTGGGTTCGCCTTAGGTAAGCAAAAGTTTTCTTCAATGTCCAAAATTTGGCTTGGCATGGAATATGCATTTCATACTATAATAGAGCAGACCGAGCACAATAACCAACTTTTGTTGCACTTGAACTCGACAAACACATGCACACACAGATAGAGAAAGAGAGTGACGAAGAGAGAGAAAGAGAAAGAGGGAGAGAGAGAGAGAGACAGGGTTGCCACACGTTGCCTCGGGTGCGGTGGTTGTAACATTTTGCTAATGGAGCTTAAAATTTATGTAAGCCATTGTCAGCCACACAATGTGTGTGTGAGTGTGTGTGAGTGTATGCGTTTGATAGAGAGAAAGTGGGAGGGAGAGTGTGGGACAGCTGGATGTCATGCATGCATAAGTGCAATCGGTGAGAGGAATGTTGTGTAAGGTAAGGGGGGTAGAAAAAAAACATATTGCATACTTTTGTGCATGCAAGCTGAAAATTAAAAGCGCTTACGTTGGCGAAAACGAAAACAAGAGCAAGAACAAGAAGTGAGGGATGCAAGAAGAGAAACCGAAACAGCACGGAAAACGACAATGAAAACGAATGTAACGAATGAAACGAATGAAATGAATGCACCATGCCAGCCAAGTAAATGAAGTTGTCTTTCCGCACATACACAAACAACAAGACAAACACACTGAGACAGTGAGACAGTGAGACAGAAAAGTGCACTGACACAGTTGACAATGCGGTGGATACCCTGTGGAAAGGGTATGAGGAGAGTGAGTACCCACTGCACGGGTACGAGTACTTTAAGCCATTTGCCATATAAATCTTTAAGTCTTGATCTGCCTGTACAGAGTATCTGCCCTGTGGTAAGGATGTGCTGAGGGATACTTTAAGCCATTTGCCATAGATCTAGAATCTTTCCCACAATCAATTGCCATACAGCAAGCTTACACGGTACCCTAGGTAAAGAATATGCTGGGAATGAGCACCCACTGAAGAGGTACTCTAAACCATATGCCATTTAGTAGATGTCTTTGAGTTTTCAGCACCCTCTACAGGGTATATTCCACACAATCACTTTGCCGTATAGCAAGCTTACACGGTTTTCTGCTTATTGTTATTTTTTCTGCTCGTTATAATTCGTGCATATTAATGAAAGGCGGCAGAAGTGCAAGCGAAGAATAAAGCAAGTTTCCGTTTGGTTCCTTTTTATGACTTTTGGCACGAGTTGGCAACACCAACTGCTGCCGATGACGATGAGGATAATGTCGCCGATTTGCCACGTGAATACAAACAGACAAACACAGAGGAGGGAACTAAGCTTCGTTCGTTTGTTGAGCACTCTCTCTCTCTCGCTGAATCTATTCGCATTCGCATTTGTATGCGTATTCGTATTCGCATTTAGATTCATCCCGGTGCTGGTACTGCTTTTGGCTTGCCAAGCCAGCGCGTTGGAATAATTTAGTGCTCTCTGTAGAATAAATGTTTCAGTTAAATTTAGCAATTCGTTGCCAGCATCAGCTTCAGCATCAGCTTCAGCATCAGCTACAGCCAGCGGCAGCTAGGAAATTGTTTAATTTTTCATTTGTCTGCTCACACACACACAAAGAAACACACACACACACACAAGAACAGACATCTATGCAGCTGCATGCTGTGCTGCTCTGCTCAGCTTCCGCCCCAGTTGCTACTTACTGCCTTCGCTTATGGCCTGCTCTTCGTTGTAATTACTCCATGGATCCACTTTGGGCCATTTGTTTGACTTGAAATTTGTCAGGATATTGCTGGGGCACAACTTGAGTCACGTAACCGGGTATCAGAGCTGGGATACAGTTAACACAACAACAATTATTAATCAATTGAGCCATCTAAGGCGGTGCCTTAATCAATCAGTTACACTGTGCAGCAAAGTTTCAGTGAACTTCATATATAAGAGATTAATTTAAATAAAATTAAAATTAAATTAATTTAGAAGTATAAGATTTCAACAACAATTGGCTAACACTGTGCTGCCAATCTGCGGAAATTGAATATTATCAAAAATATATTATTTAAAGCAGTTTTATCAAATTATATTCGACAATTTGCTGAGCAGTTTTCGTTTTAATTCTCTGGGCAGTGTAATCAGATTGGCCCACGGGGGGGCGGCGGCACAAGCAACAGTCCTTGGGCAGCCGATAGTCATCAGCTGATGCTGGCCGGGAGCAGGCAGGAAGTGCGTCTTGTCGCTGGCTGCTTATTGAGGCTTAGATCCGATTTGGCAAAAGACAAGCCGCCCATGAAATTGTTTGTTTATTGAAAAATGATTGTGCTTAGGGTGGGAGAAACAGAGACAAAGGGAGAAGGAGAGAGACACACAGACAGCATAAAATACATACAAATAAAAGAGGAGGATGAAGAGGAAGAAACAACAGCAAGGCACAGAGACAAGGAAACCGATACCGAACAAGAAGGACCACGTTAAGGCAGAGGTGAAGAAGAAGATGAGGAAGAGGGCGAAACGCGGCTGGCAAGCGATGCGATTAGGCGATAACCCCAATGTGAACCTTAAGCCGCCAAATGGTCTGTGAATGTTGCCAGTTGCCAGTGTTGTTGTTGCTGTTGTTGCTGTTGTTACTGCTTCTGTTGCTACTCTTGTTTCTGGGGGCTTTTTGCGGCTTTAGCAACGAGCTGGAGCTAAAGCACATTATCATTTTCGAAATCAATCTGTTAACAACACTTTGGGGCACGCCAGCAGCAGCAGCAGCAGAGCCAGCAATAACTAAGTAAATACAAAGCTCAGCTGGCTAAGCTATTGGCTATATACATACAGTATATAGTATATAAAGTATACGCAGCGTAGGCGCTGCGGTTTTATTGTGTTTTGATTGGTTGCATTTTTCGTGTCGATTTCTATTTTTCATTTGTGGTTTTTTCAGCTTGGCTAAAATCGTTTGTTGATTTGAGTATTTCCATTTTGGCGTTTCACTTTGCTGCACGAACTTATCTCTGCCGCGCGTTAAAAAACAACTTTTCTGTTTGTATTTTGTTTTTTTTAGTCGCCACAGTTTGCTGGCGCTGTTGTTTCTACTGTTGTTGCTGTTGTTGTTGCTGTTATTTTTGATGAGAGCTTTTTGTGTTGAGTGTTTGGAACAAAAGGCGGCGGCTGCTGCTGCTGCTGATATTGCTATGGTTGTTTGTGTGCATTGATTGAGTGCATTGAGTTGTTGAAGTTGTTGCCTTCACTTCCTCTTTCCCTTTCTTTCCCTCTCTCTCTCTCACTCTTTGCATTCCTTTCTAACTTCCCTGCAGCGCACGCTGGCTGCAATGTTTCAACTGGCCAACAAAGTTTGTTGGCTTTTTGCGGTTTTTAGATATTTAGATATGGCCTGCAGTGCAAAAAAAAAACAAAAACTGCAGTGAAAAACAGTTGACAACCAAATGCATTGGCCACTTTTTAATGGACAAGTTGTGTGGCTCACCCACTGGGAGAGAAGGGAGAACAATAGAGTGCTGTGCACATCCACACATATGGGCGTGGTCAGCTTAAAGTTTAGCACAATCTTTAAATTCGTTAGATTTCTTGCACCTCAATATGAAATATGTACAGCAAAGTATTTTGCACAACTCTTGAACTAATTTTCCACTTAGTTCGAGCAATTTCCAAGCACCTTTCGAATGGCCCAAGCACCTGAGCAGGCTGCAGGCTGATGCCTGCCTTCGAGGCCTCGTTTTATTTATTTGCAGCTGCTGTTTCTCTCGAAATTGTGTGCAGGCTGTACACAAGTGGGAAATGCTTTGCTATTTGCATTGCCGGAAAATAAACTCTTCATGCAAGTGTTCAAGTGCAGCTGAAGTATTTCGGATACGAGTGAGAAAATTGAGTAAAAGCAGTGACTACTTCGATGAGGCCAAAAATGAAATTACTGAAGAAATCTCCTGCTGTGGGCGTGTGGCACAATTACAGCCCACGCCCTGCCTAGCCCAGTGCAGGGAGGAAGCCTAACTGCACATAAACTAAAAATTACCACCTTTCTTTTTCCGTTTTGGGGGCATTCATTAAACTTTGTGGCTACCCACACGCCCCAAGGAAGCCGCCCTTCACATTTGCATTCGAGCGTCAAAAGTTCAAAAGTCGTCGCACCTCTTGACAGGCCAGCCAGAGACACAAAGAGAGAGAGAGAGAGAGAGAGAGAGTGATGGTGGGAGACTGACATTAAAGTAGCCTGGCCAGCGTCTACGATTACCAGAAGGAGCGGTGCTCTAGGGGGACGAGCTGGCACTGGCTCACCTTCTGACTAATTGTATTAGATAAATTGTGAAACCTTAATCATGTGGGTGCACTGCTTCCTAATGGACTGGCCTCTCGACAAGCCAAAGAGCAGCAGTACACAGTCCAGCAGTCCGCACTGCCCTGCCCTGGCCAGGTGAGTTACTGTTACCTGCCCCGTGCTAGGCATGAACATTGCCAAGTGCACTATAATACGCCCAGGTGAAGTGCAGGCCAGTGTGCTGTGAAGCCAACCCTGGCTGGGACCGGGCCAAGACCGTCAAGACCGTCGCTTTGTGGGCACATTTTGCCCACCTTGATTTTCGTCTCTCTCCGGCATTGTTTTACATTATTTTTCCTTTGTCTTGGTTTTACTTCCTGCCTACGTTGCCTCCACCTACTGCCTCCTTCTTCAGCTGCGCCTTTGCCAAGGGCTTTATTCAATTTCAAGTTTCACTTACTGCGCACGGTTTGTCTTTTCCGTTTCTTATTTAGCTTCTTGGTTTACCTTTTTTCTTATTTAATTAATTTGTGTCTACCCCAGTGTGTGTGTGTGTGTGTGTCTTTGCGCCAGTCTGTCTGTGTGTATGTGTGTGCCCGTGGCCCTTTGGCTTTGGCCTATGTCAGAAAATTGTCCGCTGCAGGTAATTTATTTTAAAGCTCTCTTCGGGCTCAGGCTCGAGCTCGGGCGCGTATCCAATTTAAATTTCATTTTCAGTCACTTCAAATTGTATACTGTGCTACATAATTATATTTGTCATACTAACTGTGTACATGTTATGCCGATGGGCAATTTGTCATAAATGGTTTGCAATACATGTATTTCAAGTGGGGTGCGGGAGTTGGCTGACATTAATTTAGCGCCTCAGTAGTTTTATTTTACATGCGAGCCAATAATAGTTTATCTAATATTTCAACAAATACAATTAATTATGCTAATCTTTATGGACATTTTAATGAGCAACCGCAGCAACAACAACAAGAACATCACGACTGTAGTCAGTTTCAATATTAATGTCATGCGAATTACCTTTTTTATTGGTGCGTATTATTTGCGTAAAATTTATCAGGGCGCAAACACTCGTACAGTGGAAAAAGAAGAGGAAGCATGGAGAGAAAAGAGAACATGCCTTTTCAGTGTCAATTAGAGTGCCTTAAGATGCTGCTGGGGCCCAGCTGCGCCCATCAAGTTTAAACTGTATCGCAATTAAAACATAAAAGTCACTCATACGTCATGTAAGCCAAGGCAGAGCAACAGTCTCTCCCTCTCTGTGTGTGGGTGTGCACATTAAAAGCATTTGTGCGCTGCGTGACGCATGTCTCGACAGACGGATACGCTCCTACGCCCCTTTCTGTACAGTTACAGACGCAGCCCCTTTGTGGTCGCGCATAGAAAAATGTTGCATACTTTTGTGCATAAAAATACCATGGGCCTAAACAGCTAATCGACGACTAAATAAGGCAGCTAGAAACTGCAAAACTTACTCTCTGTGTAGAAGAAAGTTCAGCGCAGGTAAATACAGCTTAATAATATTTATTAATAATTGTCTAAAATATTTTGCAGCACATTAAAAATTAACATAATTGCATTTGGTAAAAGTTAATCTATTGCCTAAGTAAGACAGCTAGAGACTGCAAAATTTCTCTCAGCATAAAGCACAGTTAACAGCACATGAATGCAGCTTAATTATATTTCTTTATATTTTTTAGTATCGTATTAAAAACGAAGCTAATTGTATTTATGTAATTTTGTTTTCGCTAGGCTTCACTTTTTATTTGACATCCATTTGCAGCCACAGTATACAGCACAGTGTCCGTTTTATTATTTGATTTGCGCACATGAGTATCGTTTGTTTGTTTATTTGCTATAATAGCAACAACAAACACACACGTGCGCACACAAACACGCACACACACACACACACACACACAGATGTTACCATGCTTCTTTTTTTGCTGCTGTATTTCTGTTTGCCTTACAACGGAATATAATTTGCGCCTTTTTTGCGGCCTTGCCAACAAGGTGGAGTGGGCGGGGCAGCACCGGAGCAACAACTTCTTTCACTTCCGCTATGCCACGACACTTTTGCTGTGTGTGTGTGTGCGACTGTGTGTGTTTAACTATGTAAATGTGTAAAATTGCTACGCGCCGTATGAAAATTCCCACACGAAGCGTCGCGTTTGCTTGGCACGTTTGGGGGTCTGGGGACGGGAATGGGAGTGGGAGTGGGTATGGGACTGGGTCTGAGAACTGTGTAGCCTAGGTACGGCTTGGGCTGTAGCCGGTGCTGAAGCCGTGGCTGGAGCTGTTTGCTTTTTGTTATTATTATTTCTTGGCTCGCCTCGCAGGCACTCAACGTCAACGTCATCGTCACTGTTGCTCCCGTTGTCGTTGCTGCTGTTGTTGCTTTTGTTGTTGCTTTTGTTGTTGCTGCTGTTGTTGTTGCTTTATTCCCTTTTGCTTTTTATTATTATTATTGTTGCCGCTGCCTTTACAAAGCAAATATGAGCGTCGCGCCGTGAGCTAAATATGTTGTTACTTCTTCTCCGGTTTTTTGTTGTACTTGCTGTTGTTTCTGTTGTTGTTGGTGTTGCCGTTGTTATTTTTTTATTTGGGAAAACGTGTCTAGCTGAGGGAAAACCCCTGGCACTGGCACTGGCTGTGGCACTGGCTCTGGCAACGGCTGCGTCTTTGTTACTTGCTGCCCGTGCCCGGCACATGAAATGTATTTAAGACACGCGCTGACTTGTCGACTGCGACGTTGATCCTGTTGCCCAAGGTAAGCCAAAGCGGCTTAGTTGTCAGGCTGCTGCTGCAGCTGCAGTTGCAGCTATGTAGTTGCCATTGCAGTTGCCATTGCACGGCACGCACTATGCCAGAGAGGGTACACTCACATCCCCCTGTTCTATTCCCCTTCTCTCAACAAAGCCTTGGCAAAGTTCAACAGTCGTCACATTTCTTGGTCCTCGCTAGACTTTTATTTGTTTGCCCCAGCGCTATTTTTGCCTCTCGCATTACAGAATGCAAACAAAGAGGGAGCACAGGCAACGGCAATGGCAAAGGCACACAGCAGACATGGCACAAGTGAAATCCCTCAAGGAAGTCGCCCCGGCACAAAGGGCTCCACCGAAAAGCATTATAATGCTGCAAAACACCAGCAAAAACAAAGAGAAAAAAAAACACACAGTAAGCTGGAAACTGTGACGCTGCCACGCCCACATGCTGACAACAAGCAGCGCGCCATGTTTCAAAATTCATTTATTACAATTGCAAGCTAGAGGAAGTGTATGTGTGTGGGAGTGTGTGTGTGGGAGTGTGTGTGTGTGTCAGCTCATCAACTGTCTCCATCTGTGATGTTTTTTTTGGCTTAGCCAAAAAAGAAAATGGCTAGAAAAGCCTCAGCGACCATTGCGCTGCAGGGCATTGAGAAAATTCAGGGGGTGTGTGTCTGTGTGTGTGTGTGTGTGTGTGTGTGTGTGTGTGTGCAGATTGTCTAAGTGTAGAAATTGCATAATATTTCTCAACAGCACACACACAGACATACAGAGGCACACGCATAGAGAAGAGTTGTGGCGCTCTTAACACTCACATATCGGGTTAAGCGAGCGACAAAGCCAAAAACAATAGTTGGGTAGAAAATGAAGCGTGGCTAGGCAGATGCCCTGGAAAAGGGTATAGGAATATGCTAAGCCTAATTGGTGATGTATAGCAACATAATAAGAAAAAATTCTAATATATACAAGAAGAGAAAATATGAATATTATTTTTGATATTACAACATTTTCTTAAAATAAAAATAAAATCAAAATTAATTGAAACTACTTTCTACTCTTTATAAAATTCCTCCATACTCTTTATATTATTAATTACATTATTTTAGTCTATACAACATTACCTTTCCTTTCTCTTTACAGGGTATCAAGAAAGAAGTACCGCTGCGAGCTGTGCGCCATAATCGGACGACAAAGTCGGTTACGGGCATAACCAGTGGGGCGTGTCGTCAGCCGGAGGGGGAGGAGTAGCAGGGCAAAGGGGGTACGTTGCGATAGCGGTCTGAAGGACGAAATTGCAGTAAAAAAGGCAACTCAAGTGCGCTGCCTTAAATGAGGAAAGTTTAATGCTTTCATAAGCACAACAAATCCTAAGACAAAACCCGAGACAGAGCGAGACCAAGTGAAAAATAGACGCGCGCTGCGTGAAACCTCGCGCATATCTTAGCGTTTTATGCGCCTTATCCTTTACCAACCCATCCCACTCCCCTCTCTATCTATCTCACTCTCTCTCTCTCTTTGGCCTACCATAGCCTGTAGCGGCTGCAGGAGCAGCAGGTATTTCTACTCCTATAAAAATCAAGAGTTTGTTGTCTTTGCTGCGGGGCAATATTTTTCTTTGCCGTTTGCATTCATGGCTCGTCTTTCCATATCCCTTCTCTGCCCCGCAGCCTCCGGAGACCCGATAAAAGTGCACAAGTTTTGCGTTTAATGGGACATTTGTCTTTTTTTTATGACGCTCCTCGGGTTTCCACTTGAGGCAGCACAGGCAGGACTTACAAATAGGATGCATATAGGCAGAATTAAATAGGTTTCCTGCTACTCCTGATATGTGTGGTGAGTTTAGAGACACATTTCGAGTGTGTGTAAAATGTATAATTCACTTTATATGAATTGCATTTAATTCAATATAAACATTAATACGATTTCGCAGTCCACAGTAAATTCAATTTATTTATTGAAAAATTGTTGAAATCTATTTTGCAAAGCTTAACACTGTAAACTTGTTTTTATTTCGCTTTTCTAGCTTAATTAATCTCTGTTGTTGTTTTGCGCCAACAAAAGCGCAAAATTAATTATGCAATTTGAAATTCTGTCTATAATGGGTTTGTTTTTTTTTTGCGTATTCCCTTTCAATTTAAATTGTGGAGTTGCGAATTTTGATTTTTTACAACTTATTGGGATTAATTCTGGGCAAACTACTGACAGCGTGTTATGCAGATTAAAGCAGCTGTTGTTTGGCTGTAATCGAAGCCATACTACCACTCACACACATACTCACACACACAGACATGTGTGTATGTGCTGCGGAACGAAACAATTTGCCACGCCTAATGGCCTGAACCGCCTGGCCGAAATGAACGTAAGCGTTGCACAGCCATTTTGCCACAATTAAACTCACGCAAATTATGTGGCGCATAAAAACGCTTTGCAACAGCAGCAGCAACGGCAAAATTATGTTCTCAAGTAAAAATTAAAGCGAGCTTAACGAGCGCCACTCAAAAAAAAAAGGAACCAAAAATGAGGAATATGCAAGACAAATGGGGGAAGTGCAGTCGACTGGCAGATACTTCGTAACTTGCATGTATTCAGTTGAAACTTGGTGTGGAGATAGACAATTGAATTACCTATATATATATGAAAGGTGATCTAACTATCATATGTATAAGATATGTCTATTTGTATTTGATATGTAAAATTTTTTACTGCTGTTAAGTTGAAATTTTTGTGTTTCGATATATAAGAAAAATAGCTGTATATGTATGTGGAAACCGAATTATCTGATTCATAAAGCTGCTAACATATTTTAAATAAACTAAGCAGTTCATAGATCTGCCAAAATACATGTTATTTTAAATGATACACACTTCCTACTACCAGTAACTTACTGTTAAGGTATTTCGTTACATTTGATAGCTATCTATGCATGTTATATGAACTATCGACCTAATAAAGCTGGCAAGATATCTGTCATTTTATATGTTAAACTACCAGGAACTGGCTATAAATAATAATAATTTAATTCCACAAGGAACTGACACACTTAAACCGGCCTTGACAACTTCACTTACATATCTGTTCAGCTATACATTGCCATAAGGTGCCCTTTCAAGGTGTTGATGAAACATATCTCAGCATATGATATAGGCCCACTGCCTGCTGTTGCTGCCTCCTGCTGCCAATTATACCCGAATTCCTCAGGGGCAATGGGTACGAAAAAATGGGAGCAAAAAGCAAACAAGCACAACAAAAGCAAGAGAGCAAACGGAATTGATGCAGCTGGCAAAAGACAGACGCAGTGGCCATTAAAATGCACAAGGAGCACCAGCAGCAGCAGCAGGAGAAGCAGGAGCAGCAAGAGAAACAAGCAGAGAAAAAGCAGGAGAAAGAGCAGGAGAAAGAGCAGGAGGAGAAGAGTGCGGACGCAGAGGAGAGGAAAATGTGAAATGGATATTAAAAATACACGCAGCAAAGAGCAAACGAAATAATCATAATTTCTGCTAATAAATTTTATATATTGCTGCCCCGCTGAACGCCCCCTTAACTGCACCCCCTCTGCTGCCCAGTGGGCAGCAACATCTCGTTTTCCTCACGCCAGCTGGAGTAGCATAATTTTTCCGCTGAATCGGCTGGAAATTGAAGCAGGCAATGGCGATGACGATGGGAGATGGCGATGGTAATGCGGCCGCTTATGTGGTCATAAAATTTGAGAAGCTTTCAAGCAGCTCGCAGCGTGTGCACAAGGATAAATGCTAGACAGGAGTAACACACACACACAGAAGCATAGAGGGTCCATTTAAGCAGTTACACTGCAAGAAAAAAAGCAGCAACTGTGCACCAAATTAACTTGCATAAAAGAAGAAGGCAACAACGTAAAATGCAGTTGGAAGCACAAACACAAACAGGGAGGGAAAAAGAGGAAGAATGAGGAAGAAAGAGAAAAGTAGGAAGAGGCAGCAGATCCTTCTTTCTGTGTGTATTCAAGTTTAATCAGGTTCATGCAGTTGCTCTTAATTATAATGTTCATTGCAAGGAAAGAAATATAAAAAATGCAATCAGAAAAGTGCAATCAGAAAAGTGCAATCAAAATATACAATCTTTAGCATATTCATAATTTTGGCAATTCAGCAACACTTCGAACCACATATCCAAATCATTAATATGCTTAAAATTGTCAGCTACAAATCTTTTCAAATATTAACACAAATCAAAATAAAACACATTTAAATTTCATGCAAATTCTACAGCAAATTTCAAATCGCGAAATCAGAAACAGCGCATAAACATGCGGCATAATTTGATATGTTTACTTTTGTTTGCGTGTTTGTGTGGGAGCTGCAGAATGTTACGTTTCATAAATTCCGCTGCTTTAATTACAAATTTGTCTCGACTTAGGGGCAGAGAGAGGGAGACAGTAGGAGAGAGAGAGAGAAAGAGGGAGACTACCATGAGTAGCAACAGTCTACAGCCTTACACTGTACAGCAAATGCCATGTCGTTACATGGCGAGACACACTAACAGCTACACCCACTCATGCACCCACTCGAGTACCCACACACACACTCACACACACACACGCAACTGTCTGCTGCCCATACCGAAACTGACTTCTCGGGCGTTTCGCTCTAACGGTGTAATTAGTGCGGCTCTATTAAAAGGCAACGCCTGCCTGCCAGACGTAGACGACGACGACGACGACGACTTCATCGACAGTGGCTGCCATAGTATGCGGACAGCAGAGTGGTAGGGGGGAAGGAGAGGAGGGGCTGGTTGCGATTCGTTTACCGCTTTTTGCTACTTTCCGGGAAATTAGTATTTTAATGTATGCTAAGCGAGTCATTATCCCTAGCCATGTCCCTGGCGGGATGCTCGTAACTCTGGCCAGTTACAGTGGGCCATCCCCTCCTTAGCCCCAGTGCCCACTGTCCCTCAGCTGTTGCGCATAATAAAGACATTTTATGGCAATAATGTCAGCATCTTTGGCTAATGCACTTCCACTTGCCTTATAAATAACATTCAATTACCAGGTACTTCAGACTGATCCAGTCCGTGCCCACTCGACTGCATTCTAATTGCAAGTGGGCGTGGCAATTAGCTGACCTAGTTGCACATTATACTGCTATAACTATAACAAGTATTTCTAATGGTATTTTTCCTTTCCCTGTAGTTGCTATAAATCAAGACTGCGCTATGATTAAGTACAACACAGTGCCCAGAAACACAGCACAGAATGTCAAACGACAAGAAGAATGTATTAAAAATATAAATCCTACATAATATATTTATATTGTATATATATATATATATCATACAAATGTGTGTATATAACTGAAGTAGTTTCTCTCTCGTGCTGTGACTGTATCTGTGTCTATGTCTATCTCTTTCACTCTCTCTCTCTGTGTGTGTGTGTAAGAGTTTTCTTCTTGCCAATTTATGACAAGTAGCAAAGCAACAAGCTGCACAATAGCACAAGTTGCTGCAGCAGCAGGAGGACGAGGAGGAGGAGGCAGCAAGGCAGCAGCCGTGTCTGAAGATGCAACAAAGTGAAAGATGCAAAACCAAAGATAAGCTAAGCAAAAATGCCAGCCAGAAGAGCGGAAAGTTCTTCTTGGTAAGTGTATAAGTTACGCTAAATGAAATATTTATGAAAATTGCAAACACAGACACAGGGGGACACAGACTGATATCAGGCAGTGTGCATCTGGATTTATGCATACATATGCAAACAAAAGTCCACATGCAGGACAGCACTCGTGCTCAGCTGTTGCCGAGCTTACTTTAAGTAAAAGCCAAGTCAAAGAAAGAGATAAAAACAATTTTATTTATGGCCCAAAAGCGTTACAAACGTTTGCCAGCAACTGCCAAAGACAGGCAGCAACAAAATTATCAACATTTGACAGCAGCAACAGCAGCAGCAGTTGGCGCTGCCCTTTGAGGTAGCTGCAGCAATTGGCAAATAGCTGTCAATATTTAAAATACGCTAAGGCGGCAATAAACAGAGAGAAGCAGCAGGGAGAGGGGTCAGGGGGTAAGGCATAAAGCAAATGGCAATGCCAAGTCATAGCTGCAACTGCGACCCTGACTGGCCACGCTTCGTTTGGTGCTGTCTTTGGCAGATAAGAAGAGCAACAGCAGAAAGATGCTGCAGATAGAGCAAGATGCCGCAGGAAAATGCTGAATGGAAAGTGGAAGCAAGCGGAGTGTAGAGAGGATTGTGGGAGAAGGAGGCAAAGGTTCTCCCTCCTCCTTTTCATATAAATCGCTCAAACGAGTCCAAGTGGCAAAAAAACTGTGGCACAACGTTGCATAAACCAGACAGATGATGCTGCGTCTGATGCTAGATAATTTCCAGTGCTGCGCTGCGATTCATTATAGAAATTATGTGGGAGAAAGTGTGTGGGGGCGTGGTGGGTAAAAGGGGGTTAAATCTTCATGTAGCTGACTGAAAATCCACTCGTAATTCGCACTGCGTTCTGTCAGTTTCTGTCTGCTTCGCTTCGCCTCCTCCCCTCTCTTCTCCTGCTCTCTTTCATTCTCCTCTGGTTTCTCTTTCTTCGGCGTGCCACAAATCAATTTTAATTGATTTATGACTAAAGTGTTTTTGGCTGCAATCTGCTTGCTACGCCGCTTGGCATGCCCCCAAGTGCCCCCGAAATGCCACTGGCCCCAGTGCCGTGGCGCGATTGATTGACAGCCGTCTCTGGGGCACCGACTGAGCTCATCTGTGTGGTCGCGCTTGCGGTTGTGGTTCATCGCTGGTTTTCGCTCTTGACTTCTGGCTGCCCATTCTCTTATCCCTACCCGCTTAGTGACTCATAAAGTTGCACTCTTAATTGCACTCGAGTATCGAGTATCGTTTGCAAGTGTTGATACTCCACAGCCCCAAGGCGAGGTGAACCATTGAGCTCAGAGTGAGCACCAGAGGTGCATTAGAACTGTACTTAACGGTGCCTGCCAGAGTGCAATGTGCTGATAAGGCTTGAGGAGTGGGAGGTTAAGGGAAAGACAGATATGCTTGACATATAACTAGCTATTTATTATGTGAGAATGAACTCAGATAATATACCCAAGGAATGTCATGACGAAAAGTGTCTTTCAAAATTGAAAAACACTTGGTCAGGTCTCTAAAACTCTAAAGAATATCTTCCAGTTCTACGTAACTTGAATGTTCACATTCTAAGAATAATTTAACAACATAGTTAAGCACTTTCTCGGAGAAAAAGATCTTTAGAGCAGAGAAATAACTATTTAAATGAGAATAAACACAGATGGTCAATGAATTCCAAAGGGAAAAGTAACTAAAAGGCTGTGCGACATTCGTTTCAAATAGGAAGTATTCAAAACAGAAAGGCATAGCAAACAGTTAAAATAAATATCCTCAATCTTTTATATATTATGAGTCTTTTTAAACACTTCGTCTTAATCTAACATATTCTTATACGAAACTTGAAAACTATTTAGGTAAAACTAATAGATAAACAAGAAAAATAATTATAAAAATAAAAAACTTAAAACTCAAAGAAATATCTGCCAGCAACCTATACTTAACTTCTTTTCAATTACAACAGACTTATGACTTAAGTTCAGCGTAAATTTTTATAATATTTAAAAACTGAATAAAGAACCTCTTCCCTATTAGAACTGATCATTGCACTCCATCCACGGTGTGCAATCGAATTAGCCTTTCGCTACCGTTGACAGCTGTCGAAAAAGATTAAAACATAATCCAAAAACGACCTCAATTAAAAATATGAATTTGTATTTACGCTCTTTACGTATGCACAAATATGCAAAAGATGCAAAAAAAAAAACAAAAGAAAGAGAACAAAATAAACATTCTAAAGGCAAAGCAAACACAGCAAATAATTTAAATCAATAATGCAATTTTCCATATTTGCATTTGACAAGCAATAAAAACAAAAAAATGAATTCATTCTTTGATTTTATGAAATAACAGCGAAAAATCAATGAATGCAATGCCATGATTTATAAATGCAATGATGATATCGTATAAAGAATATGTGATATATCATTTGATTAATGTGGAGCTTGCAGAAACAAATGAGCTTGATTGATCAGATTAATTGCCATTAATTGTTCAACTTTTGGCACTATCAATGTGTCTGAGATGTTGACATCTTCAAAGAGGTTTCGCACTTTGTCTGCAAGAGGTCATGTCTCACACACACACACACACACACTCTCTCTCACAAGTGCAGGCATGTTAACTTTGTTGACAACACAAATTAACACTCATAAAAGTTTTGTGCCGCAAACAAAATGTAACGAGAGTGCGAAACGAAAAACTTCAACATAAACAACAAGCAAGAAGGGAAGGGAAGGGAGAATGAAATGAATTTATGTGCATATTTGCTAGAAGTTTGCCAAGAGAAGCAGTCGGCGAAGGAGTGCGATGTGAGAAGGGAAGAGTTGAAGAAGGAGACAAACATTTACTTTCAGAAATTGCAATTTTGTCTAATTGACGCATTTCGTGGCTGACAGGCAACCGCAGAGAACACAATACCCCATGCACATGCGTGCAGTGGCAGTGGCATGCAGCCTGATTTGGAGGCAGAACGAGGCAGAGGCAGAGGCATCAGCATCAGCATCAGCAGGCAGCAGGCAGCTAACAAGGGACAGCAAGAAGAGATGCCGCAACCCAAAACTGACGCCGGACATGGCACGGACAGGGATTGCTGCAGTTGCTGGAGCCGGAGATGAAGCTGTGGCTGAGGCTGCAGTCGAGAGGCTGGTGCCACGTAGCGGCCATGCTGGCAACTGTAATTGAAAATGTCTTACGCTTGTCGAACCGAAAGTCACCAATACACACAAGCACACAGCACACAAACACAGCCACACACACAGCGAGAGAGCTGCTTAGCTGAGCGAGGCAGCCCATGCCGAATGTCATTCCAACAATGCAATTCGAGCAAAAAAGAAGAATTTTGGGGGGCGCAAGAAAAAACTCGCAGGAAATCAACGGGGAAAAGCAGCAGCAGTGGGGAAAAGCGCCGCCATTGCGAAAAGCGAAAATGAGCGTAAAGCTCGAAATGACAGGCAAGCATAGATGGGAGATGGGAGATGGAGAAGGAGACGGAGTCAGAGCATGAAACGGAGACAGCGACAGCAAGCAAGGAACGGGGGAGAGACTAAACCGTGGCGAGGCGTAGCAGTGCTGCCACTTGCAGTGCTGCCAGTGTTTATCTTGTGACTGCAGCACCAACAGCATCACAGTTTCAATTCGACCCAGCGACCCATCGCTTGCACTGTAATTGCCCGCAACAACACAAACAACAACAGCAACAACTAGAGCTGAGGTTGAGCCTCGCAGAAAGAGAGAGAGAGAGAGAGTGAGCAGCCTGAGCAGCTTTAGCGACTTCATTTGCACTGCTTCTACTCCTTCGTTCCCTTTGCTCTTCATTTAGTCTTTCACGCTCTTCCCCTTTTTTTGATGTCTCCAACTGGCTTGGCAGTTTTCTACTCTAGTTCTTTTTCTCTCCCCTTCTCCCCCTGCCAGTTTTCTCTCCTGGCTACTCTTGCCATGAGGTCAACTAGTTGACACTGTCTGCTTTTTTTTTGCCCACCAACTGTGCGTTGCTGTGTCCGGCAATTTCTGGAATTAGTCTTTAGCTAGAATATAATGCAAAGGCGAAGAAGAAACTATTTCTGTTGCTGCAGATGTCTATCTTATTAAGCACATATTTGCAGTTAAATTGAGCTCGAGTTCAGTTCTTGAAACGATTTAATGAATTTTGAAAATGTCACATTGCAGATAGAAATCTTGTTGCTAATCAAAGAGGAGTGTTTTGTTTGAATTGAAGTTGAAGGAATTGTTACTTTGTCAATCCCTTCTATTGAACATATCAACTTATATGGAAATATTAACTTGGAATCGTTTAACAATATTTCCTAGAGAATGAATTAAGAATTCTTCTCAAATTCAAGTACAGAATGGATCGTAGAAAAGAATCTTTTGTGGATTTATAACTCATCTTACAGAATGGAATCTTTCAATTATTAATTGCTTTAACTACTGTAGTGCTCTCAGAGTGCTTAATATCATGCTAGGATCTTCAACAAGAATATTTCTATTAAGAATAAAGTACATAGTTAATAGATCTCCCACCAGTTAAAACCACAAAAGACTTCCGACCAAGTTCGCTTTGAATTCACCTCCAAATCAAAGCGGTTTTCAAGTTTCTTTGATTACCACACATTATGTTTCATCTTAATTAACCTACACACACACACAAACACATATGTATATGTAGTCACCCACTCATCTAACCACACATCATTCAGGAGATTCAAAGGCGAACGAATCGAATAATCACAAACACACTTAGCTCATCTAATAACCACGCGGAATACTATTCCCATTTCCATTGAAATTCATAATTTATTATTAATTAACTGTGGGGATGGGGGGAGAGACCCCCATTCCACTTAATATAAGGGTTAAGTTGCCCCCTGGGGGAATTACTCAGCTCAAACATGCGATCCGTTGCGGTGCTCTGCGTTCGCTTTTGCGACTTTGTGGCCCGCTGAACATTTCAATTAAGGGCAAAGCGGACGAAAGCGGCAGCATAACATATTGATAAAATCACAATCAAATACAAATAAAACAGAAATTGCACATAAAAATGAACGCAATTTAACAGCTGTTCGCTGGGGGGGGCGAGAGGAGGGATCTCCAACAGGAAACAGGGGTGGGTGAAGAGGGGAGGGTTACGTGCGTGGGTAACCCACAAGGGGGACAGTAAAGCGTTGTAGTTCTTGTTGTTGCTAGGAGTTGTTGCGTGTGAAAATGAAACAATGACATGACCACAAAAGCCATGACAGACAGACAGGACAGAGAGACAGACAGAGGGAACAGACAGACAGGACAGACAGGGAGGACATACAGAGAGGGCAGACGGAGTGGGCAGACAGACAAACAGTTTGCAGGCCTGAAACGAGAACTAAACTAACAAAGTTTAATGCCCATGAAAAGCGAATACGCAATCGAAACCCCAGACGAGTGCAGGGGCAGCGACAACAGACAGTTCACCATCCTCACCCTCAACACCCTCCCCCTCCCCATTCCCCTCCACCCACCACTAATCGCAATGAAAAACAGAATAGAGAGAATTGACATTTACGCTAAAATGGGAAAATGCGATGCCGCTCTGCCAGATGCGTTGACCAGACAAAGTCAATAATTGCAGTTAGGTGGGAGTTGAACAGGGAGGGGGGAGTGGGGATAAGTAGAGGGGGTTGCAAGAGGGTTTAACATACACAAACA
Organism: Zaprionus vittiger; assembly: GCA_018904025.1. NCBI lineage: Eukaryota > Metazoa > Arthropoda > Insecta > Diptera > Drosophilidae > Zaprionus > Zaprionus vittiger. Next base: position 3,195,091 of record JAEIFQ010000420.1, on the reverse strand, counting down.
AAACAAACATACACTGCATTATAGTTTGTAATCGTTTTTCGATTTAATAGACTTGCCCAAGGGGTTGCGACTTCATTTCATAGTTCCGAAATGGGAGTTGGTTACTGCGGTTGAGGGGGAGGAAGACTGCGTTCGACTGGGAGGAAATTGCGGTAAATGGAAATGTCCGTTGCAGAAAAAGTGCGTGCCAGTGCCACAAGCAGAGCAAAATACTGACGGAAAATGAAGGCGTGTCGTGCTGCCCGAAAAATGCCCCATGGGGACACCACTTTGGACCTTAAATGAGTTTTGTGTGCGTCGCTTGCTCGCTCTCTTGCCTGCTCTAATACGAGAACTGTGCGCCTGACAGGCTAACAACGCGACCAGGCCAGGTTGACACACACACACACCCCCTGTCTGCAGCACTTCTAGTTCCAGTTCCAGTTAGAACATTATACGCTTCGCTGGAAGGTTGCTCGTTCAACGACAAACCTAATCCGCACGCGCCCAAATAAAAACTGCAATTAAAGCGTATTGACCATGAGAATTTTATAATTGAATTACGAAGGGAGGAGCAGGAGAGACAGAGAGAGAGGGGGAGAGGGAGAGAGAAGGGTAGTGAAACGGGCACAGTTGAGTGGGTGCAGTGAGCGTACCTTATAAGGGGTTGCCCAACTGACCAGACACAATTCTCATTCAGAATTCAGCCAGACCCATAAGCCGCAACGCACTCAAGCGAAACTCTGCCTTTGCCTCTGCCGCTGCCTCTGCCGCTGCCTCTGCCAAAGGTCAGCTGGGCTAGAAGGTCAGCAATTAAAGCGGTACGGGGTCGTCGCTGATGAATTGTGGGCCGTCGTGCTGAAGGCTTAATAAATAGCCATAAGATTGGGACAGTGCGAGGGTGGATTCGCATCTGATTGTTGACCAATGGTCCGCTCGAAATTGTGTCATCTTCAGCGCAAATAACCCCGCCACTAACCCCTGACCCCTGACCAGACTACCAGCCTGCCTGCCTGCCTGCTGAGTGAGCCCTTAATGCGCTTACAACAGATGTTTTTCTGGTAGCAGCAGCAGCAGCCAGAGCAGGTTTAAGGGATGTCCTGTTGGGCAGCAGGGGGGGGGACAGGGCGCACACTCCTATGTTACCAAGAAAAGGCTAAATGAATATTTGAGCTGTAAGTCAAATAAAGAGCATAAGGCTAATAATATTAGCGACTTTACAGCTGAAAATAAGATTGATAGAACTTCAACATTTTGTTGAATTTAAGATTAGACTGCGAAAAAATTAACAAGAAACTTAAAGAATCAAAAGGGAAGATGTGCTTAAATTATTTATAACATTAGTATTTAAAGGAAATTTAAATTATTTATAAATTAAGCATTTTTTGTTGAAGACACTTGCTAATAAATTGAAAGAAAGAAGAAATAAGTAAGTTTTGAACCTAGTAAATATGTTTTTAGTTAAACGTTTTATCAATTCTTTGTGATATCATTATTCATTTTTAATGAAATTAATTTTCTTTCAATGAGAGATATAGATCAAATATTTTCATTATATTGTATAAATATATAAATAAATATAAAATCAAGAAATGTCTTTTCCTCATCAAAAACTGTTCTGTCTTTAATATAAGCTTAACTGCTTTAATATATTTCCCGTGTCTTCCTTAACTCAATTTCCTATATCTTTATGTCATAGTTTCTCCCTCTACTTCTTACTTTAATTCATCATATTTCTGCTCCTCTATTATATTTGTTTTCCTCGTAATTATTTGGTAATAAATAAACCTCCCTGTAGCTCTACAATACATAGCAACCTGTTTCTCTGGTGACATATTTAGTCCTGACAATGGGCCCCCACTAATTGCTGAGCACCCGATGGGCGAAGGCATAAAAATAGTAACATTTATTGGAATTATATTTAGCAGCTGTGCACGCGTGCGTGCGTCAGTGTGAGTGGAAGCAGCTGCTCGCTCGGTCAGGTAGACACTGTGCACAGTGGGACATGTCTAATCAATACGCACATCAATAGCTAACAGAGCCGGCGGAGACAGGACAAGGCACAAAAGAGCCAATGCGCCTGCTAATAAATTCATTAAACATTTATGCGGGAGAGCAAGAGAAAGAGGGATGAAGAGAAAGAGGGAAGGATAGAGAAGGAAGAAGATAGAAGCAGAGAGAAAGATATGCTAGAGCAGTAGCAAGTGCAGCGGCACTAAAACTATTAGCATAATGATGGCATTAGGCAATGGCAATGAGAACAGCTGAGGAGGGCACTGGGAACAGTTGACTGAGCTGAGGCTGGCTCAGACATAAAAACTGCCGCGTTGGGGGCAAATTTGTAATGCTCAGATAAATTGTTATTTTATGTGCCATCGTAATAAGCGCATTATGAGACAAGATGTGCGAGTCTATTTGTCTCTGAGTGTGTTTGTATGTGTGCCAATTCATACAGAAAACTACGCACGTTTCAATAGCAGCACGCCGGCCGTAGTACGTTATTGAGACGCCTTCGGAGACGACGAAGACGACGCCTTGGGGACACTGAACCCTATTGGGTCAGGGAGGGGATAGGCAGGGTCCTGGCGGGGAACTGGCGCGTGCCGAGGCCAAAAGGCGCCATGGCTCAACGGCACAAAGGTGCAGACGTGAAGCAGACACACACACAGGCAGTGAGAGTGTGTGTTGCTTGCCAGTCAAAATTATAAACATTTTTAAAACACTTTTTTGGCGGAGTGTTGAGAATTTATAGCTAAAAACTCGTACGTGCTGCGGTCACGCATCAATTTCATGTGTAACCAGTAAGCCGAATGAACAACCAAACCGAGTACCCGAGAGTACCCAAGCAACCGAGTATGCTAGAGTACCCGAGTGAAGCCAAAGTACCCTGCCCGATTACCCGCAGAGTCAACCCGCTGACAGTCAGCCAGGCGTGCGTGTAAAGGACTCAGGGCAACAACACACACACACACACACATGCTTAATAAACTGTTTGTTTGTGTCAGCTGAGGGCATTCCCCATGCGCCCTCGTCTCCACCTACAGCGACAATGACTTAATTCTGTCAGAATCAGTTTGACAACTTAACCGTTTCAAATCTACGAAGGTTCAGTTGTGTGGGGTCTTTTATATTAATACTATACTATATACTATATATATATATATACAAAGCAATATATATAAACTGTTCTTTGTATTATATATATATACTATACTTTATACTATCTTTGCCGTATTCAATCAAGAAATGTAAAACCAGTCGGAACAACCAAACTTAAGAGAAACTAGAGATCTATAAAAACACATACAACTCTAAATGTTCTATAAGTTTGCTTCTTCTATTTGGAAACAACCAATCTAAAGTTCGGTTATGAGTAGTCTTTTATAGGATCTATAATATCCGGCACTTAAGCTGTGCAGAGCTTCTTAAAATATATTTTTAAGTTTTCTATAAATAAGCCGCAAATGCTTAATTTCCAATCCCAAACTGAGAGGCAGCCTAAGCTTGCTCCGCAGGGTGCACCCTCCTGTGCTGAGGCTGAGCTGAGCCTTGATATACTTGTCTCGTTTATATTTATGCGCTGTATAAGCTATATAGTAGTTTCTCACTGCAGTGTAGAGGCAAATTTAGCCGCAGACGATTACACATCATTACAGGGTTGCGGTTTTTTCGGCTTCTGTGCGGGGGCTCAATTCGAGCATCACTCGGGCATCGCTCTCTTTGGGGCCCTGCAGTTTTATTTACATTAAAACATCATCAACATGTTTATATCAACATCAAACTCATTTTACGCATCACCAAACTTTTCGTAATCCTTTGATCCGATGCAGGAAAAGGGTCGCCTCGGTAGCAAAAATGCTACCAAAAAACCAAAAAACCAAAAAAAAATCAAGGCAGAGCTCATAAAAAGCTTGGCGCTCCACTTTTTTTCAGGGGCCCTCACACAGACAGACAGAGAAGGCTGCACGAAAAAGGGTTTCATATGTCCTGCTCCTGTTGTTGTTGCTGTTGTCAACTCATTCGTGTGCTGCTGTAGCCAGAGAGTAATATAAATCCGAAATAAATCAGTAAACTTTGCCGAGCCTCGGCTTGTTAATTTGAAATTTATACGAAAAACAATTTAATCGGTTCAACCGAGAACAGCAAACGTTGTCCCTGAAATGCGAAACCCCAAGCCGGTAAGCTCTGTGTGTGAGTGTATGTGTGAGTGTGTGTGTGTGTCTGCACGTGTGTACACATTTATGTTTGTGTGTACGTGTGTGTTTGTGACCTTGTCAAGGCCAATGAATGAAAGTTGTTTAGGGCTTTGCCAATTGAGGTAGGTCTCGGTCTCAGTCTCAATCTCGTATGCCAAGTCAAATTCCATAGAAAATTCACAAAGAAAACCTCAAAATGATGTTCCTTCATTAGATTGGCTTGACTGGAGACCAATTAAAGGTTGAGATATGTTATTATACATGCAACTTGAGCATTAGCTACATTTGTCTAGCTTTATTTGGCGAGTATTGATTTACACAGCGCATTTCTAAATATTAAAACACTTCAATTCCTTTTCCTTTCTACAGCAATTTTCATTTTAATTTTCTCAGTCCCCTCACACACACACACAATTGTGTAGCATTTCATGCATTCAATTTATTTAATGTTTTGCCACTCAAAATTTTATTAAAATTTGCCAACCAACTGAACAACAACATACGTGACTCGGTTGGCTGTTGGCGGCATTTTGGTGTAGCCCAACACTAGAACAAAGCCACAGCAGCGGCAGCAGCAGCGTGGCAAACACAGCGCTGTCAATTAGCCTGGCATCCTGGCTGACTACCTGCCTGACTGTCTATTCACCTGCCCATTCACCTGTCTCTCGCTCTGTCGGTCTGTGGTACCTGCTCAGCTGGCGCAACTAACAAACAATGTCAAAGTCACGAAGCCGCAGCCTCATTACGAAATATTTAATCATATTTAGCGCGCTAAATGAAAAGCGGGATAAAGCAGCAAAAGGCACAAATGAGCAGTGATAAGAGGAGGAGAGAGAATGAGAGAGAGAGACAGGGGGGGGAGCAGAGCAGCCACAATTTGAACAATACGAAGATGTGCGCAACCTCAGCAGCCGCATGAACACACAGAAGATATCACAGCTGCCTTGACTACAGCTAGGTAAATGTGTCAAAATGGCAATATTTTGCACAAACACACTCAGAGAGACACTCAGCTACAGATATACAGATACTAAGATACTCACATACTCAGATACTTCTCCACTCACACACACAGATACTACTCAGCTTGGAGTATGTTGGTGGAAATCCCGTCGAGTAACTGACAAAGTGGCTCACGTGGCGCTAAGAGTATTTGCTAGTTGGCAATAATATCAAATTCCACTTTTCTGCACACCCAGCACACACTCACACATACTCAATCACATACACACATTGACTGACAATCGTATGCGGAAAAAGATACACAAATATCGAGCAAATACAAACAAATGTGCAAACAGCAGCAGCACACGCCAAACCACGTTGCGAGGGAGGCGTAGGAGGGTGCAGCACAGCGGGGGCGGGGCGTGACAACTGCAACTGAACCTGCAACTCAACGCGCTGTGAACTGCCAAGCGTGGCAGGCAGTCAACGTCTCTCTGCGGCTTCGTAAACATCATTTAAGTCTATTTGTGCATAGAGAAAAGTCGCAGCTACTGAAGCAGCGCGTGCTCTCTCTCTCCCTCTCTCTCTCTCCCTCTCTCTCCCTCTGTCTCTCTCTTTTTCTTGCTATCCCTCTCTATGTCCCTCTTGTCAGCCTGTCTACTAAAGTCGGCAATTTTGCAGCACTAGCAAAGTGTGCTCTGTTATTTGATATGCGCGGTTATTTGATAATAACAGCTAGTTGACAGGCTGGCAGAGAGAGAGAAAGAAAGAAATAAAGAGAAAGAGAATAAAAGTGAGAGATAGGGAGAAGAGAGCAGCAAGAGAGAGAGGGAGACTTCATAGACTTCTGTGAGAGATTGCCCCTGCATCACAAGTTCCACATTTGCCGTCTAGTTAGCTTCATCGCTTCTGCTGATGAGGCAACTCGATTGTTTGCCAACTGATTGGCAATGCAACTGCATCCCAGTATCTAACAGATACATATACATGTTCTGCCGACAAACAACACACAAGATCGGGCACATAATGGAAAAGAAAGAGCCATGGTGAAGTTACTATCAGAAAGCTGTTGATTTGGAGTGAGATATAGTATGCTTAGTTTGGATGCAATGTCTTGAAAAATAAACAAAATCAAATCCGACAACTTGTATGGCAGTTGTATAGTATATATCTATCTGATCCACTCATTTCATTGCCTACACCAATATATAGCATGTGTCAAAGGTTTCAAAGGTTTACAACTATTTTTGTTCACTTGCACTCATTAAAAATTCCAAATTATATTAAATAATATGTTGAGTATTTGCGTCATTCATATTTCAATATAAAAATTGTACATATCGATAAGCACAGAACCATAAAATTCACATAAATGCCCCTATATCATTGCTCTTACTCAAAAGTTCTTTAGTCACTTTTCGATTGTCGCGATGAAATCATTTCTTGCTCTACTGTGCTTAGGCTCGCAGATATTTTCAATATGGATGTGGGAGTTCCCTAACTGCTCCGATTTTCACTCTGAAAATGCCACAAATTGTTGCATAAGTGACTTGAGAATGCTCTATAAAATAAAAGATTTAAGATTCGTAGAGTGTCTAAGCTCACAAAAAGGGAGTAATGAGGAAATGTGTGAGGAATCATTCAGTGCGCATGTTCCACGGAGGATTGAAGAATATTGCTCGACAACAGATGATAAAGATCTTGTTCTCCTTGGAGCTTTTGGAGCAGCATGCACAAGGATCAATGGAATTTGCCAGAAAATGCGATTAAAGTTCTGGGGATAAACAAGATGTTGAATTATAACGATGTTAAATTAATAAAATCAGATTTAGAGCTATCCTGTACCATATCAATATTATAATGAATAAAATATAAGGAGTAAGAAAGCTATACTTTCACGTAGATAACTTTTGAGTTCTTCTCTATGCTAGTTGGTCAGACTAAATAAATTTAGACTACACGCAACTATGGATTCTCTTTTAGAGTGCCCTTAAGAGTTTATTTCAATTCCCTTTAAGCTAAAGTTAATACGAAATTAAAGTAATTTCCCAATGTTCTCTTTTAATGGGTCACTCTGTGCTCTGTTTGAATGGCATTTCGATATGGTCGTAAGTAAGTCAATTAGATTCAATTGAAATTAATTTAATGTTGTTATTGCCTCATTCTGTGAGGTTTCACAAGCGAACTGTGACTCAAAGTCACTTGGGGTCAGTTTAACTAGAAATCAATGTGCGTCATGTGATTTTCTTTATACATACCTGAAGTGGGCACTCAATTAGGAAGAGAGAGAGGGAATCGAAACTGAAAGCAAATTTCATTTGCACTTTTTGTCTCTCTGACAAACATTAGAAATGCATTTGGGCGAATCGAGCTGGCGACTAAATAATTCATGCCTCAAAGCAGCTACCCCTTCCCCTCCCCACCATCCGATAATGTATCTGCATATAGAACTAAGCACAAGTGAGTGTGCGTGTATCTGCATTTTTATACTCTTTATGCGTTGAAAATTTGTGGCTTGTTTGTGTTGAATTGAGAGTTTCAGTCGGTCACAGTCGGTCCCCCTCTGTCTCTTCCACATAGATCGGTTTCACCTTTTTCGCTTTTCACACATTCCGCATTCGTTTGTTTCAATCGATTGACATAGTTTAGTTCTAATGGATTTTCACGCCAGCGTTGACACAATTGTGGCAAGCAGCAGCAGTGGCAGCATCAGCCGTGGCTGCCACCACCGACTGGTGCAACTTGAGTGTTGGCTTCTTCTTCTGGTTCGTGTTGCAGCAAACTTTTACAGCAAAACTTACCTGCAACGAGAGAGAAGAAAAGAAAACAGAAATGAGAAGAATGAAAATTGCATTAAAGTTTCAGTTTCAATTCTAGTTTGAGAAATTTTTGTTTTATTTAATTTAGTTTTTCAATTTCCTGCACACACGCAACAAAACAAAACAAAACATAACATAAAGAACTCAACAATCAGAACATAAATTTTATGAAAACCTAATTGCCAGAGATTATCAATAGGCGAGCGACCCCTAATCAACTCGATGCTCGAACTCGATGATGCTCCATGCTGACTCGAATGATGTACGAAAATAAAAATAAAATTTGATATATTTATGACCTCATCGAGGAAGAGTGAGTTCAGAGTGTGCCTAAAGATTAAAGAGGAACTTAGAAGAGCCAGAGAGGAAGAGAAGTGGAAGAGGGTGGGGTAGAGACTTATCAGTGATGCGTTTTACTTTTGCTTTACTTTTAATTAAAAATTTCGAGTAGTTGCCCCAAAACAGAAGACAAAAGTTGGAAAATATTTTAACTCTGGCGCTTTATCGCAGCTGTAATCTGTCAGCGGGATAGGGCCGCAGTAGACAGACAGCCAGACAGCCAGACAGACAGACAGCGGGGGCAAAGAAGTCGAGTGCACTCTTTTGGTGGCAGGGGATGGTCCGAGAGAGTGAGAAAGAGGGATACAGACAATGCCAGTGCTTGCAACTTCTATGCCGGGCGGTCTGTGTTTCCCATTGACGAACGACAAGAACAACAACAACAACAACGCGTACTTCGTATGAAGCGCATCAAGTGAAGTGCACTTGCTGCGCTGGTTGTTGTTATTGCTGTTGTTGTTGCTGTTGCTGTGTTTAGTTATTAAAACTGACAGTTTTATTTGTCAGCAGGCAGCAGCTCTGCCAGCTCCATCTGGAGGCTGCTGCTCAGTGCACTTGGGGCCTGTCGCACACACCCAAATGCCTTATGACACTTTTATTTTATTTTAGTTTCGTTTCGTTTAGTTTTTTCCTCCTTTTTGACATGTGTCATGAGCGTGTGTGTGTCTGTGTGTGTGCGATTGGGGTGAACAATCGATTTTTTGAATTTTCAACTTTTAGTTTCTCGTTTTCTGAAATGCCGTTGCAGTGTTGACAAACGCAATTGAAGTGCCTGGCATGCACTTGTTTTTGACATTGGCATTGCAGGCAGTTCAATCTGGAAATACGAAAGGAATTGATTTCTGAAATATCGTGTAGGTTCTGTGTGTGAAATACACAGAAAATCAATCAATCAACAGCATGAAAACTCCAGTTTTGCTTCAGTTTTGGGAACAGAAATCACCAAAGCAATGGGGAACAGAGAGAGAATATCAATTTGCAAGGTCAGCTTGTACTTATGCCAAGTTCCCACACTTGAAGCCATCTAATATTTTCCCATAATATCCCTCTAATGTTCACTTCAGTTCCATGCCAATTAATTGTATAATCCCCTTTTTATTTAAAATTTAAATCAAACAAAATATCGCATAATTAAAGCAAATTTATGCTCTTCACACATTATTAGACGATACCAAATAATTCCCCCCCGTTCTATGGCCCAATAAAAGCCTCTTGGAATTGGGCACAAATTAATTGCTATTCATTCCAGCACAAGAATATCATCATAATTTAATAAATTAAATGCCATGCCAGCAAATTAGTGTCAGACTTGTCCCAAAATGTATTTAACTAATGATCTTCGTGGCGTGGAGAAACAAAAATCACGAGAAAAAAAGCAAAGAAAAATGCCGTGAAATTAAAGACTGTTGTTTCGATTTTCGCACTTTTCAGTTTTCCACTCGAAACAAATCTAAACAAATGACTCGTGTAATATTTGTTGTCATTTGTCTATTTATGATAATTAAGGTTTGACATTTTTATGATATTAATTAATTTGATGGCATCGACGCAACGAAGGGGAGAGGGCGGCACGAAGTGTGAAAACCATTGCAGCACAACCAGACGCAGACCCAGACCCAGACCCAGACCCATCCAGGCCCATCAGTCCGCACTTCTTATGCCGTCTCCCTTTTGCTGATGCTCCTCAGTCAACGCCAACGCGCTTCTAATTTTGTCAACACTCGCAAGTCGCGACGGATGTCGCCGACCACAAAAAGTTAATAGGCCCAGGCGTGACCCCAAAACAACAAAAACATTGAAGCAAAAGAGGAAAGAATGAAAGAAATACAAAGCAAACGAGACGGGAAGGTGAGAAAAGTGCTGTTGTTGTTGTTGTTGTTGTTGTTGTTGTCTTTACTTTGATTGTTGTTGCTGTTGCCCCATTTAATGAAGGCCCTTCGGCTGTGGCATTAGCACTGATCGCCGAAGCATTTAAAACTGCAGCGGGGGCGAGTCAGGTCATAAAACTGACAATAAACTATGCAGATCCCCCCATAATATAAAAAAGGCCAGACTATCTCCGGCTGGCTGGCGCTCTTTGGGCTTAGGCGCATTCCCTGGGACTCGGTTTGTTTTAGTTCAAGCATTAAATTGGGTAAGTTAAAGTGAGTCTCAGTGAGACTATTGGTTTGTATAGTAAAGCATGGGATATATGGGAATAATTGCAAGAGCTTGCTAAGGTCGTAAAGAAGATTGAAGCATGTAATGTGAGTTAGTTGAAGTTGTGTGGGGCTCTTAAATGGGAACTTACAATCTTTAATTTGTATTCGAAATTTTTAATTCTTTATTCAACTAAAACAAATCAAACTTGAAGAACTCTTTGACTTTTTTTTGCAATCGCAAAAGTAAGAAAAAAGAATTGTATTAATTTCCAACGACTGTGCATCAATGAGTTCAGTAATATGTAGAGACTGTGTTCTTTAAATTCTTGTTCTACATATGTCCAGTTTCTAATATTATTTAACGCTTCATTAAAGAAGTTCTTTTCTAAAAGCAGCCAATTTTATAACTTTTAGAACTGTGTTTTAATTTTCCATCAACAGAATCGTATATCATTTTGCCACAACTCGAAAAACATCCCGCATAACTCTTCTTCCTACTTTCCACAACTCACTCAGTTGCCTTCTTCTACTCTAAAGCCATTTCTTTTGCAACTTTCTTTTGCCCATAATTCAAAATTCAACACTACAGACATAGAAAAATAGCCTCAAAGAGTTTAAGTTCCTGGTGGCGATGAAGTATGTGCGCTCTATTCGAAAATTTGTAATCAAAATTCACTTTGCGCCGGCTTTAAAATCAAATTTGTGCCTGTTCCTTGGCATATGTTTCCCGGCAAGAATAATGTGGCGCAAAACTAATGTTGGAAATTTATGCGTTGTGAAAAGTTTTTTATTTTTTCGTGTAACCTCCCCCCCTCTGCCTTTCTCATGCTCCTGCACACCCACAGCTGGACAGCTGCGAGCCACTCTCAATGGCAAAGGCTCGGCCAGCTGTAAGACAGGAGCAGGCCCAGCAATAATTTTTTCTGCCACTCCCAACTCCCCCCCTTCGTTTTCGGTTCGGTTTTTTGGTTTTTTGCAAAATGAGGCGCAACGAAGCGTATGACAAACAGATTTTTCTCAAACGCAAATCCGTGCGCTGAAAAGAAAAGGCAAGAAAAAGTGTAGGAATTTCCATAAAATTAGAATAACAGCAGTGATTCATTACGAAGGCCCCCAACGACAGAGCAGACCTCGCAGACGGACACCCAAATTTATGAGCAGCACCAAAAATATGTAAGGCGACAGAAAAAAGAACAGAGACAGTCTGCAAACGGAGAGAGAGTGAGTAAGGGGGAGAGAGATGGAAGATCTGAAGCAGCAGTCGGCACGAGAGACAAGAAAATTGTGTAAAAAATAATTGAAGCTGAAGCTGCGACAGATTTTATACACGCACTAGATGAGGAGGCGGGGCAAGGCAGCCGCGACCAAGGGTGGCTTATAAAAAATGGGGCCACAGCCCAAAACCCTTTTTCAACATGACCTGCTACCCCGTTCCGCCTCCTGCCACTGCTTCGTCTCTTTTTTTGGCACAACTTGCTCTCCCTCTCTCTCTCTCTTTTTCTGTGCGTATTTTCCTCGCGCATTTTTCATGTTGTGCACCGGCGCAGCCTCGTCGCGAACTTACATTAAGTCATTTATCTTGATAGTGTGTGTCGGTGTGAGTGTGTGCGTGTGTGTGCCTGTGTGCGTTTCTCTGTTTGCCTTTGTGTTTGCTTTCCCTTTAATTCCCTGCAAATTCTGCGCTTTTTTCACTGCACAAATTTTTGATGTCATTTTCATGGCGCAGCAAGCGCCAACATTGAAACCTATACACGATTTTCAATTTGCCACGCGAAATTTGTGTGCCTCATGCCAAACAATTTAACCATATTCATGCTGGCCCTTTTCATGGGGTATATTGACTGAGCTGGTCAAGCTGAAAGTTTGTGAAGAGAGAAAGTTTGCGATAAACCTTATGAATAGTACAATTTATGCATAGAAAACTGATAAAATGAAAAGAGTTTTTATCTATTGTATGATTATAAAAACAGAAAATATTTAAAAAAAATAATCAAAAATATGAAAAATGTAGTTAGAACTTAAAAACTTATTTGGAATTTCAAAAAATGTGTTTGGAATTTAAAGAAAAAAATAAAATGAATTTATATTATTAACTTATTTTAGGTTTCCTTGACTGTCTACCGGTATTTAACCTAACAAAATCTGCTTTCATACGATTTTCACTTGGATTATTCACTTAACTTTCTCTTATTCAAGGAGTATCTGCCTAGTCGACCCTTTAAAAACTTTCTCAGTCAAAGCCTTTTGTTTGTCGGCCATTTGTGGCCAACAACGCGTTTGCAGTGATTTTTAAAGCATTTTTTTCCGCATTGCCTTTTGCACTTTAAACTTTGTTACATATTCTTTTTTTTTTGTTTTTGCAGTTTGCTTTACTCTTTTGCATTGTAGCGTGTTCTCTCGCTCATACGTTTTTTGGTATTTTGTTGTTATATTGTTACGCCGTTTGCGGTATTTTGGTGATATTTGGAGTTGAGCAACTTTTGTGTTCAGTTTTCATTTCATTTTTTGGCCTTTTTTTCTGTTTTGACTTTTTGTTGTTGCTTTGGCGTTAGCTGAATTGGAATTACAACAATTTTTTTTTATTACTTTGTGGGTTTTTTTCAGTTGCTCGCTTGCTAGTTTGTACATGTGTGTGTGTGTGTTTTTTCATAAATCTCTAAATTGAGATTTATGTTAGTTTTGCATATTTTAGCCATTCCCAAAAAGCGGTTTGGCGGCAACAGACGAATGGCACAAGCAGCCGGCGAGAAAGGCAACAGAATGAAGGGGAGAAGGAGGAAGGGAACGGGGGAATAGTAAAGGTTGAAGGACAAGGAAGGAGTAAGGGGCATAGCAAAGAGAGAGGACAGCGGGGCTCAGGACGCGCGTGGTTACATGTAAGTTTGACTTTTAAAGTTTGGGTCGCTGTCTGTCCTTCTCTCTGTCTCTGTGTCTCTCTCTCTCTCTCGGTCTCTTTCTATCTGTGTGTTTGTTTTTGGGTGAGCAACGGGATTAATAAATTAGTTTGTGGTCGAATTGTCGTTTGGCTCTTAACTTTTTGATTGCTGCCGGAGCGAGCGAGCAAGCGCACGCGGTTGCCAGTGACATATGGGAAGTAATTAAGTGTTAAAGATGAGACGCCATTTAGTTTTCAGAATTTTAAATGGAAGCTGCCTTTGTGGAATTGGTTGGAGAGGGAGTCTGGAGGGGGGAATGGATAAATGCACTATGAAAGTTGGTTTATTTGTGGAAATGATATTTTTGTTGGCAGATATTTATGGCGCATGGGAGATTGACCAGAGTTTTGTAATAGTTGCAGGGCTTTTGGGCTTTTACTTAATATGCAAGAACTTTAATGTGCTTAAGAGTTACTAATATAATATTATATAAATTTAATTGTTAGATATGTTTATAATTGAATATTCTGGCGGATATTTATGGGTAATATTGTAATATTTCACAAACCGTTCCAGCTGTGGAGCTTTTAATGCACATACAGGACCTTTAATGTACTTTTAAGCTTTCCATTTTAAGTTCAATATTGAGATATGTTCAAAATGTTATAGTCTGGCAGTTGTCTATGGATTATATCCTTATATTTCACAAACCTTTGGAGCTGTAACTTCATTTACCAGAGCTTTAATGTGCTTGAAGGTTTTGAATTTGATCAATATTAACTTTAATGAGTAAGTTATGTTCATAACTCTGTATTAAGCCGATTACTTATGAATCATATCAATACATTCCTAAGGCTTTCAAAACTGCTCTCGATTTCCTAAAGCTTTAAGGGACTTTCAGCATTTACCTAGAAACTTTAAGCTCACATTTACACTTAAGCTTATATATTCAAGCATCCATTTCACATAATTTACACTTAGCCACACTCAACGGCCTCTAAACTGCTCCTCGACTAAACTTCAAGCCCATCTCAATTATTTACCCTCAAGCTCGATTTGCATAGACATCTTTTGGAGCTAACAATCAACTTAGGCCTAAATGAATAACGTAAATTCCGACCATATCCTTGTGGACAACACACCTAAGACCGTGTGCTGTGCAACGGAGAGGTGAGTCTTAGCACAGGACGACTCTCACACTCACTCCCAGTGGAGCAGCCCAGTGGCACAATAAGCCAATAACCAATATTGCAGCACATACGCACATGCCACATGCATATGCAGCAAATGAGGCACATATTCATTGCAGGTGTGCTCATATCCTTCAGCTATGTCTCGCATGTTATTTCATGTCGGTGTATATATGTGTGCGTGTGTCCGTGTGACTGATGGCAATACTGCTGCAACCACAGCCACAACGATGCCGGAGCAACAACAGCAACAACAATAAGGGCCAAGAGCCACAGCAAACTTCAGACCACACATGCCAAATGCTACAGGGAGCTACGAGATGAGACGAGGATGGGCTGCATCGTCCAGGTTGCGGCTTAGCTGAGCCGAGCAATTTTAATCCCAGGCCGGAGCTTAAACAAATTTTGTTTAGGCCAACTCCCAACACGATACGGAGAAGGAGACGTAAACCGAGTCCGGGTACGGCCAGACATATGGCATAATTGAAGCCGAGGCAAACAGACACCGAGCTAACCGCCCCCAAAGCACAACAAGCAAACACACACACACACAAAGATAGATAGACACACACACATACACAGACAAACACACACAGACAAACTCCTATTGTATTTGCATTAGTGTAATGCAAAGTGTTATAAGCTTTATTATGGTTACCAGTCGATCCAAGGAGCAAACCCAACGACCCAGCAACCTGCTGTCGTCTGCAGCTCGGCCCACACTTTGGGGAATTTTATGTAATGATGTGCTTAAGTCCCACTCGCACACACATACATATAAACCCACAGACACACACATGCAGACACACACGCGCATGTATTTGCTTGGGTAAAACCCAAAAATGGATTGATAATATCCCACAAATGATTAACTTGGCTAAAAGTTTTTGCATGCCTTTGGGCCAGAGAAATTGCTAACTGGCAAGCTTTGCCCTTCTTCGGGTTCCCCTCTCTCCCAACCCCCCTGTCTTATATATGCTAATAGTTTTTGGGGCCCCGTACAGATTTGTCAATCTGTCTAAGGCTGCCTTTGTGCGCCTCGCCTTGGAAATTTGTCGCACATTTAAATCAATTGGCATTACGCATGCCCCCGACAACTTTTCACCGAACTTAATGTTAACTGATCCCTAAGTTGGGGCCAACGAATTACTTTTGATTGCCCCGCCCCCCTACACACCCCTCTCTCCATGGGGGTTTCATTGGGCTTGGCAAATTGACAGACAGCCTAAATGGGACCTTGCATTTCTTTTTATTTTATCGCTAGTAATTGATAAAGGGTTGAGTGGCAGTTGGTAAGCTTACTGCTGGCTAGCACTGTATATATGTACTGATTTATGCAACTATGTCAATGTCACATGGTTGCCATAACTCACAGTGGGCGCAATAAATATTGTATCACACATGCTGGCGTCATAAGGAAATAATGATAAATAACCAAATCAGCGACCGAAATGACTTCATTTCATTGCATTGCCTCAGTAACTGTCTCCCTCTCTACTCAACCTCCATCTCTCTCGCTCACTCTCTCTCTCTCTGCGACAGATTCACATTCATATCCATAAACATAATACACATGCACACACAAAAGAAGAAAATGAAACAACTGAGACAGATACAAAATGCTCGCTACAGACAGTATCTGTAGAAGCTAACCCCCTCTTCAAGATATGCGTATATCTTTTATCCGCATAAAACGATAATAAATCTTTGCAGCAAAACGTACAGATTATTAAGCGCCCACTGCGACAAAACATCTGGCGCAGCATCAACAACAACAGCAACAACAAGAGGAGTATCAACAACAACAACAACAAGAGGAGTATCAACAACAGACATAATCGCATGCTTGTGTGTGTGTGTGATGACATTTCTTTCCACTGACTGGCAGCAAACAGCATTAGCATCAGCATTAGCATTGGAATCAGCATCAGCATTAGCATTAGCATTATCTGATTACCAATGAAGCATGCGATAACGAATTCAATAAGTGTTTACATATCGCAATTTAATTATAACCAGAACTTGTTATGTGCCTATTGTTGCTTAAGTGGTTAGACATAGTTGGGGGCATGAAGAGTGTGTTTGAGAAAGGAAGAGATATTGTGTAAGATGTTGGCGATGGAAGAGGTTAAGAAGATATATGAGCTGATAGAGTAGAGAGCTAAGGAACTAGATAACTAGGGCACAATAGAGCTTATTATATGAGATTGTTTATATTCTGATCTTTGAATTGCAGATTGGGTTTAGTATTGAATACATTTTTTTTCATATATGATTGAGAAACTAACATAAATATCAAGTATAAATTATAGGGAATAAGCTATGTCAAATCTTAGGTTTGTATTTTAACAACATATATGACAAACTCTCCTGGCAAATCTAGAGTGCCTAATTGACCTCTACATGCATACAAATCTAAAATATTTATAAGTTTCACTCTTTTAAAACTCTTTTAAAACTTGATAGACTATTCTATCTATTCCGCTTTAGTTTTCATTAAACATTTTAAATTTCCCACGATTTTCGAGTCTTCATATTACTAAGAATAACATAAAGATGGGTTATTATTTGAATATAGATTGTTTTTGATACACAAACTTCTAAGTCAACTATCTCTTACCCATTCCCATTTCTTTAATTTCTTGCTCCCTCCCCTTTTTTTCCTTTCCAATTTGACATGCTAGTAATGTGTTAGCTCTCTCCTTCTCCATCTTCCTCTCCCTTCCCTCATCATTCTGTTTGTCGCATAATGTGATTTGGATACTTTGGATACTTTGCTACTTTTGGAGGTTAAGGCTGTTGTGGCTCTGGTTCTGGCTTTGCCTGCCTGCTCTGTTCTGGCCTCTCGCATATTTGTGCAGTTTTATTACCGCCAGTTGGCGTTTTGTGCTGCGTTAACACTTTAAGACTGTCGTGGTGGCACTCGGCTATGATTTATGGCTGCCTGGCGAGCGCCGCCAAGTATGCAACACACACAACATACAGAGTGTGGCAAGTGCCGACAAGTGAGAAAGTAAGAGAGGGAGGCAGACGGGTTAAAGGCGTGTGTAGTTGTTGCGTTGTAGGCGGCAGCCAACAGTCGCGACGCGGTGGCAAATGTCGACGGCAAGTCACTTAAAAATGGCTCAGCAAAAGGTGCACACACACACACATACATAAACAAGACTGAAAATGTGTTTGGCGTTGCGCCGAAATGCACTTAAAATGCAAGGCAAAACCTGAACAGCAGCTGAGAATGAAATAAACTAAAATAAAAAACATAAAAAATAGCGTGAAGCAAGAAAGAGAGGGGGTGGGGAGTGGGAAAGATGGAAAGGGGGAGAGCGGCAAACGCAAAGTCGAAGCCGGCAAACCGGTTGAAGGCGTTCAAAGCATGAAAAGAGCGATCCCAACTAAAAGGCTTGTCATGGTGTGCATGCCGGCTCTGTCTGTATGTATGTGTGTGTAGACTCTTCATATGTGCATGTATGTGTGCGTGGCTCTCTGTTTGTGTGTGTGTATGTGTGTGTGTGTGTGGAGTGCTATAAGCAAACACTTTCGAGTGCATTTAAAGTGTGGCACAAACAGTGGCAGCTACTTCAGCTGCCTCATCCGGCAGTGCACAACTGCACTCCACGGGATGTTAAGCTCAGACACACACTTGAGGCAGCTGTTGCACCTCCCCCCCTTCCACCCTTGCTGCTGGCATTGTCTGCGCCTGCTTTGGGAGCTGGGCAATTTTTTCCGTTGTTGCCAATAATATTTACTAAAAAATTACACACAAAATGCGCAACGTTGCAAAGGCCGCCAAGTGCAACAAGTGCCGGTAGACGCTGCAGCTGACTTTGCCCCTCTGCCTCTGCCTCCAGCATATGCCCCTCTCCTCCTGCTCTCTTGCCACTCACTTGCTCACTTCCTTTGCTTAAATTCACACTCACAAGTGGCAACAGTCGAGCACAGACAGCGAACTTTTTGGACTGCTGCTGCTGCCAACTTGTGCGCCCCCTTCCTGCCTCCTC
The DNA here is from genome assembly GCA_018904025.1 of Zaprionus vittiger. Taxonomy (NCBI): domain Eukaryota; kingdom Metazoa; phylum Arthropoda; class Insecta; order Diptera; family Drosophilidae; genus Zaprionus; species Zaprionus vittiger. The sequence goes on along the minus strand of JAEIFQ010000420.1, from coordinate 3,176,608 downwards.
TGCCTGCATCCTGTCGGCTTCCGGTCTGCCTTATGCGACCCTCAAGTGCCCAGCTGAGCCTGGCTAGGGATCCTGTGCCTCTGCCTCGGCGCAACAGTTTAAAATTTGCCTAAATATTTTCAACTATGAGATTTCCGACTCAACTTGAGACATGAGAATAGTTTGCTAATTTTTAGAATCTAATTTCAGTCATCCTGTTGCAAAGTTCTCTCTGGAGATTAGAAGTTGACTTGTCGCCTAAAGTAATTGCAGTTGAGAATAATTACTTGCACTGATCCCCATACAGGATGTTGTTGGGATCGGAAGTGAAACTTTAACTAAGCTGAACAGGCAAGAGAGGGGAAGGAGCTGAGCCAGCTGAGCTGATTGGGCAATTTACCTGCACCAAAATGACGTAAGTTATTCGCGCACAGCTCACATTTATTATGAGCCCCCCCTCCCTTAAGCAATACAATTTCTCTCGGTTGGCGCATCCTTTTTCATTACAGCGAGAAAAACTTGAGCCATTTGGCAGGCACAAGATGAACAAATGTTTTGCTACCTGGTACCCGCAGCCACCTTAAGCGGAATTGCTGAATCGTCGCAAAATCACTTTTACGATTTTGGTTTATATAGCAATAAAATAAGGTAAACCCCAAGCCAGAAAGAGCCAGAAGAAGCCAGAAAGAGCCAGAAGAAGCCAAGGCAAGCCAAGGGGAGCCCTGAGCAGCTTGTAGTTGTTTCTGCTGCTGCCTGAGGAGGCTCATTGCTGCCTGAAACTAGCGCAATACAACTGAGAAATCTTCGGCACAGTTACAGCTACTTCTTTCCCTCCCCGCCTCCCCCTTTCTCCATCCTGCTAGCTGAGATTCGCGAGCTGTGTGAAAACTTTTGGCAGCGTGTGTGCTTCAAGCTCAATAAAATTGCATGAGGCAAACAAAGTAATTTTTATAGCACACACACACACACCCAGAGACACAGGCACACACACACACACACATCTCTTCGTCTATATATGTTCATGTTTACTTATATGGGAATACTTTCGCTCTGATTTCCTTCTGTTCTGCTTCGCCCGATGCTTTTTCGGCACCGTCACCGGCGGAATCCAACGCGAAAAAGGTGGAGTTGTAGTTCAATTCGTTAACAAGCTAAAGGGTGTGGAGAGAGGGCAGCAGTATGTGTGTGTATGTGTGTGAACGGGGGAAGGGGGGAGGTACAGCTATTCACACTGACTGAAAATTTACGCCATCGTCTTACATAAACTTTGCCATTTCATCGTGAAGGAGGCAGGAGCAATGTCTCAGTTGCCAGTCTCCAATGACGCTGCGCCCACAGTCAGCATGACTATTCAGTATGTACAAGACACACACACACACATGCATATATGTACATATGAGTGTATGTACAGTTATATGGCGCAAGGAATATAGCTTGGCATCTTTGGGCTAATTTCGCGCTCAGTTCCTGTGTGCGAGTGTGTGTCAGGTTATTGAAAACGAATGGCGTGTGAAAAATGTGAATTACGAGTACTCATACTCATATACACACCCACACATACTCACCCACACAGTGCCACGGGAGTGTGCTCAAAGAAAGGCTTTCGCTGGCGCCTTCTGTTTTTTGCCTTCTGCTTTCTGCCTGCATGACTTGTCAATGGAAGCTTGTTTTATGTCAAGCAGAAGAAAGCGACGCATTGATAAGGCGCCCGGAAGAATGTATGTGATTTTTAGCATATTGATTTTACGATATATTTCCTATATAATAATCAGTGATATGCGGGTACATACAATGTTGACATAATGAAGACAAATTGTTGTCGAATTTAAGAGAGTTTTGCGAGGGCTTTACTTTTAATATTAATTTAAAGATTGTATAAAGTTAAATGTTTTTTAAAAATGGTTTAATATTATGGAAAGTGCTTAAGAATTTATTTAAATAAATTTTACATATTTTTCTTAAAGTATATATTATTTTTAAAGTAGTTTTTAATTTTCCCCCTTTTGTTTTTGAAAACAAGAAAGTTTTGCTAGGACTTCACTTTTTTAATTTTTTAAACTAGAATTATTCTTCTCCTATTGTTGCTGAATTTCATTGATTTATAAGCTGGCTTCATTCTTTTAGGTTTCTATTAAGTTTTTATTTAGTTAATACATTTAAAAAATGCTATTTATATTGTAGAAATATCTTGAGATTATATTAAAATTATTATATAATTTTTCATATAATTTTCTGTAGCTCAAAGTCTTCTCCCCCTATCGACCTTGGCCATGGCATTGCACTCAGCACTGTGACAAGTTATAAGTTTTCTGCACTTGAATGAATGAAGGGAAAGAAAGAGTGTATGTAATAAGGAAGAGTGAGATCTCAGTCACCCTCCCAGCAGGCTTAACCCTTCGACGCCCGTCTAATTAACCCATGCTCGGCTTATCCAACAGACGCCTGTCTTGCCTGGTTCTGTGCTGACTCAGCTGGCATTGTTTGCAGGGCTCGTTGGCATTCCCCTTCACCAACAGCCCCTCCTCTCGCCTTCTCCCCTTGGTTCCAGCACATATGTTTTTAATTATAACCACACACTTTGCCCCCCAATCTCAGACAGCGTCTGAGTCGCCTTCTCCAGTCTCCATTCTCTTGTCAGACAGGGAAAGGGATGAAGGAAGAGAGTGAGAGAGAGGGCGGGAGGGGGCGCGAATGGACCGTGCTGTGCTCCAGTTTCTGGCCTCGTTTGCCATAATTTTGCGAATTTATGATGCGTTACATTTACAACAAACGAGACATTTTATAGCAGATCATCAATCAATTTGTCAGCTTCGCAGAAGCGCAGCCTGTGCGCACATTGACAATTATGGACGCAGGGCCAGTGCCACGCCCACGTACCCAGACGCCCATCACATACGCTAGTCGCATTGCAATAATTAAACATTTGGCAGGGCAGGCCGTAAACCTATTTATAGTATGTGTATAGTATGTGCTGTGCTCTGGCACATGCTATAAAACGCAAGTTTATAGCGCAGACCGCAATATGCAACAAGGCGTGCAGGAGTCAAGGCGAAACTGAGTGAGAGAGAGAGAGAGAAGAGAAAAGACGGAGTGAAGGAAAAAGGAGCAAGGGAGAAGGAGCTAGACAGAGAAAGGGAGACAGGAGAAGAAGACCGAGGTAGATGGAGCTGAGAACTGTCAAAAGCAAAACGGACGTGAAACTAGACGAGAGCGATCGCTGGTAAGCAGAGAGAGGGAGGCAGAATTGAGCAGGGTCTGTGGGATGGGGGCTGTGGGCGTGGCAGCACTTGCACAAGTTTGCCACATTAATTTCCGCAACGGTTTTTTTGCTCTGCTGGCTGTTGCCTCCTTGTTGACTGAAGACGGCGACGCTGCTGTCGATGTTGCTGGCGTGTCGCGCCATGTTGCTGGCGTGCCCTGTCGGGATGTTGCTGCCTGCTGCAGTTTGACAAGTATAAACAAACAGTGAGCGATGCTGCTGTCGTTCTTCTCCAGCTTCTACTCCTCCAGTTGTTGTTATTGTTGTTGTTGTTTTTGCAGTGTGACAAAATGAAGACACATGCCCGACCCGCTGAAAGCTGTGCAAAGTAATTAGACAAACATTTGGCCCGTGGTCGGCAGCAGCTGCACATTGCAACCCTCGCACACACCACATACCAATACATACTACACACACACACACACTCCACACATACACACTCCACACACACACTCATATACACCCCAACAACTGCTAATTGCTTCAATCAACACGTCGCGGCAGTTTTGTCGCCGCTGCTTTTGTTGCTTTTAACAGCTTCGAGCATGCCCCCTCATCCCCCTCCTGCCTCTTCTCCACCACAAGCCAAAAGTTTTATTTTTCAAAAATCTACTCCAAGTAGCAAATGTTTCCAATATGCCACGCCCCCGTTCTCCTCTCTGCTCAGGCTGTCTGCGTTTATGGCAAAAATTTGTGAACTTTCGAAAAGTGCCACGAAAATTGCACTAAAATTACAAATTATGTGGCAAGAGCAGAGCAATGCCAAGTGGCATGGCAAGAGGGGTAGGGCAAGAGAGTAGTGTAGGGGGTGGAGGGGGGAGGGGGCTCGTTAATGACAGCTACGGCGTGCAGCAGGCAACGCAGCGCGGCTGTTTCTAATTGTTTTAGCACTCGCCATGAGGCGAGGTTATTGTTTTTGCGCCGTGTTTGTTTGTTGTTAATGCGATTGAAGGGGGGAAAGGCAGCAGGAGGGAGCAAGTTCACCCGAGTCGAGGTTTCAATTGCAGCAAGTGTTAATTACAAAGCTGCGACAGTTTCAAAGATATTTTGGGGCCAATGCACGAACAAATTATTGGAAAATTGCGGCAGCTCCAGTGAGGAAGAGGAGAGAGAGAAGATATGGCAAATGAGCTGATGATGCCATGCTGGGGATTGATTTAAACAGGAAACACTTTGGGCAGTCCCCCCTGGCCATTTACGCAGGCCTTTCGCTGAATAAATCTCATTAGGGTAACCCAGAACACATCACGTACGCCCAATTGGCTATTTTTGATTGCGTTTTGTGTGCCGCAATTGAATTGCGACTAATTTGAAATTTTCGTGCCTCAAAAAGCGAATTAAAAAATTCTAATAAATTTATATTTTGATTATGACTAAATTGAAATTATTTTCTATATATTTTGGTCATAGAAAAATTCAAATTATAGTTATTATTGCAATAAATAAAATAAAATGAAATCGAATTAAATTGAGGCAAATAGATAGATAGAAAGATGAGGGTAAATTTATCTAGTTTGTTCATTACAGGAATATTAACAGATTGAGTGAATATAGAATAATCCTTTATAACTTTTATATAACTAAGTTTAAATTTCTTCAAGAATCCATAAATTGTTTCGTGTTTATGAAAGTTCAAAAAGAGATTTTCAATTTCAATCATAATTCAGTTTTCTTTTGTTTTTTTCAGCCGCAAATAATTCAGTTTCTGGCCAATTTAAAATCTACATGCCTGTCAAGGTGTGAGTCTATGGAATTCTCTATCAAAGCAGAGACAGCATACAAATTTCAGTTGACTTGAGGCAAAAGTTAAGCCAAGTTGCGACAGCCTCAAGTATGACATTTACTTGGAACTTGGCAAGTTTTCCCTTTGTTTTGCATTCAAGTTCAACTTTAAGGCTAACTGGGCAACTACAGTGGGTCACACAAGTGCTGGCATAGCTCACTCAAGACGATCAACAGCACAGCAACAACACAGCAGCAACAACTACAACTGTAGTATTAATTTGCACAATTCAATGTGCCACTTAATACCAAAGACGTGTCAATTTCATGGCTGACAAACCGTTTGAAATGCCCAAGAAGTTGTTGTAGTTGCTACAACCATGACTGTTGCTGGACTCATACACACACACACACAGACACACATGCATCAAGCGTGGTGGCAGCGCTTATGGGAATTAATTACAGCCATCAAAAGTTATTAGGCGCAATTATCACAATGTTGGCGACGTGCGACGATGTCGTCGTGGATGTGGACGAGGATGGATCCAACACGAGAATCAGGCTGAGCTATAGGAGGATGAGGGAAAGTTGCGGTTGAGCGAGGGCAGCTCGCTGCTAATGGCCGAACTTAAGGACAGCAGAGCATCGATGGGCGGACTAAAGTGACACGTTGATAAGCTGGGTCAAGGGGGGTGGGGAGTGTGGCAGCAAAGGGAATGCCAAATGGCAAATGCCAAATGAGTTGTGCAGTTACCGCCACTTGAGACAGAGACACGGATAGAGAGAGAGAGAGAGAGAGACAGAGACTGACATGCGGCCCTTGTGGCCCCTTTTGGCCTTTGGGCAGCGTGCAAAATAAATATGAAGTCAAATACGCGAAGAAAACCGACAAAAGGCGAGAAAAAAACCGCCAGCAAAATGTGCCATAAATTAAAACTAAATGCCGCTGCCTGTCAGTGGCAGCGGCAACTGGAGACAGCAGCGCGGCTCGACTGCAGTGAAGATTAACACGCACGCACCACACACACACACACACACACACAAAGCCACGCGCGCAATGCGACACGCCCACCACACACAACGTAAGTAAAGTGGGCGTTGACACCCACACATATAGAAGAGACAGGCTCGCCGCTGGCAGGCAGGCAGGCCGAAAACAAAAGTCAAGCATGATTTACGGCCCAAATGGAAAATTGCGCATACGCGACGTTGCCACCAGCAGCAACGACAACAAAGAGAAAAAAATAACATTGGTCATAAATTTGAACACACAGCAGGCAAACGCAGAAAGCGTTTGATGCAAATAACTAGAAATTGCCTGTAGAAAGAAATTTTCTAGCCTCGCACAAAATCCTTTTGCCAGCGGAAGCGCGAGCAACAACACGTCTGGGTGGTCTCCACACACTGTGCACACTGACACTCGCCAGACATTTGGTCATTTGTTGCCACCGCTTGTTGCTGCTGCAAATTGCAAACAGTGTGCCCACCCCCAGAGGGTCCACAACCACGTTCACGTCAGAGTCGCCGTCACAGAGACATCATCTTGTTAGCATTTTGTCAGCCAAGTTGTCACATTCGCTTCGCGCAGCCCCGCAACAAGTTGACGGGGGCAACACAGCAGCAGTGGCAGCAGCTGACAGGGGGCAGGAGCTGGGGCAGAGGGTGGAGAGCAGAGGAAACAGTGGGGTGAGCGGATGCTGCCACGCAGTGAAGAACTTTCTGGCGCGCACTTCATGCCTCACTTGACTTACATTTGGGCCGACGATGGCGACGACTTCGCTGCGCAAAATCTTTAATTGTCGCGCAATTTTCCAGTTACTGCATCTCTTGCTCTCCCCCTCTCTCATTCCCCATTCTCCCCTTTTCTTTCATTGCTTCTCTTTCTTAACTATACTCCTCGGGCGCTGCCCAATTGCTGTGGAATTCATGTATTCATTCATTTGCCACCCGGCTGCACAGTGGCGCAAGAGTGCGAGAGAATTCAATGAAATTCTTTTGCATAAAGAAATGTTGGATATATTATATAATATATAATAAAGAATACATAAACATAGGAAAGATTCACTGACAGTTATATAAATTAAGAAATGTTTGATGAACAAGAAAAAGATTTAAATAAAGAAAAGTTAAATACGTAAGTAAAAAATATTATAAATACTGTGTATTTCCTGAATTGAAAATATTAAAATAAACAAGTGTTTTGAGTTTTAAATGATGTAAAAATAAATACTGAAGGGATAGTATAATTTTAAGTCACTATTATACATCCTCAAAACTATATATTGATTCACATTAAATTCTCATTTAATCTTTTGCTTTTAAACAATTTCATTTTATAAAGATTTATGATCTTGACACTCCATAAACTAAATTATTTTACAACCTAGTTATATTATATTACCCGGACTGATCTCAACTCTGCATAAACTAGATCACTCAATACATTATTACCCAATCAAGTGAATAAAACTTTATAAAATGCCATAAAAAGGTCGTAAACCTATTGGAAAATACCATAAATACCGTAAATACTTTTACATCAGAAATATCGTGTATTTAGCGTAAAATACGTTTATGGCATTGAACAATATCATAAACTAGAATTTAGTTTTTATGGCATGCAAAGATATTTGAGATCGTTAAGAATGGAACATGCCCACTGTGCCCACAGTGAGAAACAGTGTGCAAATGCTTTGGAAATTCATTCATACATTTCTTATTCCGTTTTCATTGTTCGAGTTTCTGCCCGTTGCATTCATTTGGACGCCACTTGCCACTTGGCACTTGGGCGTGCAACTGATACGCCCGGGCACGGTCCCGGGACCAGGACTGGCTCTGACTCCATTTGGCGAAGCAGGCCAGAGTGAAGAGTAACTACCAATTAGGCGGGTAGCGACAGCAATTTCAATTAAAAGAATTAATTGCGTGTGCGGCAGGCAGTTGAAGTGCACAAAGACTGAACGAGAGAGAAAGAGAATGAGAGGGAGGGAGGTAGAGAGAGAAGAGAAGAGACTGCAACTGCAACACTTTCGGCAGCGATAAGCGACACTTATCTAAATACATATTTACCTTTGCAACAAGGCACCGCCTCAAAGTATGCAGAGCCTGCATTGTCAACACGCGTCACAGTCAACGAGACTTGGAACTTGCAGCAGCACCAGCAACAACATCAGCAGCAGATTGTGATTTCTATCACCTGCCAGAGGCGGCGCCAGGCAACACCTGAAAGAACTTTTAAACCCAACGAAAACGAGAGAGAACAAAGCTCTTTCCGCTTCCGCTGTGGAAGAGTGTTGAAAGCGCCTTTCGACAGGCCGCAAATAACTTTATGATGAAGAGCAGTATATACCAAATACAGTATATACTTGGTATTTATTCGGGTAACCGGAACAAATTGTACAATAGGCAGCCGGACGGGGGTAATTAGTGCCACCCCCCCACACAGAGATAGACTTAAGATCAAAGCAAAGATAAACATTAAGAACTGTAACTAAACAAGCGAAGAGGCAAAGGGGAAAGAAAAGGGAAAGAGGGGGGGGAAGTGGCAACTCTAGTCTAGTAGGTGCCAAGTGACAGCGGGTCGTAAAATTAGTCAATCGAGTTGAACAGTTTCTCATCAAGTAATGCCTGAAAGCGAATCGATGCCGTCTTATAACCCAAATGGGAGCACATAAAAATTGTAATACTCTTCTCACTGGCAACGTTTTACGATCGAGTAAAACTAAGCTAAAAGCATTGCTGACTCATAGGTAGGTAGGTTGGTAGGTAGGTAGATAGTCAGGTGGGTTGCCAGGTGAAAATGCGCATGTAAAATGTCACTTAAACCCGCTCAATATTTGATGGCGACTCTCGCAGTGAATTGAGCCACCTACAGTGGTGAGAGAGATGCATCGCTTTGCATCTTGCTACAGATACTCTTGCGCTATATACAATGTTCGGGGCGATACAACAGCGACATCGGCGCATTATAAAAATGTTTTACGATTGTCGGCACAAAGAGGCGATACAAAGAGAGAGAGAGAGAGGGAGATAGAGAGCGGAACAAAACAAAGACTCAGCGACGGAGCATAAAGCGAGTTTTATTATGTCGTCGTGCTGGGAAGTGCAGAGAGTAGAGTGAAACAAGGAAAGAGGAGGAATAGGAAGAGAGCCCCAGAGTGAATTGGAGCAAGCGAAGCCGACTGGACGCTGTCGACTTCAACTTCACATTCACATTCATATTCACAGTCAACTGCAACTTCCACATCCAACTTCCACTCGTGTTGCATTAAGCTAAACGGCCCCCGTCAACGACGCTGTCTGGACATGAGCGTGAACACACATGAATAGCTGCCGGCAGCTTAATGGATATGGATATGGATATGGATATATGCATGCAGGCAGCAGCAACAAATAACGAACATATAACATACAACAAGAACAACAAGAACAACAAAAGGCAACAACAGTAACGAAATACGCAAATGGAGCGTCGAGCGTCCACTTTGAGATACTCTTGCTGAGAGGGTATTCCAAATGGGTCAAGGCAGTTGTCAGTCAGTCCAAAGAGCATGACTAATGCTGATTGAATTGGTAGAACAATAGAGTTTTATAATAGAGATGAAAGGTTAAAGAACTATTTGCTTGAAGACAAGCATAGTGGGAGTAGAAGTAAAAGAAGATTGTTTCAGGTTTTCAATGGTTTGATGATTATTCTGATTATTATCAGTAGCATCAATCAGGCATAGAAGGGTTTCGTAAATAGAGCATGCGGTCTATAGATAAGAAGGGTAATTTATGTTCCGTTTTATAGAATACTTAAAAACTATTAAAATATTTGTAATGAAGAAAGTCTAAACACTTTTGATTAATGTACTCTTAATATACTCTCTTCTCTGAAACCTTTTAAGCTTGTAGTATTATTTCTGCTTTGTGAATTTCAATGTTGAATAAATACTTTATTTTCCTTCGTTATGCAGTGCATTAGTTCTTCGTTATTTCCCTTTTCATTAAAAGGTCTTTTTTGGGAATTTTTTTTGCGTGTAGTTTGTCGTTTGTTTTTCAACTTCATTATCAAGTTTTATGCGGCGCTCATCGGCTTACTTAGCAGGCGGCGACATATGCATGTAGTATGTTGAAAACGGAATCGAAAAGTATAAGAAGCAGTAGAAGAAGAGGGAGAAGGTGGAGGGAAAGGCGAAACATATAAGCGGTCTTTGCTGCGGTGACCTTTGTGACGTCTAAGTATCGTCTGAACATCGACTTGGACTCGTCGAACTGATTGCCTGACCCACACCACGTACAGCTGACAGATGCCCGCATCAATCGCTTCCCCACTCTCTCTCTCTCCTCCTCTTTCTCTCTCCTTGTCTCTCTCTGTCTCTGCTACAGTTTGAGCTTTTTGTTGGCGCATTTAATTGAATGTTGCGGCCAACCAAGTTGGCGGCTCGGCGGTCAAGTCAGTCGAGTGTCGTCCAGCAGCTGCAGCTGCTGAGGTGGATCTGCTGGCAATGCTTGTTGCTTGGTTTGCAAATGACCACAGCAACAACAGCAGCAGCAGCAGCAACAGCTACAACAACAGCAGCAACAAGCACTCAAACTTCGGGGGCAAATTAAATTGTTGAGGCTGTCATATTAAGCGTGAGCAACAACAGCTGCAACTGAATCGCTTCTGTTTCTCCTCGACTTCAATGTAGCATTCTTATGTAGCCCACTGATGACGTCATTAGCTTAAGAAGTAAGCAATACTAGCAATGTATGCTGAACTTGAATATTTAAGAAAGAACGTTGATACTTTATAGAGAAGTATTGAAAAGTGAATGAAAACATTAACAACATACGAATTTTTTTATTTTTGCTTTTTTTTTAATATGTAAAATCTTTTATCTACAACCCAAAGATATCTTCCCCTTATAAATCCATGTCATCGGCAACTGAGGTATATTTTATCAGTCTTTCCTGCGTTTTATTCTTGATTTACGGCACGGGAAGGATGGCAAAAATACGAGGATTATTAACCGTCTGCAAAGTCTGGAACTAATCTTTTCTTGCTTGTTGCTTTTATTGTTTTAGCAATTATTTATGTATAGCAATATAAATCTAATGAAAATACACTCACACACACACACATACACACAGTTGTATTTTTTCTAGACTTTGTAATTTATGTGCGAGTTGCATTCATTTCTATGGAATAAACTTCTCATAAAACTATTATTCATATGAATTTCCGACCATCGAGCCTTCAAGCAGTGCCCCAGCAACAACAGCAACAACATCAAGAGTGGGAACAGCAGCAACAGCAGCAACAGCAACAAGAGCAGCAGCAACATGAGCTGGCTCTATGCAGTTGCAACCTTAGCTGGCCCACCCCACGCCCTTCTCGCTCTCTCTCTCCCCACTCCCTTTGCTGTCCCTCTTAATGGCAGCCAAAAGTGCTCAACAACAATTGTTGTTGTTGCTGTTGTTGCTGGCTGCACACAAAAGGAACGATAACAACGATAACATTTTAGCACATAAATTACAAATTCATGAAAAATTTTACGCTCGTGTTGTGCAGTTTTTGTGTTTTATTTTTTTCTCAGTGCTCTCTGCGTCTTGTTGTTGTTGTTGCTGCTGTTGTTGTTATTGCTGTTGTTGCTTTCGTTTGGTTTGCTGTTTTTGGCGGCAAACGCATTGCATGTTGCCGCTGGCATTTATGTTGCTACGCCGCCGCCGACGGCAACAGCAGCAGCAACATGCTCATATAGACCGACAGATATCGCGCGTATGCAGCTGTGTGTGTGTGTGTAAGAAAGAATGTCTGTCTGTGTGTGTGTGTTTGTGTGTGTATGTGTGTGGGTTAGGCTTTGCCTTACTTGTCCGCAAAAGGTGGCACCAAAGGTGCAGTGCGGTCAATGCGTTATTTGCAATTCATTGCTGCCGTTGCCGTTGCTGTTGCTGCTGCCGTTGCTGCTGCCAGCTCTAGTCTGGTCTGCAATTGTGACACGGCAGCAACATTACCTCCCTCCTTCCACCTCCCACCACCCCCGCTGACATCTGTTTAGTCAGATGTGGCCACATGTGTGTTTTCGCCGTTGCTGCTGCCTTCGCTTTCGATCTTGCGTTATGGCTTCATTTTTATGCCGCATTGCAAGCAATTTAAATGCTAATCAATTGCTGTAAAACTGTACAAACTGTATAGCTGAAATTTCCGGCCGACAACTGCAAAACGAAATAATATTCGCAACTAGTTGTGGCACGTTGGGATAGGAGGAGGGGAGTGGAAGTGGGGGGTAGAGGTTGGAATGTGCATCAAAATAAATGCTGCAGAAATTTGTTTGCTTTCTTTTTTTTTGTGTTGCCTGGGGAAAAGTTATGTGCAAATGCAACACGTAGCGTCGCACGGCATGCTGTGTGCCACACCCCTTTCGCCACCCCCCTCCCCCTTCACAGCTCCCCTACAATGTGATTTATGTCTTGGAATGCTGCTATGTCAGGCACGATAGCAAGCAAATCCCAGGCCGCAATCCGCCTGCAACTTAATTTGCGAAACGCATCAAGCGAAAATATTTACACAAAGTGCAACAAAATGGCGTCGCTATGAAAATGAACAGCAGCAGGCAGGCAATGCAAAGCAGGCAGCTGCCTAGCTAAAGTCCTGGCGGTAAACGGCCAAAGGAAATGATGAAAAAATTCCCAAGCTAAGATTGCATTATGTCGATTTTGCAGCAGAGAAGCAAAAAAAAAAAGGGGAATGAGAATGAGAAAAGTGAAGAAAACTCAAGGAAATAAACAGACGAAGCTGTCCTGCTGCAAGGGGGAGAAACCCTTCCTGTCCCCTTTCCTCAGGTTAGCCCCTCCGGTTATGAGAAACGCCAACATTGGTCGAGAGTCTATAAAAACGCTGCTGTTTTTGCATGACCAACGATGAGCTGCCCACGCTGTGCGTCCCGGACAAACAGAACAAAAGGTCCTGAAAGACTTTTATTGGCTTAAGCCCGTGGGCGACAGATGGCGCTGCTGAAAACAGGTGCCTACCTACAAATCGGTTAGTGCGATTAGGCTAAAAGATTTTGCAATTTTGAGTAGAGAGTTAAGCCTGTAAAATGGGTGGAGGGAGAAAGTATTTGAAGACGGATTTTTGTCAAGAATAATTTCAATTGAAAGGGGATTATTTTTGGTATTTTATTGGTATATTTTGTATAATTTAAATTTAAATAGGTTTTTCTTATAACATGATTATTTGGATTGCTTGGTCTACGATATAATTTCTTCATGATTAAATTTCATTCATTGCCACCTCAGATTTATCTTTGTTTAAACATTCTTTATACAGTTTTTCTTTTATATATTCAATATATAAATAAAGATTTGTTATATTGTAGCGTTTCTTGCGATATTATCGAGACTATCGAATGACAATTCAAGTTCTTTCTTTGCTTCAATCTCTTCATCAATAAATTTCTCTCCTTGCCAACTAATGCTTCTCTTTGTCGATTATTTCGATGACTTTCAGAAATCTTTTGTAGACAATACCTTAATAATTGCGCAGTTTCAACTGCCATACTATCGAATGTCTAATTTCAATTTCTTCCATGGCAAACCTAGATTATTATTTGTCGATATATTTGAAGACCTAACCAAAAGCAACTATATACTCACTATATCAATAGCATTCTCTAATACGTTTATCTTTGCCTGCGATAGTATCGAGACTATCGAATGCCTATTTAATTTTTGCACTTGCTCTTCTTTTCGATTCTCAGAATTATGTCGTTTCTAATCAACTTCAATAACTTTCTCTCTCTCCTCAGTCGCTACCCCTTGCTCAATAAATTTGCTTTAATTTCCCCTTCTCTCCCTGCCGAAAAACTTTTGCACACTTTAATTTCTGTTGTTCTGTTTGTTGTCGTTGTTATTCCAGTTGTTCTTGTTCCTTCCTTTTCTTGTTGTTGTTGTTTTTGTTGCTGTGGTCTCCGGCCGAGGCAAAGACGAAGCTGCTGGGCGTGTTTTTAATTGCCGGGACAATTAAAAACAATTTTGCAGGCACCCAGAGCGGGCAATAAATTTAATTGGCCGCAGTGACGCCCCCGTTGAAAGACGCCCCCTTTGACTTTTGTTGGCTTATGCAGCCACCACCTACACTCGTTCCATTTGCCACACACCCGCACACACACACACACACATTCGCACACCTCTTTTATCTGCTTGAGCTCCATTTCCCCATTTCGCAGCTTCATCTCCGGCAACGTCTCCACGGCAGTCTTCTCCCTCTCTCACTCTCTCCTCCTTCTCTCCCCCTATTCCCTCTTTTTTGGCTTGGCAGCCATTTTCACACCTACTGACAAGGTGTCTGTGTGGGGCGCGCACAGCAATTTATGCGGCTGTCAAATGCAACCCTGCTTGATTTTTATTGGCAGCAAGCACGCAGCCCCTGGCAAACCACTTGGCCACCCCCTAACCCCTTTCCCTCTTTGCTTTTCGGGGTAATTGCATTGAGCACATAAATCAATTGAATTGCATTTTCATGCGACAAGTTTGGCCAACCCTCGTGGACCCAAGGCTGCCTCTCCCAGTTGTACCTCTCCCTGCACCCTCTTCCTGCTGCTTTTCTAACTCCTTCCACTGCTGGTCGCGCCCTTAGCTGCAAGTGAAAGCTAAAGTAGTTTTTCCTTAGAGCTGTCTTTCATCTTTTTGCACACTTTCTCTCCCCTTTCCTTTCCTTTCCCATCCCCCTCTCTGACTCTTTTATGCTGTTGTCCTGCTGTGAAACCCTTTCAAGCGTCGCATAATCAATTGAAATTGCATGCAATGCGTCATCGGCACGCCAAAGCCAATGCCAAAGCCATAGCCAAAACCAAGCCAAAGCCATAGCCAAAACCAATGCCAATAAAGTCCCTCCCTCTCCCTGCCTTCGCCTTTTTCCTAACTCAGTTTTACTTTGCGGTTTTCAGAATATTTCGACTTCTCTCTCTCTCTCTGCACGTAAAAAGATTATCAGAACTTCGTTTATTGCTTATCAAATTAAATGATTAATGTTTGTTGTTGTTGTTCCTCTTGTTGTTGTTCCACTTGTTGTTGTTGGTCTTGCCCTCATTCCGTTTTTCACAGTTCAAACGCTTCTCCTTCCACCTCCTCCTTCCTTGTTTCATCTCATGTTTTTACTTCGTATTTCGGTTTTTATTACATTTATTTTTCTCTGTTGATTCAAAATTGTTGAGTATTTTATTGGGAAAGTTTTGCGGCGACTTTGTGGCGAATCTTAACGCTTGGTTGCCTCGACTTTTAAGCAACTTGTAGGCGGCAAATCATATTTTACATATTTATACCCTTCGACCATTGAAAATGGTCAAAAAAGGGTATACTAACTTTGTGCAAATGTATGTAACAGGCAGAAGGAGGCGTGGCAGACCCCATTAAGTATATATATTCTTGCTCAGGATCACTAGCCGAGTCGATTGAGCCATGTCTGTCTGTCTGTCCGTCTGTCCGTCTGTCCGGCTGTCCGTCTGTCCGTCTGTCCGTCTGTCTGTGTGAACGCACAGATCTCAGCTATTATAAAAGCTAGAGTTACCAAATTTGGCAGAAAGACTCTTGTGTACTATAAGCTGATCAAGTTTATTTCAAATGTTAGGTGCCACGCCCACCGCCCCCGCAAATTAATAATTTAATTTTTGAACTTAATTTGTAAGCGCTGTATAAAAGATACAACTTTCTAACTTTAATATATACTAAGCTCATTAAAATATCTAGATATTCTCGAAATTGCAATCCGATCGGACAATAAACACAGAAGTTATTTAAGAAAGTATGTGCATAAAACCAAGTGCTTGTGTCAGCTAACAAGGGAGGCGGGCGAGCGCAAAGCGCGAGCGCCATCTGTCGGCAATAATTTAAAAGCATATGCATATGTATATGTGTACATACATAGGAACGTAGGTCGAAGGGTATCCAACTGTCGCGTGCCGCGCGACTGTTGCTTTTTTCTATTTTTTTTGAATATAAAACCAGTAAGAAAAGCAACAGTCGCGCAGCACGCGACAGTGGGATACCCTTCGACCTATGTTCCTATGTATGTAGACATATACATATGCACATACTTTGAAATTATTCTCGACAGATGGCGCTCGCGCTTCGCGCTCGCCCGCCTCCCTTGTTAGCTGACACAAGCACTTGGTTTTATGCTCATACTTTCTTAAATAACTTCTGTGTTTATTGACCGATCGGATTACAATTTCGAGAATACGTAGATATTTTAATGAGCTTTGTATATGTTAAAGTCAGAAAGTTGTATCTTTTATACAGCGCTTAAAAATTGAGTTCAAAAATTAAATTATTAATTTGCGGGGGCGGTGGGCGTGGCATCCAACATTTGAAATAAACTTGATCTGCGCCGGCTACACAGAAATGTTCATGCCAAATTTGGTAACTCTAGCTCTTATAATAGCTGAGATCTGTGTGTTCATCTGGTCATCCGGACATCCGGACATCCGGACATCCGGACAGACAGACAGACATGGCTCAATCGACTCGGCTAGTGATCCTGAGCAAGAATATATATACTTTATGGGGTCTGCCACGCCTCCTTCTGCCTGTTACATACATTTGCACAAAGTTAGTATACCCTTTTTTGACCATTTTCAATGGTCGAAGGGTATAATTATGCATGGGAAACATTTGCATAGCTTGTGGGAGGCAACAAGTGCCGCAATGGGTTCCAAGTTATTTTTGTCGTTTGAATTTAAGGTTATCAATTTGCTAGTTACGTTCCGCATGACTTCCACATGGCATCCACATAACATACACATGGTTTTCAGTCTAAAACTACAGCTAAGTAGTCTGCAATATGCTCAGATTCAAAAGAAATTCTCTTCAGCTCAGCATCCACAAGCGAAATAGGTTCCACTTTAGATTGAGGCAGTCATAAAGTTATTTTGCCTTATTTGCAATTTTAACTCTGCATCCACAAGTTCCACATGCAATCCATGCACCTTCCACTTCACCACGCAACATTTAAAATTTCAACACAACATTCTTCAGCTCACACTCGCACTTCTTCTTCTACTTCGCTTCTTGTTGTAACTAACGCACCCGCATGCACAGCATATGATCCACAGCCCATTAATCAGCCCCCGGGGCATCCAAACACATTCAAACAACAAAAGTATAACTCATCAACGCACAAATTACAAAGACAAACGATGACTGACACGGCCAGGCGCAAAGCTGCAACGTCAGTGCCACCACCACCAGCACCACTTAGTATCCACAATCCACACACCCAAGTGCGCAGAACAGGGTGGTGGTGCAGGGAAAGGAGGCAGACGGGGGTAGGGGGTTTTGTTAATTAAACAAATGCCGCAGTGACATGTGCACATCAGGATGATGACTGGCGCACGAATATGTTGAGTGCAGCGCAGTTTTGCGGTTATGCATCCGCATGTGGCAGGCAGAGAGAGAGGGAAAGAGAAAGAGGGAAAAAGAGAGAGGAAGAGAGCGTGGTGGGGATCGCGGATTGGAAAGTTGGTAAAGCATAGCTTTCGGTTTTTTCGGGGTACACACACACACACACAGACAGACACGAATCCGCCATAAAACTGGCGACGGCATCGTCGTCTGAAAATGGCTCCGCATGCAATTTAATTTATTTCAATTGCAGCAGAATTATTACGACAGGCGACAAAGTGCCGCAGCAATTTCATTCTCTGCCACACTCTATCTCTCTCTTTCTTTCCCTCTCCCTCTCCCTTTCTCTCTCTTTCTGTTAAATTGTTCATAAACAAATTCTGGCGCGAAGAAACCAAACGCAGTAAGCGTCAATTTCAATTAAACAGACACGCGTTGCCACTGCCCCACCCCACTCCCCCCCCCTCCACTTGTCCAGTTTGCACATGAGATGGAGATGTTGTTGTTGCTAATGTTGCCCCCCAACTGGCCAGCCCCAGCTCTGGCTGACGTGTTTGTTGTCTTGCCGCAATCGCCACTGCGTCAAAACTCGCGCCCAACTTGCAACTAAGCGGTCGAGATGCGCCCCCCGCATAGGATCGACCACGCTGCATTTGAGATACTTAGGATGGCAGCAGCAGATACGCGACGGATAATCAACATTTCCCTCATTTACTCAGCTTGCCAGCGTGCAACAGTAGCAGCAGCGGAAGCAGCAGAGGCGCGTTAGGTGAGGCAAGTGCAGCATGCTTGTGGCAAGCATAGTTTGGCAAGTTTGCCTGCAAAAAGTGACAGTTTTGAAAGCAGGCAGTTCATTAGAGAGCACATGGGAGAAAGAGTAAGATAGAGAGGGAGAGAGAGAGGGATGGATAAAAAGAATCAGTGGGAGAGGGAGAAAGACGGAGAGAGAAAAAAAAAACAAAGAAAGAGAGACTAGCGACGCCAGGGGAAGAGGCAAACAGGAGAAAAACAGAGAGACGTGGATTGCAATTAATATTTACGCAGGAGCTGTATTTTTCGGAGTATTATAATGAAATTATAGACATAACATGAAGGTAAACTATTGGAATATTATAAAGAAATTTATTTTTTATATGTAAGTAAAATATTATACTTAAGTAAAGACATTTGTATACTTTGTTTTAAAAAGATAATGAAAAAATTATGAAAAGAATATAAATCCTTTGCATGACAACAATTTTGATTTTTATAATAAATCGATTAGCTTAAAAACAAACAAAAATGCACTTTTGTTTAGTATAAAATTAAAAACTTAATTGAATTATAAATGTATAAAGGAGTTCTATTGCACATAACAAATTTAAGGAAGAAGTGATTATATCGTTTGCAAAACACTTAATAAGTTAAAACTAAACGATAATATGTATGAAATCCATTGCATTGTTTGTATTGTATGTATATTATTATATGTTTAATTAGTTAAACTGTTATCATTTTAATTGTACAGTAGATCATCCAGATATTTCTTAGCAATATCAAAATATCACAATAATTAATGCAAATTATTTCTATGGCAACATATAATAAATACAATTCAATAGAAATATATAAATCAAGGCCTGTAAACTATAATAATAAAATAAATAACATTATAATACTATAAATAGCCAAGCAAATTGACCAAATCGTCTAATATCGTTCTTTCAATTTAAGATAATTATTAAAATATTCATAAATATATTTTATCTCACTCTGCTCGATTCATTAAATATTTCTCAATATTTAATTGCAAAATTAAATTGCAAAAATAAAGTGGCATGTGCAATTAACAGTGTTTAAGCATTCATTAGCTATGTCAAATTAAGCTATTTATATGTATAGTATTACATTTGAATGCCCTTGTCCAATGCTCTGGCCCCACTGTGCAGCAGTGCCCCCCCCTCCCCCTTTGCACTGCCTGCAGTTCAATCTTTAATGCGACCATAACGAACTGCACTTGGCCCAACGCGACTCGAATTTTTGCAATGCGATTCCCGATACGCTTCACCCTGCCCCCCCTGGCAATGCCCCTGCCACAGATAGCGGCCCCTGCTGGGCGTGCAACATGCACCATGGGTGGCGGCAGATTCAGTTGCATTTGATTTTAAGCTTTTAAGCATTATTGTTGTAGCTGTGCAGCTGCCAATGCTGATGCTGTTGCTGCTGCTGGTGTTGTTGTTGTTGTTGAATGGGTAATTGATGTTGTTGTTGTTGTTGTTGCTGTGACTGCTGCAATTGTTGTTGTTGTTTTTTGGCCGCACAGCGCCGCGAAGTTTCAAGTGTAAATTAATTTATGAGGCATGCGGCGTCAACGGCGCCGTGCAGTGTGGCCGGGGTCAGCCCTGTGGCACGCCTCTCCCCTATCCCCCTCTCTACCCTCTCCACGCCTCCCCGCTCTTCCGCCTCTTTGCCATTTTGGCCATTCGCCATTTGAAATGTCAACCAAAGTGTGAAATTTCATATTGAATGACGTCGTTCGTCGTCGTCGCCGCCGCTGACAAATGAAGCTGACCGAGGCGAGCTGCATAATTGAGCACCAGCCGGCGGCACAGTGGCACCAACACGCCACAAATACATGTACACATATCGTACATACAGTCATATATAGATATTTATTTATGGATACACTCACTTACCTTTCAATGTGCCAATAAAGAGGACGAGGGACACCAAATGGAAGCAGGCAAACATTTTGATGGCTGTGTGTGTTGAATCGCTGCAATCTAATAAAAGTCTGCAAAGAGAGAGAGGAGGAGAAAGAGTGAGTGGGGAGATGAAAGAGAGAGAGATAGACTGAATGTTAAAGAGAGCAAGAGTGAGTGAGAGAGTGAGTAAGAGAGGTAAACAAACTTGTGCCAAAGATTGACTGATGCGCATATTTTAGCATCATAAGTAATTGTTTCTATTGGGCACCTGCGCCGCCGCTTCCCCCCCTGCCTGCCCCGTCTAGACACTGGCAATTTGTCGCTTGTTTAGCACGCCATAATAGAGACATTACGTGGCCCCGGCCCCCGTTTTCCCCTGCTTTGTGTTAGCCCTCACCTCAATCCCTCGAAACAAGTGTCGAGCGGAAGCGCCACCTGTGCCGCCGTCTGTGTCGCCACTGTCGATGTCATCATTCAAATGTCATTCGCTCTTACAAATTGTTGTTTGACATGGCATGCCGCTAATCAAAACGGAACTCACACACACACACACTCACACGTGCTACACGACGTCATGCGGCACATGTGTCAAGCTGGCATTGCCATCAACACCGCAGGCAGTTCCAACCCAACCCATTCTGCAATTAAGCGCTGCAAACAGCAGCATAAAGGGGAAGGTGGGTAGGCCACCTACTCCCCTATTTACATGCCTCTGCCACACCCACACACACACACACACACACACACACACCGAACCGTAGAAGCCAAAAAAAAAAGAAGAATTTTCATTAGTTTGGCCATTGTCCGAATCACAAATCGAATCCGTATGCCGCATTGCAATTGGAATCGAACTAGGAATCAGAGATACGAACCCCAGCTCTGCAGCCATTAAACTGCCTCGTCTCCTCTCTCTTTCGCCTCCTCCCTCCCTTTCCCGTTGCCACTGGGCATTTCATTTCATTCGAAAATCATTCGATGATTGTCATCGTAGGTGTGACTAATTGTTGGTCATTTATCTTCTTGTCTTGCTTCCACCACTTTTGTTCTATCGGTGCCCCCTTTTTCCTTCTCTTTTGGTTTCCATGGAAGCCATGAATAATTTCCGTTCCACTTTGGATTGAGGGGGGGGATACCCCAACTGCTTAGGTCTTTGGCCACTGGGCTGTTTGTCTAAATTAGATACATCGGCCTTATGCCTCTAATTGATGGGCAATTGAAGGCTTGAATGGAGACGAGGCCGGAAGATGAGCATCAATTTTTGAATTTGAAAGAACAGGTAATTGAGCTTATACTATAGCTATAGCTATAGCCATATATATAGCCAGCATCGACTTGATTCGACCTGCCCGTTTTGAACGACTTGCTAAGGCGCTTATTAGCCGAGAGTTTCATTTGCTCAGGCTCTTCGATTTGATTCAGTTTTGCTAGTTTTCCCTTGTCTCTGGCACCTTCTGTGCCATGTTGAGCTTTGCCTTTTGATTGACAATTGCTTGGAAACGGGCCAAATGGAAAGCGCTTTTCACACAGAGCACACACAGTGAGAGGGGGGTTGGAGAAGACATAGAGGGAGTGGCTGGCAAATACTATAGTCGAAATGATTGTCAAAAAACGGTTGCATGCAATATTCGCCCTGTTCCGCCTCGCACCTTCCTGCTGCCTCTTCCCCATACCCAACCCTAACTAACCTTAAATGCCCCAATGACTTGCAAACATACATGTGTAACTGTCTCGCTGTCTCTCCGACTGTCTGCCATAGCTGTAGCTGACAGATACATACATAGATACAGTTACAGATACATAGATACAACTACAGATACTGCTATGCAACCCCTGGCAAATGCCATGGTTACACCTACAGGCGGGGGTGTTTTACTGTTGCTCTGCGCGGGTTTCCTTAGTTTTCCTTCTGGGTCGACAGGTGCACACACACACACACACACACACATGCGAGTCTACGTTTTGCCAACTAATTTCAAAGCAGGCACAAAACAAGCAAGCTCAGTTCAGGGGAAGGATGTAGTGTGAGGGGGGGGTAGAGGTTTTTGCCTTGCGCTGTTCGCGTGTCTCGGCTAATTTGCATAATTCGGCCGTTAAGTGGCGGAAAAATGTAATCGAATGAACAGATAGGCACCTAGGTGCCAGCTATTTTTATGGGACCCAACTGTAATTAGAATAAAGCAGAAGGAGGTGGAGAAGTATCTGAAGAAGTGGGCGGAGATAAAGATACACAGAAAGAGAGAGAGAGAAAGACCAAGTTCAAGATTGAGTCGATGCCTCATCGCAAACAAAGTCATTCGCTGTCCCCAAAACGATACTCAAGTTGCACATCATATACCAAAAAATTACCCAGGTGACAACAGGCCAACCTATACACACCAGCTCCCCTCTCCCTCTCCCTCTCCCTGCCACTCCCACCTACCCCACTTTAGTAACCACTTTGACCCAAGTGCAGCCCTAGAAGTGACCAACGTCAGGTGCTTGTCAACCTTTTGTCGAGGGGTGTTAATAAAAATGTCGAGATACTTTTACAATACGCTTCATTGGTTTTTTAGTATGCCTCCCTTTCCCCCTTACCCCCTCCCACATGACAATGCGTTACTATGGCAGCACCCCAAAATTCCAAATAGGAAACTGTAAAGTTATCAATTACATCGCTCATGAAGTGATTGTTTCTATACCACGACTATACAGCCCTCAGGGCAGTCGAATTTCTTTCTATCATTTCTTTGTCCGTGCCCCAGAGAAAATCTACTGTATCATATAGTATGTGTGTATGTGTGAGTGTGCGAAACTTTCTACAGCTTCGGATGCTGGCTCACATTACAACTTGTGGCTTTTGGACTGAAGTACATAATTGAATTTTATTTTCTTTAGGTTCCTTTGCTTATTGGAAACTGAAGCTGACAACAAGCTTCAAGTTATGGCTTGTCTGATTTTAAAATTATTATATATACATATATATAGCGAAACCAACTAGCTGTAGCTCTCTTGTCGCAAGCGATATAAAGAAATCTATACTTAGAACTTTCTCAGTTGAGTCACATTCACATATTAATAAGGGTAGCTCTTTTTGCAACGTTTAGTATTAAGTGAATTCTCAAGATGCAAGGAATACTGGGACTGGAAGTCTACTTTGTGCTGCTCCTGCTGATCGCACAGAGTCCTGCCAGGAACCTAACACCTTCTGTGGAACAAAACAATTGCATCTTTTCTCAAATTAAGCAGGAGTTACAACTACGAGAAGAAAGAACTAAACTATGCTGCATAGCACGAAAACTTATTGACAAACGTGACATTTGTGATAGTTGTGAAGAATCCATTTCAATGCAGCCACTCATTAAATATGCCATGGCACAGTGTAATGTTGGCTGTTCTTCCATATCCGCGTGTTGCGACATAGATCCAAAAACAAATAAATGCAAAAAACTCCCAAGAAAAAAGATATTAAACAAGTCACTTGAAAATTAACTGGAATGAACTTATGTACATATTTAATTAATAAAGCTTAGTTACATTATTTAAATAAACAATACGTGCTATGTGTGATATATTAGTTAGATTTTGATGATATTCTCTACAGCATACCACAAATGTGACAGAAACATCTACAATAGATATGTTGAGCTTGGCTATTCAATATCTTGAATTATAAATAACGAACATACTTATCGTTGATCAATGAGTGTATAGAAAATCAAGGTATTGTGGTCAGATTTGTATGCAGCATGTTAATATAAATACTTTTCGTTATAATTATGTTGAACTCCTCACTATAAGATTGACCGCAGTGCGTAGGTTGAAGTTTTGCGCTTATTAATCACTATACTAGACATATCATTATGAGACTATAATCATAACTTATCTTTGACCAACTTGCACTCAGTTTCACATAAATGAAACATATGTACACAAAATATTCTAGAAATATTGAGTATATTCATAATTTATATTTGACAAATTTACACTCTGTTGCACATAAATGAAACATGTATATAAAATGGCGATAAGAACAGAACCACAATCGCTCATACTCAATGAGTTTACTTTAAACTCATAATATATGTACCTAAATAGCCCCTATATCATTCTATATCAACATCAAATTCTTGCAGTAATTATGTGATTGTCGCGATGAAAACATTTCTTGTTCTACTGTGCTTAGTCTCGCAGCTAGTACTTCCAATATGGATGTGGAATTTCCCCAATTGCTACGATATTGCTGTTGAAAGTGACCAAGCTTGTTGCCGATATCAGGTTCGAAAGCTATTTAAAGTAAAAGATGACAGATTTGTCGACTGTCTAAGCTCGCAGGGAGAGATCAATGGGGAATCGATGTGTGAAGAATCATTCAGTAAGGATGTTGCCCAGATAATTGAAGAAGAGTGCACGAAAACTGAAGAAGAAATTGGCTCTGATGATCAAATTTCGTTTAGAACAAGCATTAGCTCAAACTGTAAGAGGATAAAAGGAAGATGTCAGAGAATGAATTGGAATGGAATGCAAAGCAAATCAAAATAATAATTAAGTTAATACTATAAACAATCTGTAGTGAATAAAATCTAAAAAGTATTTCCAAGTAAATATACAAAGAGAATCAACTCAATTGCTTCAACTTCCTAACAACGAGGGTTGCCAAATCGGTTGCGAAACTTGCAGGCATAAACAAGAATGCTCTGGCCGGACGATATAAAGTAGGGAGGCACGCGTGCATAAAAGATCTCAGCTAATAAAGTAACCAGAAGCGCAATTGGTGTAAACAACAAAAATGTAGAGTGAAAACTCGTTGAACTGGGCCTCGATTTTTATGCGTTGTAATTTGTTTATTTTGTGCTAAATGCACAGCAGGAACAAAACACAGTGAGTGCCATAAAAAATCAACGGCAGCGAGGGAAATTAAAAAATTTATAAACCAAAAAAGGGAGAGAGAGAGAGAGAGAGAGAGAGAGCAGAATAATGGGGAATAAGGGGGTAGCTGAAAATGCTGTTGAATATTTATGCAAACGTCAATGCGATTGAGTTTATCGTTGGGCCACGTCTGCCTCACATCGCATCGTATTTAATTCCAAAATTGAAATGTTGCCCGGGCCAACGTGACGTATGAGTGATGATGCCTATGTAAACACAGTGCACGCTTCGCAGTGTGTGTTTGCTGGTGTGTGTGTGTGTGTGTGCCAGTGTGCGTGTGTGTGAGTGAGTACTTACAGCATATGATTGCCATGCTTGATCTAGCGCCACTTGCTGGATTCGAAATTAGGTTGCAGTTGGCGTTAGGCGCCGTTTGGAAACTCCGAAACGTCAACAAATCAAGTGAGGCAGTGCCAGTCCACCAGCTCCACACCTCCAACATATCCCCTCTCACTCCCCCTTTCCCTTTTTAACTTGTTTATGCACTTGAGGCTACCCCACGTACTGACTGTCAGGCCCACTGCCCTCCTGCCTGCCCTGCTGCCAGCCTGCCAGCCTGCCTATCTGACTGATTGTTTGCCCATATTGATTCGCATTTGTATCTAGTGGATTGCCTACCCCTTCCTCTCTCTCTCTACTCTTCTCTTCTACCTCTCTTCTCTTCTTCTGCTTCCCTTCTTTAACATTCCATAATTTATTTGATTGATATGGCTTTCCAGCTGTGCGCTATATCGTTTCGTATAATTCTATAAATTATTTGCTATGCAAGCAGGGCAATTGGAGGGACTTGTAGGGAGAGGGAAGACCTCCATTTGATTGCCGCTAATTTGACTGTCAATCAATGGAAATTTTATATATGCACTTTTTCCCATTGGTTTTTCATCGTTTTGTCCCCGTTTTTCAGCTGTTGTTTATAGCAAACTCTCTCTACCTTTCTCTGTCTACCTCTCTCACTATACCACTCTCTCTTGCTCTCTACTGCCTCTCTCTGTATGAAAATTGCGGTGTAGATGCGCGTTTTAATTGCATTTACGCATAAATCGACTTGTTTACCATATTTAACTAAGCCACCGCTGATTAGTCGCATTACTCGAGGCAACCAAACAAAATAAATTAAGTTTCATTTCATGCTCAGCGATTCAATGAGACATCAATTAGATTAATCTTTGGTGTGTGTGGGGAATCAAATAGATCAGATGTGCATTAGAAAATGAAAGAGAACAACTTGTACTATATTGAACATATACTGTATATCATGGCCAATAAAGTTTTCTCTCTTTGAAGCATCGTAGATGTAAAATTAGTTAAATTATTGTAGATGCTCCAAACTTGTAAACGAAGTTGTTGAGCAATTATAGTGAGCTTGCTATAAATGCATACATCTCTACCTTATATGCATCTGTACTTTCCATATCTGCCTAATAAAGTTCTCTCTTTCTTTGTCTCTGGAGAAATTTTGTGCATGTTAAAAATATGGAAAATTATTTTGTGAAAATTTCTTTGGCACTAAAAACTCATCTAACAAATGAATTTTCATTCAATGTTAGTTTATGCATACATTTTTCAATACACTCATTTACCAGATATTTTTATAGCTTGCGTGTGGCTGTATGTGTGTGTGGGTGAGCAGTGCGTGCGTGTGTGTGTGTGTGTTTGTGTGTGCATAGGGCAAGTTCAACTTAATTGCCTGCACGATATTTGTCTTTCATTTTATGATTTTCAGCATGCGAGTAATTTTAATGAATTGCCAGAGAGAGAGAGAAAGAGGGGGAGGAGGAAGAAGAGAAGGATAGGGAAACAAGAGCTAGCTCTAGCCGAGTGCGGACAATTGGGAATATGCCATAAATTTGTTGAGATTTTTCTCATGAAACGAGAAGCATCAGTTATGCATGACAATACTCAACTCTCAGGAGTGCCAAACAGTAAGAGAGATAGAGAGCAGGTGAGGGGTTGAGCAGGAGAGAGGGGATGAGCAGGAGAGAGAGGGAGTTGTAGTGAGTGCGAGGTCAGTTCTAGGGTGCAGTATTAATATGAAAACATCGTCGATGCAGGGCCATCAATAATGCAGTTACGATTTTCTGGTTTCATGTTGGCCACAAATTGATGGAAAATAAAATAAAAGTGAAAACAATTTGAGCGCACAAATGCAGCAATGCATAATGCAGAGCTTTCATAACTAGATGTACGAGAATAGACGATGCACTCTGGATATCGGACAACATATTAAAAATGTGGGTTGAAAAGGTTAGCATAAGAGTGGAGATAGCAAATGAGACGAGCTGAATGTGAAGGTGGGTAGAAAAAACGAGAGAGAGAGAGAGAGAGAGAGAGAGAGAGAGACACATAGCAAGAGAGTATTATGTCGTTAGACCTTAACTGCACATGCGGGAGCTGCTTAATATAATGACAAGAGCTCTAAGTGGAAGCAAATAGATGCAAATAAAGCGAGATATAGGACTATGTGAGCTTTGAAAGCGTATTAAAGCTGTTTAATATAAACGCAAAAGCTGAACATAACATGTAGGAAACACAAAGCACATTCAAAGCTCATTAAAGCTGCTTAAAATATTGACAAGAGCTAAAAGTGGAAGTAAATGGAACCAGATTGTGTTTAAGTTAGCAACAAGAAAGGTTTGAAAGCTCATTAAAACTGTTTAAAATAATAACAAGAGATAAAAGAAGAACCAAATGGAAGCAGAAAGAGATTTAACTAGGAAAAAGAGAGGTTTACAAGCTCATTAAAGCTGTATGCAAGATTAAAAGCAATCAATAGTGAGAGCGGAGATAACATCATAGATTTAAGTTAAGGTTAAGCAACCTGTGCATGGATAAGAATTATATTTAAAACCTTTAATGACACGAGTTGCAAGTGGCAGCGTAGAGAATCGCAAGCTAACAAAATGAATGTTTTGCACGTCGGGATTATAAACAACTTAACAAAGCACCAATTAATGTTGTCAAAGCTCATTAAAGCTTTGAGTAAAAGTAAATGCCATAGGCCAGTCTAAGCACTGTCTGTTTAAACTGGGCTATCACAAGCAGCCTTGCTGCAAAACGAATCAATTATTGAGATGCCGCTGTCAGCTGGTGCCATTGCATCATAACCGCCACGTCCATCAGGGCAACGTCAGCAGTGCAAAAGGGTAAAGACGATGACGACACCGTTGCCGTTGCCGTTGCTGTCGCTGTCGCTGTCGACGTCGCCGTTGCTGTCGTTGCTTCGCTGTGTAAATGAGTTAACCGCAAAATGTCAGTGCTCAACTGGTGCAGGGCCGATCTTCCCCCCCCCCTCCCAATCTTCCTGCTGTCCCTTCGCACTTGACAGTTACCGCCTAAAAGCCACAGACACGCACAGCAATTTGTTGGGGCTAAGCGGAGGAGGGGGTGGGGCTGTGTGTGGGGGTGGGGAGAGTGCAAATAAAATCAATCAATTTGTATGGCAAAGTACAACAACAAACAGAGCTGCGTCTAAGTGCACAGCGACACTGAAATCTATTTACCCGAGTGTTGAGAAAAGTTGCCAGGAGAAAGCAAAGAGATAGTAAAAGAGCAAGAGAGAGAGATAGAGAGAGAGCAAGAGAGAGAAAGAGGCAGATAAAGAAGTAGTGAGAGAGAGAGAGAGAGGAAAGAGAGAGAGGAAGGCAGCTTGGCATTTCACACGCCGCAATAAGTCAGACTACTTAGATGACGAGGGTGTGTGTGGAATTAGGGGACACACTTAGCGCGTGTGTGTGTGGATGAGGGAGTGTGTGTGTGAGAGAGAGAGTATGTGTGGGAGTAAGTGTGTGTGTGTGTGTTTATATTTGTGTGGCTACAATTAATAAACACAACTTACCCACACAGCAAACTATACGAAATGCAGTTCAAGTGTCGATTGATTTAGCAGTTTTAGGACATTTTCCTCAACTCTTTCACTTCCACTTCCTCTTTCCCCCCTCCCCCTCCTCCTGCTACTCCTCTACTTCTCTCCCCTCTCTACCAATTTCATTAACAACTGAGCGCGGGAAAACCGCAATTGGATTGGAAAATAAAAATCAATCAACACGCGCGCTTAATAGTCAAAAGTGAAGATCATCCAAATGTATCTGCTAGATACGTTTGTATCTATGCGCTGCATTGAACGATTTCCAAAGACAAATTGCCGCTGTCTCACTAATTTTAAAGACAACTCTCCTCGCCTGCCCCCTCCTGCCTTCTCCCCGCCCTTCTGCCTGCTTCTCTTTTGTTTTACTTTAATTTGTCTCTTTTGCCGTGGGAGACGAACATTTTCACACGGCATTTTGTGTTTTGCTTTTGCTTTTGAAGCCAATTGATTGGCGCACGTTTTGCGCGTGGACGAGAGATGAGAGCACAAAGAGCAGAGGGAAGAATTTTCTCTACTGCTGCTTCTTCTGCTTCTTCTTGGTCTCTTCTTTTTTATGGCGCTGAACTCGCACCTAGACGCGCGTGGCCAAGGAATGCATTGAGAACGCACATTTTCAATTTCACATTTACATTCACAATGCTGTCGAGTGTCTGTCTGTGCCTGTGTGTGTGTGTGTGTGTGTTTTTTGGGGTTTTCTCCGTTCTCGATTTTTATTGAAATGCTCTCTGTGGCGTTGTCGTTGTTGCTGTTGTTGTTGTTGTTGCCTCAACAGCACTTTGTGGGTGCTTAAAACAGCTGACAGGCCCCACTGACAGATTGATGAATGTTTATGCTGCCTTTTGCCTGCCTCTCTATGCCTCTCTCTCCCTCACACTCCCTCTCTCTCTCTGTCTGCCTGTATGTCTGTCTGTCTCACTGTCTGGTCCTGTGTTGTTTCAGCCCTCGCACAATTTATATTTGTTCACTCTCGATTTTAATGAAAATATTTTGGAAATGCGCTATTTTCCTTTTGCGCCACACGATTTATGGCAGAACGGGGCAGAAGCAGGCACAGAAGAACGCCAAGAAGATTGCAGAATGTAGCTGGAAGTAGCACGAATGGAGATCGTGCTGCTTGGCCTGTTTGGCGCCTGAGAATCGTTGACAATTTGAGATCAATTTGGTCCAGAGTGATTGAGATCTTTGACTGCCTGCCAGCAATTAAGATCGCACTTTTATAGACTATACGGAAAGGGGAAGAGGTGGAACTGGGTGGGGGGAGAAGTCACTTTATAGCTTCTACTACATGCGTATAAGAGCTTAGCTGCATTAACATTCTATGGAATGAGAAGGTCAAGCTCAACGGCAGCAAATATGGGATTAAGTTTACTTTTCAAATGGAACTTCAACATGTTGAAGGGATTATCAAGTTACCCGGAGTTGAAAGGGGAACTCTATGTAGCATATATGTAAGAGATGATGATGATCTTGAGTACATTGTGGGATTTGTGTGGACTTACAAATCAACTAGACTTGAATACTTTGTGTTGTGTTCATTAAGATAAGGTGGCAAAGTTATAAAAACATTTAATATTTTTCTAGGCATGTCAAAGAATATATAGAAAATTAATATGTATATAAAATTGAAGTATATAGTAAAGTATAGATAGATAAGATATGGCAAGGCGGGATATTTTAACCTAAATCAGCTAATTGAATTTCAAGCTAAGAAATAATGCCGTAGAGTGCGATTGCATGACCCCAAATCAGACGTCTCAACACCTTAGCTACAATTTAATTTATATACAACTTGTTTCCGAGTCTCAGTTCAAGTCTTACTTGACTGCCAGAAAGATCAGCAAATGTTATGTTTATACACAATTATTCTATATTCATTTCTCTTCTGTTTAAATATCTCATTTTTTCCGTATATATTTTAAATTTTGGTTGCATTTCTTTTCTTGAAATCGTTTGTTATCTAAATAGACAATTCTCATTTTTAGACAATTCTGTTTTAGTTCTGACTTTCTTCCAATTTCAGAATGCACACAAATATATTTAGTAATTTTTTGTGCTCTTTAAAAATACGTTATAATAATTATTCTATACATAATGTGAATTTTCAAGAAACACTTTCAAAATCAATTTCGAAATGGTTTGAAATGAAAAACACTTTGGAAAACAACTTTGAGCGCGTTAACAAGAGTTTAATTTTGTCAAGTTTTGTCAATCCATGATGTTTTCAACACCTTTTTAGGCTCGATACGATTGTGATCTCTTGTCTGGGCAAAGCTTAACTAATGGAGACACTTTGCCCTAGTCTACCAATTCACATGCAAATTGCTTATCAAATCACATTAAACTTTTTTCCATTGTTTCTCACTTTGTTCCGCTGTTTCTATTGTTATTTATATATGCCTCTCTCTCTCTCTCTCTCTTCCTCTTTCTCTCTTTCTCTTGTAGCTTGGTCTCATCTTTTGATCCAAAGTTTGTAGGGAAGGAAAAGAAACGGAGAAGGGTTGGAAAAGGGTTTAAAATCTTAGCTAGAATATTTCGCTGAGCGCAGCGCAAAAATGTATGTAAATAATTGAAAGAAAAAACGAGGAAAAACTTGTGAAAAGCCCACGCACAGCAGCGGAAAACAAATATACAAATGTTGGAAAATCTCGCGCGGAAAAATTGGACGCATTTGCTGACCCAAAAAGACAAATGACCGAAGACAACAACAACAATAAGAAGAGAAGCAAGAACAAGAAAAAAGAAATAGAAAAACAAAAGGGACAACACTCGCATTTGGGTTATACAGTTATACAAGGGAGAGGGAGGGGCGTGGCGGGGGCGTTTACCCGTGTTTATTTTAATGCAAATATTTGTTTATTTTTGAATGGCGTTGGTTTTATTTTTTCTATCTTCTCTCTCTCTCTCTCTCTCTCTCTTTTTTGGGTGCGATTCTTGTAAAGAAGAATGTACGAAATGTTTTAGCCAGTTTTGGGTTTTTGCAGCCACATGACTTGCTGGTATTTTATTTGGTATTTAAACAGATTTATGTTAATTTGCTGGAACTGGACAAACTTACCTGGAAGTACCATACACCTTCTCCTGCTCCTTCTTCTGTTTCTTCTGCTTCTGTTTCTCCTTTTCTCCTTTCTTTTGTTTTGTTTGTTTGGCTTTTGATTAGGAGCGAGCAGATAAATGAGCGATTTAAATGCTAATTAATTGTTAGGCACACACACACATACACACTCTCGCACACACACTTATGCACAGCGCAGCACAACACAGTGACACACTAGAGTGACAAAGAGAGAGAGAGAGATAGAGAGAGAGATGGTGTGGTGGCTGGGAGACACACAATGATTTTGATTTTGTCTCGTCTTTATTTTAATCTCAGTTCATTTATCACTTCTCTTACTCTTCTTCTGCTTCTTCTTCTTAATGCGTTTTTCCGATCTTCGGCAGCATCTTTGATTAATATCGAAATTCGGAATTCAAATTAAACCGTCAAACGGTCACACACACAGACAGAGACACGCACAAACATGCACAGAGACACGCGCGTGCATGCACAGCACATTACGTTGAACGAAACGAGCCGAACTGCTAACTGTAAATTTATGTCGGCTTTGCCTTACAGCGACTGCGAACTGATACCAACTGATAATAGAGGAAGACAACGTCTCTGCTCTGGGCTCTGCTACTGCTACTGCTCTGATCTGCTCTCAACAGCGTCCGCGACTGAGCGTCCGTTACAATGCGCGCGTCGTAAAAGACTGAATGGAACTGAATCATACAAGTATAAGCGGAGCCAGGCAGCGCATACACGAACCACACGAGCACGAGTCGTCGTCGTCGTCACTGTCGTCGTTCGGTGCCAGGCACGAAGGCGCGTGGACGACGAAGCGAACCGAACGACAGTTGCAGCGACCGTTTATGCTGCGTACAACAACAACGATGGGCCAGCATAGCCGAAGTGTGTGTGCACGAAGTGTGTGCAAGACGACGGTGGTGGCTCCATCTGTTGTTAACGGCTATGTACTACAGTCTTATACGCTGTTGTTCGCTGCTTAACAGTGTTGTAACAGAAATGCAAACTGTTAGCGCACGCAACTCACACTCGGTTCGATGAGGGGAAGGAAGGCGCAACAACAACACTAACTTCTTTTGGGTAGGTCGCGCTGTAATTAATTTCGGCAGCCACAACAGCAACTGCAGCAGCAGCAGAACTGGAGCAGCGACGCAGCAGCAGCAGCTTGTTGCACACACACACACATTCGGCTAATGTGAATATGTCAAGATGCAATTATTTAAAAGGGCAATGCGAATAGGTGTAAGGATCTTGTGAGGGAGTGCTGGAAAGGGAGAGGGGGTAGAGTGAAGGGGAATTTTTATAAATGATGTGCAGGAATCTTCAAGACGTACTTAAAGAGAGAAAGGGAATTGAGTAGAGATTGAAAGGCTTTAATTTGTCGGTTTTATTAGAGTTGGAAAATATAGAAAATTATTAAAGTGTGTAGAGAGAGTCAATTGGAAAGATATATACATATGATAGTTATATCAATAGGAACACATATACTAAATATAAAGAATCCAATCCATCACAATGATTTTGTAAATAAAGAATAGGTGGGTAGATTGATACATGTATGTATAGAAAGGTAGAAGAATATATTAGCCTCATTAAAGTAGATATTTATCATAACATTATGCAGTGTTATACTTACAGTTTTCTGTTATACAACATGCAATTATATATTTATAATAAATCTGCGTTAGAAGTTTGTTAAGATGTTGAATATCTTTAAAATTGTATAGTTTCTTAGTTGCGAAGAGTTCCCTTGCAAGTTCTTGTTGTAAATTATTATAAAGTTTACATTTTTTATAGGTTTTTTTATAATATTAACAAAAATGTTTTTAATAATTAATTGCTATAAATTTGTAGAAGACTTTTCTCACAAACACTTTTCCGTTAAGGCATTAAATTATAATATTATTCAATATCACAGGAGTTCTCTGTAAATTTTATGTAAAGTTCTCTGTAAGTTCTCATTTCTCTCTCTCACTCATTCCAACTCTTCAATACTGTTACTAACCTCAAAACCCCTTAATCTTTCTACACACGCTAATAGGCACAGCAAGCCCAGCACAGATCATCAATCAGATCATTTAGGGTTATGGGTTTCCCTTTATTATATTCCCCGCACTGATATTCCCTGCACAGTAGTTCCGACTACCTGTCGTAGTGCCGCACACACCACTCCCCTCTCTCTCTACCCGTGATTCCGCTGGTTTTGTTGTGAAAGGCGGCACACGCCCATAAAACAATTTGCTCGTCGCATAAAAACCAAAGACAACAAATATAACACTTAATTGTATTAACAGGCAGGTCGAAGAGAGAGGGAAGAGAAGAGGGCAGGCAGGCACAAGCCAATCTCAGGTCGGACAGGGAAGATGGAATATGTACAGGGGAGGGGAGGGCAGGAGGCGTGGCATGGTGTTTACTTTAGCAGTTAGGCTGGGCAAACAAATAGCCCAAGACAATGCGCTGGGACAACGAGAATGCCAGAAGGAGGGAGCAGGGGAAGGAGTAGGAATAAGAGCAGGCAAAGGGAAGGAGGAAGGGAAAGGGGAGGAAGGACAAGAAAAAGTCGCCAGCGGAGTCCGTCTGCGTCTCCGACTTAGAGTCGCAGCTTGATTGATGATTTTATGACATTGTTTACTCAAGTGATGATGAGAAGAGCCAACGATAAGACAGCGAAAGGAAGAGAGAGAGAGAGAGGGGAACAAAGAGAGTGAGTTAGTGAGAGGGAGGCAGTATGAGTGCCCGTGTGTGTGTCCTTTCGAGTCTAGTGTCGAGTGTGTGTGACTGAGATTCCTAAAAGGACACCGCCAGTGCCAGAGTGCGACCCTCCACCTCCTCCACCTTATCCTCTTTCTTCTTCTCCTTCTCGAGGCATTTCAATAATTTCGACCCTGTTCTTTTCCTTGGAATGCTATCAATCTTTTGCTTATTAGGGATAATATTACAATTACTTGAGCTGAGTGCGATAAGCCTCTCGAGTGTCCAACGTGCAGCAGTTGGGCGTGGCACGCCTTCGCCTTTGATCTCTTTTCAGCTGCATCTCGAGTGTGTAAAAGATACGCGAGAAGAGCGCGAGATACTTTCCATATTGATTGACAAATTGACAGTGAAGACAGTGCAGGAGATTGTGTTTTGCTCTTTTATTGGAAGAGGCGCTCAGTGTAAGTGTGTGTGTGTGTGTGTGTGTGGCACACACTTCCTGCCACCAGACAACCTGTTTCAATTTAGTCATAAACTATTAACGCTACCTGGTCGCAGGCCGCAGTCAGGAAGCCAGCTGTGCCCCGGACACGCTCACTGTCTCCCTCTCTCTCTCCCTCTCTCTCTGCCTCTTTCCTCTCTTGCTCTCCCTTTCTTACTCTTTCGCCCCGCCTGTGTCCTTTGTGTCTGCTGTTTGATGATAAATTAGACTTGGCCAATGCACTAAAAAAACCGAACAAAAAACATGAGCACACACACAAAGCGAGTTCCTCTCTCTCTCTCTCTATCTCTTTCTCCTTCTCTCTTTCCCTGCCTTCTCTATCCCTCTCTCTCTCTCTCAGTTCAGGTAGCATTTGCAGCTCTTTACCGGCATTTACCAGGCTCGTTTTTTATTGCTTTATTATGAGCTCGAGCGCATTCTATGGGCCTCACTATGTTGTTTATGCTGGCCCAAAAAGGATGGGCTGGCCAAGGGCCCAACGGATGGTCTAATGTCAGCAGCTCTTCCCCTGCTCCCTGCTGCTGCCCCTCTTCCTTTCGCTCTGTTGATGTTTTGCTGTGAATGGGCAATGCTTCATCAACGGCGCATCAGCACGCTGGGCAGCTTTTGGCAGCAGCTGGCGACAGTTTGTTGCAGAGAGGGAGAACAAGAGAGACAGAGAGAGACGGCTTTAAAATATAATAACATAAATTAGTGGGAAATACTAATTAATTAAGTTAGGCGAGAGGAAGTAAAGAGGGTTTTATCGAAGTGAAATAAAAGCTCTTATAACAGAAAGTTTGGAATAGAGAAGGTCAATAAATGCTGTGTACATCTGGCTATAAGTTTGATTTGAAATAATATGGATAAATATACATTAAATAAAATAATAGATGGATCGATGGATAGAAGGACGAATGCAAAGAAGGATAAAATAAGAGATGGATAGATTAATAGATGGATAGGTAGATAGATAGAGAGTTAGACAGTTAGATATACACATTGATAGATAGATAGATAGATGGCTTGATGGATAGATAGATAGGTATACAGACAGACAGATAGACAGAGAGACAGATAGACATATAGATATATAAACCCATTAATTATCCTATATATAACCATGATGCTGCGGGTTCTAAGGAGAGTTGATGGTTTATTCAAGAAACTCTTATATGATTTATTAAAATTTAACTGTTTTATATTAAAAGTCCTTACTTCATTCTTTAGTTACAGGTTAAACAAGTAATATCTTTAGATCTGTACTCTGATAATATTATCGCTCTATGGTCAGTTTTATGCTCAGAAGAATATCTCTGTCCTACTCTCTCAGGGCAGTTCCTGAAATGAAAATTTCCTTTTCAAATTTCCATTGATAAACAACATTTTTGTGCTATAATAAAATGTTAAAATATTTTTAGAAAATTCCCATAGCTTTTTCCATTAACAAACGCAATTTTTAGACTGTTCTTTACAATTATAAATGTTTAAATGTTTTCCCTTTTTCATTTCCCAGTGATAAGCAACATTTTTCGGTTCTGCTTCCAATAATTTTAGAGTTAAAGCTTCTGTTTTTATGCTCTGATAAGCTTCGGGGAAGTCTTCCCACTTTGCTTTGTCGGCCTGCAGAGTATGTTGTATTTGTATTATGCCTGAATGATATGCAGTCTCTGAAGGTCTACAAACTTCTCTTTCTACCTCTCCCTCTCCCCCTATCTCTCTCTCTTTCAGTTGTAGCGTTGCAGTTTCCCATAAAGCAGCGTTACAAACGCAATTTGCACGCCTTGACAGGCTTCAGATACTTCCCGGGGAACGAGAACAACGTGAGGCAATACACAAATGAATGCGAGCATGAATATGAGTACACAGATGAGTATGAGTATGAATATGAGTGTGATTGTGAGTGTAAGTATGTGTCTGTGTGATTTGCAACTGTGTGTGAGTACGCTGTTAATTTAAGGCCCGCAAAGCAGTTGGGACCAAAAGGCAAAAGCTAATGACAGGCTGCAATGCAAACAAAGCAGGCGAGGGGGTGCAGTGAGGGCTGGATAGAGGGAAAGGTGGCTAGGGGGAGCTGGGGCAGGCGGTTACAGCGATGCTCGACCGATAAGCGCAAATTAGTGGCAAATTAAGCCATCAATTGCTGCAGCTGTTTATATTTTGGGGGTACAGTGCACACCAGCTACGGCTGACCCTTTCCCCTCTCTCTGTCCCCTTACCACGTACCTTATACTGTGTCCTTCTCTCTAACACCCCTCCCCTTTCTACCTCCTTGGCTTCACTCACTTCCCCCCAGTCAGGATCCCAGAGCAGAGCAACCTCAACCGCATTTGACAGACGTGCACTCAACACTTTCGCCAGCTGACAGTTACACTAATAACGACCAGCAGGGGTCCTCTGTAGCACAGCCCTTCTGCCCCCCTACCCAACCCCTGCTCTACTGCTCCCCCTGTGCCAACAGCCTAAACAAACAGGCGGTCCAAGTAAGTAGAGGTGAGTCCTCCGCCGAGTCCTGGCCATGCTTATCAGTTTTCAATCACATTCGAAACACTTTGGTATTGGTATTTGTGTATTCCATAAATCAACAGGAACCGTAATCCTCAGGCGCGTATTCGGCATAGGTTGCAGTGCTAAGCAGCCGCACAGACACACACAAACACACCCAAAGCAAAGGTACCTTCGTATAGATAAACATTGACAGCTTGACATATGTAGAAAACATTTGAAGAGCAGCAGAGGATGAGACAGCGAGAGAGGGAAGGGAGGAAGGAGATACAAACGTGTTTTAATTTTTATTTTGCGGTTTGCCACTTTGAGTGATAAGCGCGATCCTTGGCCAAGTCGAACAAAACAAATGGCTTTGTCAGCATCAACAAAAACATCGTCCTCCTCCCTCTACTCTACCTTCTACTCAGTCACATTCTGGCATCCTTTTTTTTGCCAATTGAGAGTCCACGCACGTCGCGTTCAGGGCCTATTAAAACAATTAGGCCTCAAGGTCTTTCGGGCAATAAATATAACAAGCAGAGATAGCTGCGAACACGACAAGATACCTAAAGGATAAGGCTGCAAATGCCAAGGGAAACGATAAATGTAAAACATGTGTAGAGTATGAGATATTTGATAGATGTGGGCAACAAATGGTAAAAAGACTTGTCCTATGTATAAAACAGCGTACCATAAATTTAAAGATAAACTATCAACTAGTTTATAATATACAAATAAAAACTCTTTTAAATATCATAAAAATGCCAAAGGAAACTATTCGTAAGTAAATAAATATATTATAGATATTATAGTATATATATATATAGTTAGTATTCACAACTTTAAATCCAACAGCAGATTACTTAAACCACAAACGTTTAAGCAAATGCATTGTCAACTAAGAAGGCAGTTTGGCATACAATTTCTGCATACTTATTACCATACATAACCTCAAACAACGTAGCTAATCTCAAAAAAACACAATAGACCATGATTTTTTTTTAAATCCATGGCCCAAAAATGTAAACAGTTTAGATATTCAATCTCTAAATACCTCGAAAATGCTGAAAGGAGAAATACTCCTCATTCCCCTTTGCTAATGTTTATCAAATCATTTCAATTGCAAAGATTGCCACAAGTTTCTCTTCATAACCTCAAGCAACATAGCTATTCTCAAAAACTACAAACAGTTTTACACTTCAATCTCTAAATACCTCGAAAACACCTTGAGAGAATATCTTGTATATTGCTTGAGGAAGAGTTTATGTTCCCCTTTGCTAATGTTTATCAAATCATTTCAATTTCAAAGGTTGTCACAAATTTCATTATCAAAATTACCCTTCATAACCTCAAACCATGTACATAACCTCAAAAAATGTAAAAGGTTTAACTCTTTAATCTCTAAATATCTCAAAAATATTTAAACGAGAAATACTTTATATTCCCCTTTGCTAATCATTTCAACTTCAAAGATTGTGACAAGTTCCCTTATTCAAATTACCCTCAATAATTACAAAGAGTTTTAATATTCAATCGCTAAATACCTCGAAATAGATATGCATTAGAAACCTTCTATTGCAAAAACCCCTTACTGCCATTTACTCCCACTCAGCTCAATTCAGTCTTATCAATCTGAGAGATAACTCTTGTTTACCGTATTCGGCGACCTGTTGACTTGGCATCTCATTAAGTTGGCTTCCCCGGGAAGACGTTGTACCCCATGGCAACGAAATCTGGTCGTGCGCAAATAATTAATGCGAATGCTAAATATATTTTATCCTGATTTGGTGGCCCTAATAAATACAGCCAGATTTTGTTCTTGCAGCGCAAAAGGAGACGGGAGAGGAAGAGAGAAGGGGCAAGGCAAGAGAGAGAGTGAGAGAGCTGGAAGGTGGTTGTTGTTGTTGTTGCGGCAACGCGTCGCAGCGTCAGAAATTAAGTGGAAATGAAGTACGCACTTGAATTTCAATTGAAATGCCTCCTCAAAATGCCACAGCCTCCCTGCCTACCTCCTGTACTACCCACTTCTGCCTACGTCAGTTCAAAATAAATAGCTATAAATAAAAATAAAATTGTTTTTGTTTTATTTTGGCGGCTTCCTCTGGCAGTTTTTATGCTCAGGTAGGTAGAGTGAGCACAATTCCCGGGGGAGCGACTCGAAAGGGTTTTTGCGCAGCTGACAAAAACAAAAAGTAATGTCGACTAATGACTATTTAACTGAATTACCATTAAGTATCGCCTCCCATCCCCCTCTATCATGTTTTGTCCAGCTCAAGGGGGTATTTGGCCCCGGGTCGAGTCGTAATTGTATAATTGTTGCCTCCCATTTGGCATTGTGTGTTTTTGTCGTCCTGCTCTGCCTGGACGGGCTTATTAATATTAATAAAGTTGATTAAAAGGCTTATGCAAAACTAAGTACACTCTTACAAACACACAAACTCACACACATACACACACATATATATACACACACACATACTCATACACACACACTTTAATCTAACTGAAGTGGTCACATTTGTTTCAAGTGTCATACGAATTTCTCATTCTTGTCGAGCTATTTTTGATGTTGTCAAAGCATTTTGTGCTTCGAGTTCTATTGGATTATTGCGGATTATTTTATTATCGTTGATTACGGCTCTTATGGCATTTAATGTGGCTAAGTGCCGGGCAAATAAGCAAATTGAACAACAGGCAAATTGCCAGGCAAATTCCCACACCTAATCGAGTTGAGTCTTGAGTTTGAGCAGAGATTTTTGGGGTGTTTGAAATGGCATTAAATGTATCATACGTTAAGAAAAATATATACACATATTATAGAGATAAATAATCCTTTGAAAGTAACATAATATGATGAAGAAAGTGAAGATATGGTGTCAACATATAATCGATATGCATTTTTTAACAGTATTTTATTGTGAGCAGGTTTATAATCTTGAAACTGAAGTTATGGAGATACATTTATTATCAGTGACAAATCAAAGAGAATTGGTACAGGCTTCTCATGAAATGTTCTTTTTCATTCACTATACAATCCGTATATCAACTAAACAGCCGCTTAAACGTTTACGAACAACGTGCAAAGCATAATAGAAAGTTGCTTATGCTCTCGAGAGAGAGCAAGAGTATAAGAGAGAGCAGGCTTATCGTATAATGTTGAAACTGAAGTTATACACTTATTATCAGTGACAAATCAAAGAGAATTGCTACAGGCTTCTCATGAAATGTTCTTTGTCATTCACTATATTAACTAAACAGTCCCTTAAACGTTTACGAACATTGAGCAAAGCATAATAAAAATGTTTCTTATGCCCTCGAGGGAGCGCAGGCTTGGCTTAAAGCAGCAATCATTTATAATGTTGAAACTGTAGTTCCACATCGGCAAATCAAATGAAAATGTTTATTCTTGATTCTTGCCATCACAATTGACATGTTCCCTTTTATTCAAGGCATTCTGAAGAG
Organism: Zaprionus vittiger; assembly: GCA_018904025.1. Lineage (NCBI taxonomy): Eukaryota > Metazoa > Arthropoda > Insecta > Diptera > Drosophilidae > Zaprionus > Zaprionus vittiger. The sequence goes on along the minus strand of JAEIFQ010000420.1, from coordinate 3,135,640 downwards.
TCATCATGCTAACACACACACCTATTTCTACTCATAATCATTGTGAATTGCATTATGGAAACTTCAACTGCGACTCCCTCTATAAGCCCGACACTTTTGCTTTTACCTCAAGGACATATAGTATGTGGCCACGTGTGGCTTGACCGCAGACACGCCCACAGCCCACACAAAAACAGAACACCCGCACATGGACACGCGACAGCAACAAGGCAGGAGCTTGAGCCAGGCAATGACTCAGCAGACTCACTTACGGGGTATTTCCCTCATGCGAGTGTGGGTTCAACAAACGAAAAACACGCTGGGCATAAACTATAACAAGGAACTCAAATAAATACTCAAAACATGCATTCAAAATTGAAGTTTATGGTCAGGAATAGAAGCAGAAGCAGAACGGGAACGGGAAAGGGAGAGAGAAACTGCACCTCGTTTGTATATATGCTTTGTGCGGGTTGTTGTTTTTGCTGGGGTCACGCGTCGACATGCAATTCGCATTTGAGACAGAGAAGGAGGAGGAGGAGGCGAAAGGCAGAATGTTGAGGGCATAGACCGATCCCTAAAGCGAAAGTGAACTCTCGCGTTTAAAAAGCGATGCCATTAAAAAAAGGAAAAATAAAGTATGGAAAGTCATGTGGGCAGCAGGGAGGAAGCAGTTCAAGGGGAAGAGGTCAGTCGACATATGACGTGCCGACAGGAATGGTGCAAAAAACACAAAGAGAGAGAGAAGGAAAACCGACTTAATTAATTCGAGCACGCAAAAAAGCAGCAAATGTCAGTTATGAGTAGCCCATAAATACTCATAATGATTCATAACAATGAAATGCAACGAATGTGAGTACTTTACTTTTTATACTGACTTCTGTTTTGAGGAAGTTGCCAACTAAGGGTAGCTGTATCTTCCCCTCCTCCCCTGCCACTCTGCTCTTCCTGCTGTCTTTGTTGTCTTTGTTTGGCACGCGTCGTCATCAGGTGCAAACGAATCGATAGGAACGAGCTCGGAGTTTCTGTCTGTGGCTGAGTCCGAGTCCGAGTCTGCAGCTCTGTCTGCTGCTGCGTCTGGAACCGCATCGGGTTCTTCCTTTCGGCATCTGCAACTGTTGCTGTTGTTGCTTTTGTTATACTTGATTGCTTTTATTGTTGTTGTCGACGCATTTAAACACGAACGCCTTCGTCCAAAAGACGCCGACAATGCTGAGGCAGGTAGACGAAGGCACCTCTGTCTTGCTCGACCCCTCTCTGTCTTCCTCTCCCTCTCTTACAGTCTTTTGCTGTGGCAAGCTGCTTTGCATGACAACCGGTTGCAATGTGAATGTGTTTTTTTAAGCGCGTTTAAATTGATTGGAGGATTTAATTTCAACGGCAGCTGCCGCTGCCAGGTGAGTCGCCCAGTAACACCTTTTGTAGCTGCTGTCAACCTTCGACTAACTAAGTTAAATTGCGCTTTTTATACACTCACTTTTTGTGTGTGCATCCTTCTCTGTTTTTTCGTGTTCCGCACATGTTGTAAAAGTAGATCGTGCTGTTTGTTAAATCTTTGGGGTAGTATGTCACCAGGGAGTACGCACGGATCTGAGTGCCAAAAGAGAGCTAAAGTTAAGCTTGAGAAAGATTAAGAAACATGCAAAAGGTGACATAATAAATGAATTATGTTCTTATGTGTTCCTAAACTGATTTAATATGATAATACAATTATTGTATTTATAACTTTAACTGTTTGAATATTGGAATACATTAATTTCGATATTAAAGTTACATAAAATATATTGAGCAACGATTAATCTCTCATTAAAAGTTCATCGAATAAATAAAAAGAAAAGTTATTGAAGATCCATATTTAGTGAGCAATCAGGAACAGTTGTACCTTCATCATTTGTTTTATTCGATTTGTTCATTAATAATAATAATTACATATACATTTTCTGGTCCAACCAACTGGCGTAACTTCGCACTCGAGTGTAAAGTCTAGGATTCTCTCTATGAACATCAGAATTACCTATTATTCCGATATTCCCAACACTGGAGGAAGCTATGCCATTCAGAACCCAACGTCTGTGGGCGAACTGGTGCATCAAAAGGCCGCCCTTGAATGGGTTTGAGTCGAATTCGACAACGCAGATAGTATTATCCACAGGAGAGATTTCTTTACAACTTGCGGTCTCCCTACGGATAACGGACTTTTCACTTTTTGCTACAAAGTCATTATTTGCCAAAGTTTTCCCCCAACCTATGACAGTCATAAAGCTATTCACAGGCTCTTCTGGTATTTGATTGTTGGCAAAGGGAAGACAAATGGGCTTTATTCTGTTTCCCAACTGTATTGACCTATCCAGGCGAATCAGCGCAATATTATTGACTGCAGTGCGATTGTATTCGCTGTGCACTATTATATCATCAATGCCAAACTGCAGAAAATCCGTACAGTTGTCAGTGCCATAATCGCAAATATCCCCGTGCTTACCATAGTCTCCCAGTCGCACGCCAGTTCTGTAAATGGAATAATTGGATTATGTAATGCACCTAATTTAATTAAGATTTAACTTACAATCCTCCAGCATCTTTAATCGATTCTCCACTGACACATTCAGCAGCCGTAAGCACGTACCGAGAGTTGATTATTGAACCACTGCAGCTTATATTCGGGCTATGACTTCTATACTGAAGACTAGCTAGCCAGCTATATTCATCTGGTCGGATGACTCCGCCAGCAATTATTCCAGAAGCAAACATTGGTGTGTATCCACAGTTTGTAGGGAATTTTGAGTCCCCTCCCGAAGTAATTGTTGAAGCACTTGATGTACAACAAAAGAAGGAAGTCCCAGCACATCTAGCAATAGGTCTAGCTACATCGACTGTTTTACAATCCCGCCTGCAAGTTCCAACTTCTCCATCGCTTGTTTTGCATCTTAAACAGTGCGCCGTCCATACTTGCAAAAGAATAATAAATACTACAATTAAATTCATATTGATTTCGCGCTGATCTTCGAATTGTTAATGAATAACTCTATGAGGCTTAAGGTCTTTTATACTTCCAGATTCTCGTACCACAGCTTCCCATTCCATTTCCTGAGAAAAACAGCTTGTCAAATGCAGAGATAGTAGAACAAAAATGGAAGTAATTAAATTTATTATGGGTATACCCCACCTTAATAATTTGTGAATGAATCTTCAATACCCACACAATACATTTCTTGGGCTTTCATCGCACATCCGGCAATCCTTATCATACTAGACTAAATAACATTTAGCAATGGAATTTCCTGTCAATTCTACTTAAATTTTCGTTGAACCTAACCTAACCTCTCCTCTCATTGACCTCGGTTCAGATCAGTGTCGTAGCGACGGTTTAATCCAAACTTTCCCGGGGGCCCTATTGTTATTGCCTTGGCTCAAAATATAAAGTTCATATGTTTGTATATAGTTCTTAAAATATTTCACAAAATGAAGAAATTTTATACAAATTACATCTACTCTTTTTTCGATTTTATATTGGCGAAATCATCAACAGTTTTTGACAAATATATATTCACGTTCAGTATAAATATTGGCCATTAAACATCAAGCCCTTTAGCAATTTAAGAAACTATTTCAAAGACACCAAATTTAACATGAAACTTTTTGTATACGATAACTTTAGCTACTTGTCCCATTGTTTTCCGGTAGCTGGAGGCCTCTGGCAGGCGGGGCCCCTTGTGCACCGTACACCCTGCACCTGCCTCGCTACGGGCCTGTTTCAGACATTCTCGAGTTATAAGCATGTGAGTTCACGTTTCGTTTGTCATATACACCTAATATTTTGCAATATTATCACTCTACAAAGAAACAAATGCTGAGCGTTTGTGTTTTACTTTTTGCATTCACAATCCGACTGACCACAAATCAAATTCTACCAATCATCAATTTAATATAAATTGACAACAACATTTACTGTCGTCCCACTCTTTTAGTTCTATGCAATGTTCAGGCCTCTCTCCTCTTACACCATTAACTTTAAAATTCTTGAATGTGAATCAAAAAACTATTTCCTTTTGAGTCAAATATATTTTGGTTCTGAAAATAGAAAGAACAAAGAACAATTCAAACTGTTTGTTTATTTATTTATTATCGATATGGCCGAATATTTTATTTATACACTTATTACATTTTCATTTGCTCATTCAACCAGTCACCATAACTACTAACTCGTGTGTAAATATTTGGAAAGATAGTATTCTGAGAATCGCTGATAATATTAGTAGAAAACCCTATGAGGACCATTTGTCTGCGATCGAACTCTTGCATTATGGGGCCACCACTGCAAATCTTGACCGGGATTTGGCCTGACTGTACAGCACAGAACTGTGAGTCATGCACAGAAAACACTTGCTTACATTTTTCTGTATCAAATAGACTAACCACCGTTTCACGTCTCTCTATAAAGTCATCAACGCTAGTACCCCATCCGGTCTCAGATAAAAGGCTGGTCGCATTCGGTTCTAGTATATGATTGTTCCCAAATGGGTCTTAACCAGCGATGAATCTGTATTGGCCTGTCAACACGAATCAGCGCAATATCATTTACAACGTTGTTATAGGTTCGACTGTAGCCACTGTGCACTGTTATACTTTCAATGCCGAACTCCTGATAATGCTTACAGCTTTCAGTGGCATAATCGCATACATGCATATTTTCATCAAAGGCTCCAAGTCGTACGCCAGTTCTGGGAATAGAACAATTCTATTTAGTAATTAAAGAACTAGTTGGCATAAGACTTAACTTACAATCCTCCAGCTTTGCTATGCGGTATTTGAGTAACGCAGTAAGCAGTCGTCAACACATACCGAGAGTTGATCACCGAACCCGCACATAATTCATGGAAGCTTTGATTAGTATACTGAAGACTTGCTAACCAGCTATAATAATCTGATCGGACTTCATTTCCATGTAAAATACGATCCCTCGGGTACAATGGGGTATTTCCGCAGTGTATAGGGAATTTTAAATCCACAGACGAAGCAATTGTCGATGTATTTTGTGGACAACAAAACAAGTTAGTCCTACTACAACGATTCAATGGCCCTTCGACTGTAGTACATTCTCTCCTGCAATAGCCATTTTCGTGATTCGTTGTTCTGCACCTCAAACAGAGCGCTGTCCAAACTTGCAGAAGTACCACAAGTAATATAATTAACTTCATGTTGCTTTCACGCTGAACGTTGAATTTTGACTGAATAATCTCTGATACTTAGCGCCGATTATAAGTCCATTTGGTTAATACAGTAAATAATAAAAACAATTTCATTAGCCATCAATATTTGTTGTGGGTAAATTAGCTTAGATTCGAATTTAGCAATGGATCACAAAATCAACTTAATACTTTCTTAAAATGTAAGCAAACTTGCAGATTTATATTTAAATGTTATCAAAACAGTATACTACAATATGTTAATTGTTTAGTAATCGTTGAAAGAAGCAATCGCAACGTAGATATTTAACGTAAAGGGTATTCGAAAATGTACATGCCAAAACATTTTCTAGTTATTGATAAGCGATTCTCAGTTCTTGCAAATACAAAGAATATGATCATATAAGGCTACGACAGTCTACTATGCGAAAATACATAGCAAAGCTACTTATAGATGTTGATAAGTTGTTTTCACAGTGTCACGAACTAAGGGAATAACATAAGATAAGAACAAGTTTCATACGTAAGTAGGTGCAGAAACAATAATACACATTTTAAATTGAATATTTTAAGAATTTATAAGAATTTTGAAATGAAAGAACAAATTTTTGATTCACACAAATAAGTGCAATTCTGCTGGATTTTTCGTATATACCAGAAGTACTAGTAGCACATACATTTCAAATTAATACTGATTACATGTAGATGGCAGCCACGTCTTTTTTACCTTTTGCAACTAAATGAGTTGAGTTTTGTGTACTTATATTGGCCAATTCAGAATTTCCACTGTAATATCATAAATATGGATTTTAATGATAGTTTTCCGATTAAAATATCAAATAGTAATTTAAAAAAAAGCCAACAACTTTGATAAGGTTAACAAACCATTCATAAAAATGCAAATCTTCGTTACATCAATTGATTTATTATGAAAACAATTGGTTATGCTGGAACGCTATAAAAAAAGAGATGGATACAAATTCCTGTAAATTAGCCAATGGAAATGCTGAACAATTGAAGCGTGTAAAAAGTCAGCAAATTAATCACAATATAAACAATATACGATATATATATGCGATACATTCTGTTGAAAATTGTGATTTATATTCATAACACCCGCGACTCGAGTTAACATATTAATAGCAGAGGGTAATCTATACGCGGCTATGCCATTACGACAATGGATTGATTATATTATGCGATTTATTTTATGTCATGTTTGTTTTGTCTGTAATAACAGACAATAAAAAAAATGTCAATACAAAATGAGCCCAAACATAACAAATATTAATCTGCAAACTAATTATGTGATTTAACTTATTGTTGTTGGCATTTCAAATTATTTAAAATCGCTTGATGGACTTCTAATATTATTGAAATTAATAATTGAAATCTTTATTCTATCAGAACGAAACGATTTACCCTAAGCTGATTCCCTCTCAAGGTTTTCATTGATGCGACGCCGCATGAAAATGTGGAAAATCAGAGCAAAACTTAAAACATTAACGAGCCATTAACAAGTTTGCTCGATAAATTTGTATTATGGCCAATTAAAAGCGAATAAAATAAAACACAAAAAACCAACAACAACAAAAGAAATGCGTAAGCGCAAAAAAAATACATAAATAAATGCCGGACGAAAAAAAAAATTAAAGAAATGAGCACAAATGGCCAACAAATTTCGATTAGGCAAGCGGGCGAGAAAATTTGTGTTTGTCATGCGGCCAGACGTGGCCCTTAACCTCGCCCCATCCCCCTCTCTCTCTAGCACACTCGCACGCTGTCTCGCTTGCACACTCTCATCAAGTTCACTTACACATTTGCGCCACAAAATGTTGCCGCTGCCGTTGCAGCACGTTGCATTGATTTATTGTGGCTGAATTAGAAGTCAGCAGATAACGAGGCACGAGCAGCGGCAACCGGAGCAGCAGCAGCAGCCGCTGTCGGAGAGTTGCCACCAGTCATTGTTCTATGTGGCACTGTTGTTGCTGTTGCTGGTGGGGCACAGTGCTGTGCGCGTTTGGCTGGGGCAACTTAATACGCACGCGTAATCGTATATTTATTTAAATTTATTGCCGCCAGCTACCGTGCTCGACCAATAGTCCAGGGGATCCAACTGGAGAGTGTGAAGTGTGCAGTGGGTGGGGTGACAAGGCGCGATGGGGGCGGGGCAAGGCGTAGCCGAGTCTTTTGTTGGCAATTGAATGGAAGAGTTTGCTGGCGAAAAATTTGCCAACTACGAGTGGGTCGAGCTCTTCAACTCTCCCCCTTGCTTGCTCAAAGGTCCCCTAGGGTCCACCTCCAGACCTCTCGTTCTGCCCTCTCTAAGTGAATTTCAGCTCTCGTCTACGTGCAGCATAAGAAATATTCAATTAATCACACTTTATGGTTAGCTTCAACATTTGTTGCAATTTTTCTTGCTTTGCTCTTGACGCTTTATTACAATTGTTGCCGCTTGTTGTTGCTGCCATGTTTCCAACTTGTAAGCAATTAAATTGGTCAGTGTATGTGTAGCAGAGAGAGATAGAGAGAGAAAGAGAGTTGGTGTGCATGACTTTCAGCTTTGCTTAATTAATTGCACTCAGTGCAAAGCTTTCGAGTGCTGCCCAGTCACTGTCCAGTGCGTATTTGTTGTCTACCCAGCTCAGTCCCCAACTCTATCTCTATCTCTATCTAATGCTGCCCTCACTCCACTCCCAGTCTCTATGTCTGTTTTAAGGGCATTAAGCACTTTCCAGAAATTTTCCACTCTCGCAATGGCATTCGATTTGATGCTCTCCTCCTGCCAGCCGTAAAATGAGACTGAACAACTTTTCCAACTCTAAGCATCAGTTCTAAATTAAGTTAAGTTCTCAATTTCGCTGCTGTGTATAGTTAATAAATATATAAGAGAAGAGAATAAAAAAGCGAGAGAGAGAGAAAGAAAATGGTATAGTTATAATTATTTCAAGCGCCAATAAAGACGAGAACAAATTAAAAACTTTTTCAAATATATTTTCAAGCACGTTTTTGGCAAGCACTCATGAACCTTTAATTGGGTTCAGATTCTTTTAGAAACATGGTGTCAATATGTGAGCTTACATTATATTGATAATATTTTCGGCAACCGTTTTTATGTTTACACACGAGTGCGTAGTTACGGTGACTGGTTAAACAATTAAATGGAATTGTAATTACTGTATAAATTCAATAATAGATTACATTTTAACCTCTAGCAGAACTTACATTTCTTAATTTTAGTCAGTTTTATTTAACTCAGCAATTTTTCACACTTTTCTGCCAGTGCATTAAATTAATTGAGATTTTCGCTTTATAAATTCTATTCCAGCATATTTTAATTATTAGTTTATTTATATGAGCCTCAATATGCAAATAAATTTATTTATAGAATAATGCAAGCGATTAACTACGCTAATTAAAAACGCTAAACTATCAATTTCAAAATAAATTAATAATCAGTTTATAATAACTCTTTTTTTCTCAAAATGTTTCAACTATTTTTACGCATATATTAATTAATGTTAGTAATATTTTAATAACAAATATCTGTTACTTCTTTGCTAAGACCCTCGTCCAGTTGCTGGTATCAATCATTAATTTGCTGGGCCCGAGCACAAAGGGGATCGAAAGGGAATTGGATTGGATGACCTGCATTTTAAATATGCATTGCGATGGCAATTACAAAATCATATTTGCATATGCGAAGCCTTTCATTTGTCACTTTCATAAATAAGCGCCAACAATTTTTCATGTAACATTTTACACAGGCAGATGGAAGGGGTATGATATGGTGGGTGTGGTAAAGTCTAGCACCTTGTTTATCATTTGTTAAAAAACACACTAACGAGCTATTCACATTTATATCTGTTTATAATCACATTAAACAAGCGGTCAATCTTTTCATCCTTAACACTTCTGCAAAACACTTTTTAGAAGTTATAATATAATTAAGTAAACATTTGTTACCTACTGTAAACAATTTGTAGAAACATAACAAAACTATTTTCCACATTTCTAAAATCAAATTACATTAGAAACAACTTAAAACAATTTTGAAAGCAACTTGCAAATGAAATAATGAAGATGAAAAGCAAAGTATGAGGTGCATAATCATAGGTAAACATTACAGGGTAAAAGTAGTTGCAGTACTCGCCACATTACTTGTATTCTTTTTCTCATTTTTATATCATTTTTATTCTTTTATATGTGTGTACATATAGTATGTGACTTATTTGCAATTACAGTAAAATTGCGATGGCGCATAATTTAAAATAATTGAAGGCTGCGATTGGCGCGATGAGTTTACCAGGCGCCGTGTGGATGCAGCGACAAAGGCTGGCAGAAATTAATCATTATCAGTGCTGATAAGCGCATGAATTATTTCACATTTGGCGCGCATTAAAAGTGCATTAAGTGCATTAATTAATAAAAATGTAATTTCAATGCAGTCCAACTTCATGCTGACTGTCTCACTGTCCCCTTATCCCCTCACTTACTTTGAAGACTTACTCAGTAAACTCTTTGCGCTTTTTTGTTTGCACAGTCTACTCTCACTTCACACTCCTCTTGCTGTGTTGCCATTATTTTCGTATCGCATTTCATGCAAATCTAACATTTAGCTGAAATTATGAGAAAGGCAAAAAGCAGCGCAAGACGCCAACTCAGACCCAGCCATAACGCGCTAAATAGCCATTTCGTGACTTGCAGCTGAGTCTGCGCGACGGTCGCCCCATTAACGGGGGCTAATTAGACGCGGGTCCGCAAGACCAAAAAAAAGAAGAATGAAATAGAACAGAAAGGAAAAAAATACATAAAGTAAAAATCAGAAAAACAGAAAAAAAGCGGAGCAAGGAAATAAAATACAAATCGCATCAAATTTGCAAATCATGCAAGGCGGCCGCTGCTGTTGTTGTTATTCTTGTCATATTGTCCGCAGTGGGGGGCGTGGCTACCCCGTCCAGATGGCGTGAATTAGATCTGGAAATTAGCACGTTAGCGTGATTCACGCGACAGTCTTACGTGCTGCTGCTGTTGCCCCGAGGTCGCAGTAGGGGAAGGGCGAGTCCCACAGACCAGACGGAGTGGCCAATCGGAAAAACACTTTTCTTGGTCAGAGACCAAATAATGCTCTATATATTGCAGACCATGCATATGTCGAGGGGTACCAGATGAGTTGTTATGGTGAAGGCACTTTGAAAAATCTATTAACTATATCTAAGATTCTACATCAAAGATTCTATACTACATGATTCTCAATGAGTATAGTTATATTTAGTAATCCCAACAATGAAAGATGCGATCTCCTCGAGGACCAAACCGCGGCGAGAGACCTCGAACAGAGGGAACTACAAGCGTTTCACTTTTTACTGGAGTAACTTTATTATGCTTAGTTTTCCATCCGGTAACAGTTGCAGAAATACCACAAAAAACACAATTAATTTCATGTTTATTTCGCATCGGTCGTTGAATTTCCATTGAATAATCTTATTATTTATTACGCTAAGTGCCTTTAAGAAGTCCAGTTCCCCAAAGGAAAGAAATATTTTAGAACAAATACATGGAAGACAATCCATTGTATGAGAATCTGTACTATATAATATTTGAATAGTTCGCAATTATTGACCCCACACGCAAATATACAAATACATGTCAAATTTATATACGGATATTGATAAGACAGTCCAGAGATTCACACAATTTGAATCATCATCACGAACGCGGGGAATAAGATAGTATGAACCAATATTAAATTCGAAAACCTTTAAAGTACTAAGTGTACGTATACATATGTGTTGTATATTTGTATTGCTGAATAAAAGTGGGTGACATGAATCATAATTCTGAAAAGAGTGACATGATAAGGGGATACTTTGGATGTTTGTTGTACATAACACAACGGAATTGGCCAAATAGGTCGAATAGGTCGAAATTTTGACCTATGTCTTACAACTGTTCATAAACCTATAACAATCTACTTTTACTACTACTCTACTACTTATTTCCACCATCATGAAACACCTTTTACTCTTTATAGCACCACAACAAGTCCTAGTCATTGAAGCTTAATTGCACTTACAATTTCTCTCGCTTCCTCTTCCTACTCTGCTCCTGCTCCACCACTTACCTATTTACTGCCACAAAAAAAATTGAATTTGTCACAGTGTTTATGTTCAGGTTATGTTATTACACAATTTAAGGACACCACACTCACAACTCTCACATACTTCTCCCTACTCTCCACCCTGTATATTAAACTTTTGTAAATATTTTACAGTTTTCATAATTGTTCATTTTTTTCGTTGCGTATTTTTTTTGCTCTCAATGATGGATGACTGTGGGCTCGATAAGCCGTTCTGATCCGCAACACGCAGGAATGGGTTACGGTGGCATCTGCCTGTCTCTCTTTGTCTGCCTGTCTGTCCGTCTGCTCGTCTGTTGATTGACATTAAACCAATTTCGTGCTGCATATTGATATGTTTATTGACAATTTATGGCAGCCTGCCACGCCAGCCTATCCCTCTTTCTCTCTCTTGTTCTTTCCCACTTCCGTCTCTTTCTGCATCTCGTTTCGTGGATCGTTTGGGGTGGGCGGGCAAAGCAAATGAAATTATGTAAAAATGACATAAAGGCAGCGCGAAATGGCAACATTTGCTCGGCTTTTAATTGCACAACAAACATTTACAATTGTTGCCTGTCTTAACTTACACACGCAGTGACAAAGATATGGCCAGAAGACTTGGCCAGGCAGACAGACAGGCAGCCCTATGACCCTTCACCCCCTCTCTTCTCCTCGCTTCTTTGCCGCATTGCCGCGTGCCGCATAAATTGCCATGCAAAAGTGCAAAAGTTAAGGCTCATTAATCATAAATGTAAGGCCTGTGCGTGGGTGGCCCCTGCGAGAAGAAAGAAAGAATGGAACAGTGGGGGCGGGGGAGCAGAGAGGGAGTGAGCCGAGATAGCGATAGACAAAAGGGACAGATGAATGAGCAAGCAAAAGGCCCGCGAATTATTTATAAAGTTGCTGCGGCGTAAAACTGTAAATTGGTTGGCATTTATAGATACTGTGGTGGAGTATAGAATACATTCTATATACATTATTATAGAAGATGCAGATGGCACTCTAGTCAATCATTTTGTGTATGATAGCGAGAGTGCAAATGCATATAGATCTGAAGTATTGTAATCTACAAGTTGGAGTTTGAAGAAATATTCATCATGACAGTCATTGAAAGGGATGGATTAGACAACTGGGATGATTTATAAGTGAATTAGACAGTAGGGAATAAGGAAAGCCAATGGAAACTTGAGCAGGAAGAAATTCTGTTAGGTTCCAGGAAGTAATGGTTTATTTAAAGTAATAAAGGAATGAGATACAATAAATATTGCAACAGACAATTGTCTTTAACAATATTTTGTGTTGTATTTTGAAGTTGTAACTGTATTACGATTTACTAAATGATTCAGCATTCTTCAATTAAATTTAATGTGCTATTAAAACCACTACTCAAACAAACAACTACCTGAGATATTAATTTGAAATGATATATATGAATATCTAGTTTATTCTATGTTCTTTAAAGGTTTGGTCATTAACATGATTTGCCTTATATACACAGTATTATATTTACACATTCTACCAGTGTAATCAAGAATGAAATAAAACGCTTGCAGCAACGGCAAAAAATTGCTAGCATTTCTGCCTTTTTTTTTGATGCTGCCTGCTGTGCATGCCATACATTGTATATCTGCAACGTGTTTAAAGACCTGACTAACTACCGTAACCTCCCTTTAGCTCCTTTCGCTACCTCTAGCCAGCAGCATAGCACACCATCTCCCTCCATCACGCTGGCTATTTAGCCGTTCTGCCTGTTTCTACTGTACATGGCGTGACACACACATCTAGACATTTCCTCATGGCTTATTTAGCATAATTACAGTCCATTACCTGGTCACGCGCCCTGACAGTTGCCACGCCCCCCCTCTGCCTTTTACTCTCTCTTGCCCTCTCTCGCCTGCTGACAGACTGAGGTGCCATATGTTGTCAACTGGTCAACCCCCCCTGGCTGACACTCAGCACGCTCTGCTCTGCGTTTTTTCCGCTCTCTCTCGCGACTTTTAAGCTGAAAATGTAAATTTAATGAAGGCGTCGCAAAGGAAGCAGCAACTACAACAACAATAGCTACAACAACTACAACAATGCAAATAGCAGCAAAAGCATTTAGCAAAAAATTATGCACATCAAAGACGACGACGAGGCAGCTGCGGCCAAGAACTCGTTGCGGCCGTCGCTAATCACAGGCCCAATAAAAAGCCAATGTTCAACTGTGACCCCAACAACAACAACAGGAGCAGCAACAACACTAGCAAATACAACAACAAGAGGGGCAACAACAATGAGAGCAACCACAACAATGGAACACAAGTTTTTCTAATTTGTTTAAAGGTTGCTGCGGTCAGTTGGTCAATTTAAAGCAAATTTCCACTTGGCTGCCATTGTGTGTTATTATAGCCAGCGGCCAGTAGCCGCAGCCGGTTAGCAGGACTTCGACAGGACAAACAGAGAGTGGTAAAGGGGAAGGGGGAGGCCGGTGTGTGTGTTTGTGTGTGTGTAAGGGGGTGGGAACGTTTGACATTGGCTTGGTTTTTAGTCAGTTTAATTAAAATGCAAGTAGGCAATTTATATACACTTCATGTGCTCTCTGTATGCCTGTCGACTGTGCGAAAGAGAGCGCAGTAGACAGACAGAAAGAGAGAGAGAGAGAGAGAGAGAGAGATGTGTGTGTGTGTGTGGCCAGCCAGACTGGCTGCTATTAGGCCATGCTTTTTGATTTATGTTTTTACACGCTTAAATGAACTGTGGTTGTTGCTCTTGTTGTTATCCCCAGTTGCTGGTCTCGTTTTCTCGTTCCTGTTGCTGTTGTTGCTGTTGTTGTCCTGACTGGTTCAGCTTCGACTAGCATTCAGTGGAGAGTTTCGCACATGAATGAGTTAAACTCGAGCTGCAAAATAAGTAAAAACAAGAATTGAAAAATAAAATTGGAAAGCGTATTAAAAGGCGGAAAATGTTTTGCCACATCGCATTGCCTGCAATCGCCATACGGACGCAGGGCAGACCTTTTGCATTTCAATTGCTGCGATTGCATATACAACAGGGATGCACTTCTGTTATGTACATATATAGATGTGGAATTGATGCGTAAAGTAGCTTAAAAACTTTAAATCCTACCCATCATGCTTATTGTTAATCTACAACGAGGGCAGTTGAGCAAGCAATTGAGCTTAGAGGGGGAAGTATTGCAGAACATGTCTGCAAATTGATGTGGTTATTATATAATTGATATATGTTCTATTTTGAAAGGGATTTTTTAACTGGTTTGGAACTCAGAATAATTTTAATTTTAATTAATAACAATTAATTTTAATAATAATTAAGAAGCAGCTTTTCAGTTTCTGCAATTAACTTCTGAGTTTAGTTGCAAGACCTTCTAAGTTTCTTTCAAGAACTTCTGTAATTCTTTATGGTTCTTATATTAATGATGCTATTAAACAAATATCGGACTCCCAAGCAAACGAAGTTGTAGTACCACACAAAATTTAAAATGTATTATTTTTACAGGAATAGAATAAAAAACCTAACAATGCCAAAAAACCAAACTAAAGTGGATCTACATTGTATATACACAATATTATCAATAGAACCTATTACTTACATATATACATACATTTCTTTAAATTTAACTGACATTTGCTAAGATTTTTAAAAATCATAAATCAACATTTAATAAATTCTATAATTCATAAATTCTATACGTTACAAGCAATTGTATTCGATTTCATGTATCTTTTAAATTATATATCTGACAACTCACACAACTTCAAGTTGAACTGACAAAGTCAGACACATCATTCCACTAAAGTTCCCCCATCAATTTCACCAATATATATTTTCCAAGCAGAACTCCAATCAAATTCAACATTTTGATAGAGAATTGCGCTCTAATTTAATAAAATACTTGGCAGTCTTCTCTATTGATTCTATTGGTTTTTAGTGCTTAATGTTTTCGCTGGCATCGTTGTTGCTATTTGAAATTCCGCCATTAACTCGCCCGGAAATACACGATTATTTATGCCGCATTTTAATGTTTTAGCAGCACGCAAGGCATGTCGCAGCACGAATGTGCAGTGAATTCTTTTGGGTTTCCTTTCTCTATAGAGTTCGATTTGTTGAGGGGGCAACGCCAAACTGCATTGTCAAACTATCAAATTCTTAAATTGCAACTGACAATCAAGTCACGTGCAACAGCAACAGCAGCAACTGCGGAACAAAAGCGAAACCAAATAAAGGGAAGCATAAAGTGAGGGGGGCGTGGCTGCATCGTAACAATGTCTGGCGAGAATGTTGAGGGTCAGTGAAAGTGGAATATTATTTAATAAACTGGGCAAAGCTAGGGCAAACTCCAAGTGCGGGGTGGGGGCTTGCATGCAATTAACTTGGGGGCTTCATCAAAATTGATTTAGTTGCGAAAGCAGCCCCAGACCGACACACTGAGGCCATGGCAGAGCTGGGCCAGAATGGGAAAAAATTCCAGCGAAAAACTAAAATAAACAACTTTCATTTTGCGGTTCACTGAAGTTGTAATTTGCTACTGCCGACCGCACTGAGATATTTAAGTTGTAATTAAAATGCAACACCAGCAGAGGTTGAGGCTGTGCTAGGCAACCCTGTAACATTGCCAACAACAACTGCTGGTGCTGCTGGTGCTGCTGCTGCTGTGTGGGCTGCACTTTTTATTTAGACAAACAGCTGTAACTCAATTTGTGCGCTGCTCCTTTTGGCCCAAAATATTTGCACAGGTCTAATTGAATTTTCAATTAAGTCGCCGAGCAGAGCAGCGCCAATGCAAGGCAAATGAGGCGCAAAGCAAAGGCTGGGAAAAAAGGCGAACCAGAAGGAAAACCTGAAGGAAAACATATAAAACATAATTTGCGAGGCGGTCTGCTCAAATATTAAGCATACGCCGTGTGCAACCGCAAAGTGCAAACCAAAAAATCCATTAGCCAAAGTGTGCAAATAAAAGAAGCCTCCGCCTGCGCCTCATACTCCTCTTGTCGACTGCTTTTTCGAGCCTAGCCAAGCAAATGAAAGCAAACGACATGCAAATAAACAAGTTACACACGCACACAGACACATTCACACACACGCACACATGAACTGTGGAAATATACATATAAAAAGTGAAGAAAAAAAAAAAAAGAAAATGGGGGGCCATGAAAATTGGCAAGCAGCTGTAGCAAATGTGCCATCAACAGTCAAACGCCGAGCAGATTTGCATGCTGCTGATCAAAATTCGGGCTAGGCGGGGTAAGTGGTAAGTGCTGCACAACACACACACCAACACAAGCACACACACAGGCATAGAGTACAGTACTCAGTGTGTACACTGCACTGTGTACTATGTACAAGTATTTGCTGTGTGTGCAGTGAAGCAAAGTGAAGTTCTGTGGAGACCGCTGCCCACCCAACTGTGCGCATATTGTAGCTGCCTAGCCTCTGCCGCCCCCCCTCCTCTCCCCCTTCCCAGCCCTTACCACCTCCAGCCAGGCTAGGGTAGTTGCATTTGTCCGCAACACTATCACAATCAGTGTTGTAAAATGAAGAGAGTTGCCGAACTAGTGTGGCTAAGTAGTATAGCTAGTATTCAACATGTATTGAAGAGCTTTAAAAGTTATACAACACTAACAAATTTAGTGTTGCGTAACGCAATAAGGTTTACAACACATTATATATTATTAAGCATTTCTGAAATACCAAAACAATTTAGAAATAGGCAACACTGCAGCAAACAGTGTTGTAAACGAAAAGGATATACATAATTGTATAAACAAACAAATCAATTTAGTATATTTTAAAACTACAAGTAAGTTGAACAATTGCGCATCGTTAAATGTTAAATATAGTGCAGTATTTAAAAAAAACCAAACAAATAAATCAGGTATTCTTTTTATTAAATAATACCTAAAGCAAACTTAAGACATTCCCAAATAGCATGTGGAATTGTCCCTTCGTAAATGTAGTATATTGTGCAGTATTTAAAAAATACCAACTCATCTAATTGAGTATATTTATAGTATATTTCAATGCATACATCTGAAAATGGATGGAAAACATTCTTCGCAGTCATTTTTCTCGCCTTCTCTCTTCTTAATTACCAGCTAGAAAACGGCCAAACTGCGCAACACTGGCTGGCACATGCAGCCATAAAAGTTTACAAGTGCGAAATTGCATTTCATGGAAAGTGTCCTTGGCTTTAGCATGAGCTGCTATTTTCGTTGGCTCTTCTCATCTTCTTCCTTTTTTTTCCCCTGTTGTTTATGTTGTTGTTGCTGTCGTTGCCCGCCTGCCGCCAGCGCTTTTTAAATTCACTTATTCAAATTTCTTTTAGGTGTCCATGTACACACACACACACGCACACAAAGTAGAGTACAGCACTGGCTGTGTGTGTCTGCTCTGTGTTGCCTGCTTTTTGGACATGTCACGTGCATAACGAATTTGTTGCCAAAATCTGTTTTTGATTTAGTGAACAGCTTGCAGTATTTTTTCGACAGTATTTTTTGTAGCAGTCAAACTTGAAATAAATTGAATTTGTCGGCCTATGCAAAAGTGCATGTCCAACAACTGGTCACACTTGACAGTTAGCGGTAATCAAAGCCTGCCAAAACTTTCCCACACACTACGTGCGTGTGTGTTGGTTGTACATACATATGTGTGTGTGTGTGTGTACGTGTGTCTACTTTTGCCTAATTTTGCCGACTGGCTGGCAAGTTGAAGCGGCAATCAAACAAGCGCATTGCTGATTAATGTGCTTGTGGCTTGTGAGAAATCAATCAATTCGTTTCGACTTTTTTTCTTGCATTTTTATTGGTATATTTTCGTTGTTGTTTTTTCTTTTCTTTCATTCCTTTTTTTGCCTGCCCCACTTGCCACTTTTCGACTTTGGCTCTGTTAGTTTCTTTTGTCAGAGAGAGAGTAGACCTAATTAACACGTCCATACATCAATCATCTGCCCTGGCCGAGTTCAACGAAGCGCATTATTGTGCGTAAATTACTTGACTGGTATGGCAATTTGTGTGCCAGTATATGTGCCAGTATGTGGGCCAGTATGTGTGCCAGTATGTGGGCCAGTATTTGTGTGTGTGTCTCAGTCTTTCTTCCAATTGCGATTCGTAGTCAGCGACATACGTGACGTATGCGCAATGCGCACACAACGCTGCTTTAAGTGGCAACACTTAAAGTTGCACATTATTCATGGTGGTCCCCACGAAACGCGCTGCTGCTGCTGCCGCCACTGTCGCTGTTGCTGCTGCGGTCTGTCATGTTAAGGTTCAAAGTTGCGCCATGCAAAAATGTCAGTTTGCATTTGTTGTCGCGTTATGGACAGTGTCCAGCGAGGGGTGCAATTGCAGTTCCCCCCCCCACACCCCACGCCTGCGGGCAGTAGCGGCCACTGTTCGTCGCTTATAAATGGCGTGGCATCAAAACGTAACAAGCGGCACTAAATCTAAACGACACACACACACTAACTCTGCCACATACACTCTCTATCCTTCTCTTCTCTCCCCCTTCTCTACATATCACACACGGCAAAACTGCAGAGTGCTGTTAAGTCGCCGTCGGACAGCGCAGTCACATTCGCATGCTGATGCTTGTGTGGCCAGGCGGCCATTTTGTGGCCGCCTCGGCTAAAGCTTTAGATTTTTTCGGTTCTTCCCTCCCCTCTGACAATAAAATACTGCATATTATACTCCATTCCAGTGACAGTTAAAAGAGAAAGTGCCCACTTTGAGATGAGTGAGGGGGATTTATGCACAATATAATCGATTGGCAATGCATAAAAATTTATTTATATAGGTTAGACCTTTTAATTGTATGGTATGTAAACTGTTAAGAATATTTTAATATTTCATTAATCCACAGTTTAGTTGCCTCGCATATTTGTATAACAATTTGCATTTCAAACCAGACGAACGCTACAGTCGGGCATGCTTGACAGTGGGATACCCTTCAACTAATTCCTTCATGGCAAATGTAGTGTCTATCTTTCAGACAGACGAACCAACAGACGAACAGGCAGACAGACAGACAGAAGGAGAGACAGAAAGATAGACAAACAGACTGTTAGCCAGACGGACAGACGGGCAGATAAACAGACAGATGGACAGACAGACCGACAGACCGACAGACATATAGACAGGCAGAAAGTCAGGCAGACATACAGGCAGAAAGACAGACAGACAAACAGAAAGAAAACCAGTAAGAAAAGCAACAGTCGCGCGGCACGCGACAGTGGGATACCCTTCGACCCATGATCTAGTGTAGTTAATTTGTTAAATTCATACACATACACATAGGCACATGCTTGAAAATTATTCCCGACAGATGGCGCTCGCGCTTCGCGCTCGCCCGCCTCCCTTGTTGGCTGACACAAGCACCTGGTTTTATGCTCATACTTTCTTAAATAACTTCCGTGTTTATTGACCGATCGGATTACAATTTTGAGAATACGTAGATATTTCATTCAGTTTATTATATGTTAAAGTCAGAAAGTTGTATCTTTTATACAGCGCTTATAAATTAAGTTCAAAAATTAAATTATTAATTTGCGGGGGCGGTGGGCGTGGCATCCAACATTTGAAATAAACTTGATCTGCGCCGGCTACACAGAAATGTTCATGCCAAATTTGGTAACTCTAGCTCTTATAATAGCTGAGATCTGTGTGTTCATCTGGTCATCCGGACATCCGGACATCCGGACAGACAGACAGACATGGCTCAATCGACTCGACTAGTGATCCTGAGCAAGAATATATATACTTTATGGGGTCTGCCACGCCTCCTTCTGCCTGTTACATACATTTGCACAAAGTTAGTATACCCTTTTTTGACCATTTTCAATGGTCGAAGGGTATAAAAATGTTCATAAAATTTCTGTTATACAATAATTTCCAAACACCGAACTGATTTATGATGAAATCATGGTCATGTGAAAATTAAAATTTGTTTGCCATACAATCAATGAAAATATTTAGTGTGCGCGCAAATAGTTGCTTATTTATAATTCATATTGCACGCCAAATTGAGGCCTGACAATAAATTGCATGCTCAAATGCACAGTTCTCTTATCTGCAGATGCTTAAAATTATTAGAAATGTTTATCAGTTTGATTTCGATAAATTTAATTAATCCCATTTGCAAACTGTATAACGCTGTAAAATAAAATTCGGCAAAGAATAACCTTGCGAATTTTTAAAATAAAATTATTTTCTGGGAAATACATTTTTGCCTTGTAGCATTTTCAGCATATTCATGGGCTATCGATGATCTTTTTAGGGGCTTTTGTTATTTTATGAAATATTCACATACTATAATCAAAACAAAACCAACTGAAAATCAACTGCCAATACAAAGCTCTGTTTGGCTTTGCAGCTTCGATGTCGAGCCAAAAAACACAGTAAGCCAGAAAGCACACACGCAGTCACACAAAGATGCGCACACACATGCACACATATGTTAGCTGGTCAATGTTCTCAATGTCAAAAGGACTTTGTGAAAAAGTTAGCACCAAAAATGGAATCTCAAATATTCAGCGTTGTTTACTGCGCTTTTGTTATTTAATTTTCAGTCCATCCCCAAGTGAAAGTTGCCGCCCTTAGTTTGTAGAATTATCTACGCTATTGTGGTCTACGAATGCAGTTACTTGTGCCATCCAAGTTTGTGGCGAAAACTTTGCCATGAGTGTGAGAGAGAGAGAGAGAGAACAGTGGCAAGTTTAGCCATGGATTTTTTCACACTTCTTAGCCGGAGCACATTTGCCTGCCTGTCGTCCTTGGATGGGTCCAACTGTGTTGGCAGGAAGTGTTTACATATGCGCATAAAGATGCAACCAGCCGCAGTTTCTCTGAGCCCCGACTGCCTCAACTAACTTTAGTTAGAGTAAACTTTCTTTTCATTTGTTATAAATCGTGACTGCATTCTGCGGAAATAATTTACGCTCAGCCTTCTCGTTGGCCTTATAAGCACACATAAGAACTCTGCTGCGATCTCTGCAGATTTCCAAGCCATCGAACCCCCAGTAAATCTCTTGCTTAGTCTCCTTAATCCTTGCTGAAAGTTTTGTGCATTAGAAGGATTTCGTCTGGCGATAATCCAACTACTTAGCCAGGGAGCTTATGACTCTAGAATTGCTGTCATCGGTAATATTTCTATAATGACAATGAGTATAAATATCTACAAAATGTAGCTAGCATATTTTCAATGTTAATTCTTTTAAATGTTCGGAATTTTTGTTAATTAATTGTCAGCTAAATAATAAAACATACTAGGAATAAAATTAAATTATTTTTTCAATTGCAGATTAAACGATTAACGCTGTGTTTATTATCCTTATCGAACTTCATAATATTCTCACAGTTTTGCACATAGGTAAAATCGATTAATAATTATGGAAATTATAGCTAGTTCAGGTTCATAAATTTCTCATTTCTAGCTAATGATACACGAGCGCAGCAGCTAAGTAAAAAATAATATTTGCATTTCCAGCAACATTCCCATGATTAGACTAATTATTCCAGTTGTTTATTGAGTTGGTAGGCGAAACAAAAAAATTGCACACGATTTTCGCATAATTTATGCAGCCTTTTTGCGTGTTATGTCATAATTATTTTTAGGTTTTTTTCTAATAATTCCTTTTTTCATGAATAACTCGAAATTTATGCACTCCATAGGCAGCTGCGACAGGCACAAGCGAACTTGTCACAACAGAAACGTTGGCAGCTGTCCTTCGAATAGATTGCGTTATCCGATAATTGATTACAAATAAACACACACACACAGACATGTAGACACACACACGCTCATGTACAGAGAGACACACAGGATAACTATACCAACTGGGCACGCTCACAGTTGATGCATATTTACTTAGGCGATAGTCGAGTGAAAAAACTAAGCACAAAGGGGTGACCCGCGTGACCCTGACCTCTGTGCACGCTCATAACCCTGCGTCACACCCCGACAGTGCCTGACCAACCCTAAGACGCGACTTGGTTTGTTTGACCAGGTGCATTAGTTGCCGCACTTCAGAAAATCAACAAAGTCACGAGCTACATAAATCTTTATTAGCTTCATTTGTGCACGGCACAGAGAAGTGAGTAGTGAGCAGTGAATAGTGAGTAGTAAGTGCTGCGTAGTGAGTGAGTTAGTAGCAGGTAGCGAGTACTAAGTAGGGTGCACTGAGCGTAACGGCAATCAATTAGACAATGTCACTTGTCCTGCAATTTACATGATGCTCAGCTTCCACTAAGCTGCTCCCCAATGCGCTGCGGCAAAGCACTCGGAGCAAGTGAATGCGCTGCAAGTGTCAGCGAAAGGTAGGAGAGGGAGGGGCAGAGTGTGAGGTTGAATGACCAGCGTTGAGTCTGCAGCTTGTAATAAGGCTTAAGCTACAGTCAACTGAGCAAGCCAGCTTCAGCTACAGAGCTCTCCCTCTGGCACACAGACCCACACTTGCCTTCTCCCTTTGGCTTGCTAACTTCAGTTAAACTATTCGCCTCATTGATGCATTCAAATTAACCCATTGAATATAACGCTCAAAGCAATATGTCGTTTGCTCTGAATAATATTGCAGTTAATGCAGCTCGAGTGGAAAATTTGAACAAGCAAGTGTTGCCTGAAGTTGATCTATGTGCAACCTCAAGTTGAGCTATGAATAAGTTATTAGTAGAAATATATTCCTTGGCTGTGTACCCATACATAAATAATAATTATTAGTTTAAAAGTAACTGTACTACATTTCTAATATGTTTATACATTTTAAATAATTTATAATTAAATTTTGAAACTCTCAAAACATTTTTAAAAACTTGGTATAGTTTAAAATGATCAATAACAGTTGCTGATCAACTAACTACTAACAAACTCAAGTCAATCTTTCTTTCCCTCTGTCTCTATCTCCCTCTCTTTTTCTCCATCTCTATTTCTTCCTCTTCACAACTCTCTCTCGGTTTGAGTGGAAAATTTTAGCAAGCAAGTGTAGCTGGATGATGATGAAGGGAAACTTCAAGTTGAGGTATGAATAAAGTATATTAGAAAATATATGCCACTTAGAAATATACCAGTAAATAAATTATAACTCAATATATCGTAAGTAAGTTTGTGCTCAAATTTGTAAATGTTTTATGTGTCAGTTTACTTTTCAATCTCAGAAAACATAGTTAAAAATGTTCTTAGCATTTAGAATCATCAACCAACGGACGATTAGCAGACACAAGTCTTGACCTGCTGCTCTCTCTTTCTCCCTCTCTTTATTTTTATCTACTTCTCTCCCACTACCTCCCTCCCTCCCTTTATAGCTCTCGCACTCAACTGTCATTAAGTTAAATGATATTCAACTATAAAGTTCCACATCCATATCCATGCAGGCCTCCTTGGGTTAAGCTGCAACGAGGCAATCCATTAACGTGCAGCTTGGCCACGTTGGCCATTTTATAATTTATCAAAATGAAAATTGATGCAGCATTCAAGCAGTATTTGTCGCTGGCTCCACACGCGCCAAGCCATGAAGTTCGAGGCAGGAGGAAGACATGAAGGGAAGCGTCCAAAACGAGCGGCACCTTTGCAGCTTGGCGTGCATCCCTTAGCGGGCAAGCCGGGGCCGCGTGTGCCACATGCCGCACGAGATGCCGTCGTAAATAGCAAAAATGCTTTGGCAAATATTTGGCTGCACTTGTGCTCGTTGCTCCTCCCCTTCCCACCGTATCCCTTTGGGTTCTTAACATTTCCCTGCTAAAGTAGCTGTTGCTTTTGTTTTCCATTTATTGCGGACAGTTAAGTTTGTTAGCCGAGCCAATTCGTGACCAACGTTGTTATTGTGCCGCCCTGCTTGCTGGATTGCTTTATTTACGCTGGCGCATTTTCATTTGCGCCTGTAAATAGCGTTAAAAATAATTTTCCAGCTTAAAAGGCGGCACACGCAGCCGGCGCGTTGACAGGCGACGGCTTATGCACTTAATGAAATGTACACGGCAATTGTCCAGCCCGAAGACGCAACTGGAGCAGGACTCGGCACAAGGATCTGTTTAAGTTGGCCATGCAATGTCTGTGGCGGCTTTGGCTCCTGGCCAGGCCATAAATTGGGCCAGCTTTAATGCCATTTAACACATGTGGCAAAAGACTACGTGCCACGCGCCTCAATGAGTGGAGAGGATGCAAAGGGATGCCAACATTTTGTGCAATTTTCATCTTTAAACTTTCTTCAAGCGTATAACACTTTATAATTACGCCAATTAATGCAGACGACACCTGCAAGTGTTGCCTTATCTCTCTCTCTCTATGCGTTCACCTTTAACCTTTTAACCTGAGCAAATAATTTAACCAGCCTCTATTTTATTGCTAAATTAAACATTGTGCGCAATTATGCTAAATGCTACGAGTAGATTGTCATTTGGAAAATTGTATTTAAATGGCATCATTTGTTGGGAAAATATAAAGAGAGACGGGGGAAGAGGGAAAGAGAAAGGACTGTAGTTCAGGTCGACCACATTCAATAAATCAAAATTAATTTATTTTGCACAAGGAAGTTTTCGGTTAAGTTTTCAATTACGATGCAATGCACAAAACAAAATGTCGAAATTAGTTATTAAATAAAGTTAAGCGACAAAACGAGACAGTTAAGTTGGTACAAGTAAGGCAAATGATTTGAATTTGGCCAGGACAAGGCAGAGAGTGGAGTGTAATTGAATATGCAGACGGGATGCAGAATGCAAATGGTTACCCAAGCCAGAGTCTTCATCCGTTCCGGTCCAGTCAACCACAATGCTCTGCTGTGGAGAACGTTACAATTCAACTGGACAAAATATTTGTAGTAATTTTGTCAATTCTTCGAATCTCTTCTTAAAGGGTTATTGGATGGTTTTCTTAATGTTATCGGTGATGGTTTGGGCTCTGAGCACTCGACGGTCCCCGAGTTGCGTATAATTGAAGACCTCAGGGGCGGAGTCGGCTGAATAGTTGCATCAACTGACTGTTTCAATTCAGATGACTTATAGTCTGGTCCATATAGATCCGTCATTAGCTTTTGATGGCAATGATGTCCAGGCTCAAAGCCCGGCTCCACTTCAACTGGCGGCGGTGTGTAATCCAGATGATCCAGACTGATCGTAATTGTAGTATTGTGAACCGATTCTGCTTCAGAAAATTCACTCATATGTGCAGAGGGACACGTTTCGGGAACGCAACTAGTAGGGGTTGACTCTAAGCTTATGCTCTGCTCAGAGCTCTTGTCGCCAAACTCTTGGGCAATTAGACGCCTTGCCAGGGGCACCGACATGAACTCTTTGTAGTGCAATTTGCGACGACGTTCGAAATCAATACGATGCACCTTCTCATCAATGGACTCCGGATAATCCTCATCATCGGACGAGTCATCGGAATCGTCTTCCATACCGAATGCCGGTGTTTCAGACTGTGCGGCCAGACGCAATTTCTCCATTAATGCTTCCGGATCGATTTCATGTGTTAAATCATCTTCGAAGACAAACGGTGTCTTTGGCTCATCGATGATCATGTGACCGTAATCCTTGTCTGCCGGATGAAATGTGGCCAGCACGTTTAGCTCATCGAACTTGGCTCTTTGCAAGCTGTTCCGTTTTATAGTGGTCCGCACCTCAGTGCTGGCGGACCCCTTCAATATTCCCTTGACCGTAGCATCCATCTTCCTTTTTTGCGCTATATATAAAACAAAAATATTTATATGTAAATTTTTTATTTGTTATTTAAATAATTTATTTAATTTTCTGTGAGACAAAATTTTGAAAACACTTTGCTGTTGTGTTGTTCTTGACTTAACTGATTATTTTCAAGTCAAAGCTGCAGACCATATAAGCAGATGCTACTACGATTAAAATAACTATAAGGGCAAAGGTTACTTTGTTAGCCAAAGAAGATAAAGATATCTTTGGAATAAATGTCAACGTGATATGCATGTGCGAAAGTTGTCAATTAATATATGTATGTATATAGTTACTATTTCGATACATGAAGCCATATAAAAGGAATATAATTAATAATATATTAATATATTCTAAAGGGAATATATAAAGCAACTGATTGGGATGAATGCCTGTGTCCTTCTTGAGTTCTATATGCGTTCCTGAGGCTTTGCGTATTTATGAGTCCAGTTCCCCAATGGAAGCACACATACATATACCAGTGGGGGAATTTATATAATTTGACACACACAGACGCACACAATAAGATTGCATGATTTTACTTTATGTGCAAATCTATGCCCAATGTTCTTCAGGTTCGTTTCAACGGGCAGAAATGAGTGGTTTTGTATGAAGACTAGTAGGACTACTACCAATCATTCATATTATTATATTATTTTTCAATTTTGCACCTTTCTATATAATATAACTAGTATCAGAACGAACAGAGTATAAGACTTTCGGCATGCCGCTACCTTCGCTTCTTTCTGGTTCTCTTTCTTTTACAATTGTATATAGTAAAGAAGATTAAATAAATTAAAAACAATGGGAATCTGTCTGTTAAATAAGTAATTAAATTTTTCTTGCATATTAAATAAGAAAATGATGTTTAATCGTACTTGAAGCTTTCAATTAAGTAGAAAGTGATTGTCAATTAAAATTTAATGCAGCTCTCATAATTACAGAAACCAATTGCACAATGCAATGATAGAGCGAGAGGGAGAGAGAGAGAGAAAGATAGCTGACGTAGCTGCCTCTCTAGTAGATCGAAAAAGCAAACCCAAATCAGATTTGTAGTACACACAAGTTGCATGCCACAGAAGAGCTCTTATTGGCATCTCTTTTCCATTGCGAGCACTCTCAGTCGACAACTAATCCTTGTTGTTGTGTGTCAGTGCAGTACACTGGATGTATGTGTATCTGTGTGTGTGTGTGTGTGGGTGGGTGTGTGTGAGTATGTCAAGCACTTAATATCTGGCATGCCGCTACAGCAGCAGCAGCAGCAAGTCGATGGCAGCAATCGCAGCTATCAAGCCACAAAGTAAACTCATTTTGACGTGTTCATCATCGGCAGCTGTTGCACGGTGCAGCAAAAGGCGGGGGCGTGGCACCAAGTTGCCGCAGCAAGGCTTCATTATTGACCCGAGTTTTTGTTATTGATGTAAACATATTCATCACGACATGTTGGAGTTGTTTAGTGTGTGTTTTTGTTGCTGTTGCTGCTGCGTGGCAGCTGCCGCTTCAAAACACTTGAGTGCACATATTTTTGAGCTGCACAAGAAGAAAGAGGGAGAGAAAGGGAGGGAGTGAGGTGGAGATGTAGGAGGAAGGGAAGGAACTTGCATGTATTGCGAATTGATTGCAGCACATTATTTCACAATTTTGCCAGCAAATAAACAAGCCAAGTCAAGCTGCAGTCGAGTGGCACGGAAAAAGGCCGGAACCGGCGCTCAGGCATGCATATTACCAAGCTCGCTGGCTCTCTCTCTCTCTCATTCTCTCCTTATCTGCTTATCAACTGAGGCAATGCGACAAGCAGCAAGATACTGATGATGATGATGATGATGATGTTGATGTCGTTGCTGCCTGAACAGATCGCTGCCGCACGCACTGTCAGTCGGACAACTTTGATTGCTTGCTTTATGCAGCAGGCCGAAAGGCCGCCAATGCTGCCGTTGCCGCTGCCACTGCTGCAGCCGGCTAACAGTTTTGTTCGATTTACGAAATTGCAGTTGCCCGATTGCATTTCTTGTGTGTGTGCCTGTGTGTTTGTGCTGCTGCTGCTGCAACGTGCTGCGTTCTATGCGCATAACTAACAGCACTCAAGCAGCTCTTCTCCTCTCGCACTCCTTGTCTTTGTCTCTCTCTTTCTCTCTCTCTCTGCTTGTGGCAACTTCCGTTGCGGGGCGCACTTGCCACATATCCACGCAATTTTATGGCAATCATAAATTTCACTTGATTTTGGCTTTTCCGCAATTTTTACGCAACACAATGCAGCATCCGTTGCAAGTACCGTATCTGTATCCGTAAGATGCAGCGCAGTAGCTCCTTCCACTTGCACCTCCTGCTACCCTCCCCCACCTTCCTTTCCGTTGCATGTTATTGATATTAGCTGTGCAGGCTTTAAGAAGGCGTGTCCAGTTTACCAGCTGCCAGTTGCCAGTTGCCAGTTGCAATTTCATTGCAATCAAAACGGGCTGCCACACGCCTCTTCCTCTCTCCCTTTCTCACTCTCTCTACTCTCTCTCTCTGCTCTGCCTGCTTCTCTCTGCTGTTAAGTCTGGTCGGCAGCTCGTTGGCAGCGTTATGCATATTTATTAAAAACTGTCTGCTGCGATTAAAAGCCAATCAGGCCAATTGCAAATTCCTTTTATTGGCCCCAGCTTTATAAATATTTAAAATTTAATTTCGGTACCACAGCGCGTATACTTGATGCTGTGGGTGTTGGAATACATTTTTCTGCAGCTAGATTAAAATGTGTGAGTGCCAGTGTGTGTGTGTGTGTGTGAAGGTAAAACTCACTGTGTGGTTGCGCATTTCTACAGCAATGTCTGCCACTGTGTGGACGTCTGTGTGTGTGTGTGTGTGTGTGTGTGTGTGTTGTTGGCAAGCTGAGCTCACTTGCTCTCAGGTGCCTCAACTGAACTCGACGCCACGCGACGCGTTGCGATGCCACTAGCCTCGGCTTTGGCTCGGCGAATGCAATCGAAGCGTTAAACGTTGAAGCTCACCAGCCCAGCGCAAAAGGCAAACAAGTTGAGCGCAAATGTAGCGCGTTTCCTTTTTGGCTTTTACACTGTACTGCCGGGACCGGGACCGGGACCGAGACCGGGACAAGGAACAGCAACCCGAAAAACCCAAACAGACCAAAATATCACAAGGACTATATCCCGCACATGCCCCGAAATTGCCAGTGTGTGTGTGTGGGAGTTCCTATGTGTGTGTCTGTGTGTGTGTGTGTGTGTAAGGGTATGTGGCAGTTAGCTAGCGCTTGACAGCTTGGCAAACAGTTAAATAGAGTTGGCAGCACTCGCGCTTTGTGGCCGGGCCACTGTTATCCCTTCATGACAGCCTGATGCACATACGACTTATAGCCAGAGTTGAGGATTTCAGCTTTATCGCTGTTGTTTGCTACTGCGCGTTGCTGAATCAAAACAAAACAAAGTAGACGAACTATGCATGCGACTCTTGGAAGAGTACATCGTTCCAGTTATCTGGAATTACGAAGCCAAACAATGCGAAGCTGAAGGGTCAAGATATTAAAATTATTAACTATTACTATTACTTAACTGGAGGTGCTGTTTATCCGAGAACCTGAAGGCAAAAGAAACCTGTAGATGCTTAACTGAACTCTCGGTTCCAAGCAAATGATCTATGTAGCCACAATAAAAGTCACTTTCAATAAATAATTTATATTTATTTATTTATCAAATTAAATTTAAAACTAAATTCTAAACTCAATATACGCTTAATGAGCGCCAGCTACAGAGGCCATCGACTACTATATAATTTATAGTATTCACACCCAAGCTGAATAAAACCCCATAAACCCTTCTCCACAAGATTACAATAAAAATGCCATAAATTTTCGTTCTTACATATAATTTTTAACGGAGTTGTTTCGATTTGGTGTGTTACAAATCGAAATAGACATTGTGTTTTGTACTCTCAAGGGTTCACGACTATCTCACCAGGAACATACGGATTGAGGGTTAGCAGGAAGGCCCACAACTAGCACAGCAACCTCCACAGGGTCCGCAACAGGAGCAACCGCAACAGCCGAAGCATGGTCCCGTAGCGTAGCAGGGTCCACACACGTTAGGTCCAAAGCAGCCACCGCCACAGCAACCACCACCACAAGGTCCACAGCACATGATTGTTCCTTGAGAAATGCTAAAGAAAATCAAAAAATATTTGCAATTTAGTAAATTTGAGCAAAGAAATTGAATTCTTTTTAGGAATTCAAATAAATTTTTTGGGAAATATTTTCTGAATTTATATTTACCGTAAACCCAACACAACTTGAGAGAACAAATGAAATTTAGATGTTGTTAGACGGTGTTCGAATGTAAGAATGATGATTTCTAGAGAGCTGCGAGCTCAGTTGAGTTCGGAATGATAGAAATATCAGAGATTGCTGCGATGCATTTGAATATTCTGTTGAACTTGGAAACAGAGTGGAAATTATTTGATATGGCAAACCTTTCTATAGGTATACCTAAGTTTTATGCTTTCTATTTAAGTTGCATAATATTTTCTAAGTTACCATGCTCAAACTTAAAGAAAACTATACCAAAGGAAGCTGAGATGAAGAACCTTACCACACATTCTGTACCTCCTTTCTCTTTGGTCGTTTTAATTGTCAACTTTCATGTCTAGTTTATCAACATAGTTTCTGAAACTAGAGACACATGCAAGGTTTTTTTTGCTGCCCTTAATTGTAGGCATAATCTGAGGTCCTACTGCAGTTTCAGGGCACACACAATGGAGCGCTAATGAATATGAATAACAAGAAACTTGTCTGAGGACACACACAGAACAAAGTTGACAACAAACAGACAGAACGAATAAACAAAACGCGAGAGAAGGAGTGTGAGAGAGAGAGCGAGAGATATACAGAGATAGACAGCTGGCGGAATAGTCGCACAAAGCAACCGGATCCGAACAAACTACTTACTTACTTACGAGTACTTACCCACTTATGTGGGCCAACTGCGACGGCAACTAACTTACTTATGCGGCAAGTTGAGACCATTTGTTGTTGTTATTGTCAGTCAGTCGTGGCCTGTGTTGTTTTAGTTGTTGTTGTTTTTTTTCAGCGTCACTCGTTGTTAAAGTTGCCTCCTCTTTTTGCGCGGTGTACTCTCGCAGAACTTCAGTGAGCAAAACTCACATAAATTACGCGCGCGCGCCAGCAAAAGTCACAAAATGTCAAATGCAGCAAACACAAAAACTAAAACTCAAATTGCAACGAATGAAGACAAAACACAGACAACAATCAAAAAAAAAAGATCAGAAAGTAAAGTGAGAGAGCACAAAAAGTGCAACGAAATTTTTATTTCTAGGGAAAAATTATGCCAGCCCGCGGCTGAGTCATTCTCAGGCTGGGCAACTTCAGTTCGAGGTCTCGCAAAGGAAATGCGACCAATTTGTAGTCATCGCTGCAGTATAAATGCCCTATCTACAGTAGCATTATCTCCCATCCCCCCCCCCACTGCATCCCTTGCTGCTGCTTCCTGCCTCTGTGGCCGTGGGAGTTCGACGCTGTGGCCAACATTGTGGTCGATACGCGCGTGTTGGCCTTCAAAACTGACAGCCAAGCGACAGCAGCCGTGGGCTCAAAAAAGGAAAGCACACGCACACATAGAGGGAAGAATGACAAAGTTAACTATGATTTATGGTCCCGAGGCCACCGGAAGTCGCAATAGAAAGTCGCACAAGAGCCGCGGCAATCCGGTCAATTAAATTATTGAAAATACGTGTAGAAGATAATGGAAAATGGAAAAGCAATGGAGTAGGCAGATCAAAGAGACAAAGTAAATAATCTGTGCACTCATATAATTACCTTCTCAGTTTAATAGAATACTTTAAACATGCAGAGCTTACTCAAAATTTAACCTTACTTTCTACCCAATCTTCCTTAGTCCATTTTCCGTATTCAACAACGCGATAAATCACAAAGGCTTAACCAATAAACGAACTTGGCCTGGCAAAACTCATTGGTTGTTTGTTTTTTTCCCAGGCTTGTCTAATGAAACTGCAAAGTGAGAAGAGCAGAGAGAGAGTGAGAGAGAGAAGGATATGCAGCCAAAAATCATGCAAATGAGTTTAGCAACAGCAGCGTCTGTGCATGCTTCCAATTCTCCGGGTTCCGCGTATCCTCTGTGTGTGGCTGCATGGTATAGTCGAAATAATGGTCATGAAATGAAAACGAATCAGGGCAATTCACTGCCCAGTAGACAGAGACAGAGGCAGACAAAGCGAAAGAGAGAGAGAGAGAGAGAGAGGCAGACTCCAAAAGTCTCCGGCATGAAAGGGAACCCACAAAAAAAAGGGACCAGTCAGTGCCAATGATAAAGCTCATCATCATGATGATGATGACAATGATAATGAAGATGCTGCTGCTGCTGCTGCTGCTGCTGCTACTGCTGATGATGATGTTGACGAACCGTTTGCCAGAGACTCTGAATGTTGAATGCGATGCCATGCGATGCGTTTGCGTTTTCGTTTTCGTCTGCGTTGCAGTTGGGCGTGAAAATGCAATTTACGACCAGGCCAGGCACGGATCAACAGGACTTGAAGCTGCCTCTGCTGCCTCTGCTGCCGGCTCTGCTGCTCGTCTGCTGGACTTTGTTTAAGGGCCAAGCGCCAACAAACGAGACAACGAGCAAAGTAGGGAAAAAACGTGAAGCTTGCCGCAACAATTGTAATTAAAAGCAACGCTAACCAAAATGATAAATATCTTGGCCGAAAGCAACTTGGCAAA
Organism: Zaprionus vittiger; assembly: GCA_018904025.1. Classification (NCBI taxonomy): domain Eukaryota; kingdom Metazoa; phylum Arthropoda; class Insecta; order Diptera; family Drosophilidae; genus Zaprionus; species Zaprionus vittiger. The sequence continues at coordinate 3,102,952 of JAEIFQ010000420.1, read as the reverse complement.
AAGTAAAACACAACTTGTACTTTTACTTTTGCGTTTTTGTCCGCTTTGTCTGCTGCTGTTTGTTACTTTTCACACAATCCCACTCTCATTCACTCTCTCTGCCTCTCTCTGTCTCCGTCGCACATAAAATGGCCGGCCTGGGAGCTGCCATAATACAATTTATACGACAACACTTTAGTGCAAAGTTTATGCGCAGTGTTTACAACGTGCCATAAAAGCTGGACAATACATGAGGGGGAGGAGCAGGAGAGGAGGAGGCGAGAGCAGCGCAGGGGGGTTGTGCCAGGATTAGGGCAACGTTTGGCTATAATGTAACCCGTAAATGTACTCACTGCCCGCTGCGGGTGCGTAACAAGTGCAGTCCACACACACACACACACACACACACACGCAGCCCGCATAAGTAGGATGATCCGCAGACGCTGCCACAGAGACTTCTTCTGCTCTGCCTTCTCCTCCTCCTCCTAGTCGAAGTGAAACCCCAGGCCGGAGTCGCCAGAGTCGGAAACGGAGTTCCGGAGTTCATTGGCGTCCGAGTTTTGCGCCCTGTTGAAACACAAATTGTCGCCTGAAATTGGCAGCTAGTAAAAATTAAGTAATAAACTAACTTTAACACAGGTCAACCTGGCACACTCCCCCCCTCCTTCCTCCCCTTGCAATGTTGTGGCACAGTTGTGACAACAACAAATATGCTTTGGAGCATAAGCCAGACGGTCTTAATGCCAAACGACATTGTCTGGCAGTTTGTAAACAGTTAACACAAGTGATATTGAAGTTAGCCCACACTTTTATTCGCAGCTCAGTTTACGTTTCGTGTTTGAAGTTGCAACCGCTCGATTAACAATAAAGTCGAAGAGGGCACACGGAAAGGTTAAGGTTTGATGGGCAAAGGTTGTTAAGAGCCAAATATTTCCTCAAAACTGAATCAGTGACACTTTTGTAGACGCTTTTTTCACTAAACTTGTCTGGATTTAGGGATTTAAAACAAAAATTAAAGAATTGCTAATAAATAATATAATAAGAAATATATATAACATTGAATGGTTGAGTATTTTGCCATAAAAATAGATTTTGGTTATCCCCGATTACTTGTACTTTAATTGACAGAAATCAAAATTGTAAAAGAAAAGAGTTGATCCATCTACAATAGACACACAATATGTAGCTTGTATTTGGCAGAGGATTTTTCGAATATTGGTGAAATAAATACTTACTAAGTGACCTTCTTACTTTACAAACCCTAAGCAATGTGTTTTATCATTTCGCGTTTTTTTATGAAATTTCCGAAAATAAATGCCAAAACATCGTTTACCAGTAATAAACCATGTTTAGAGTACTTATGTAGAAAACCATAAATGGATAAGAGAATGCAGTACCCACCATGAGAGTTCTTCAATAGATACCAATGAATGGATGGATGAAAGGAGTATCCATGACTAGAGTTCTTATCTATGTACCCATGAATGAATACCTATGCCATTCTCAAGCTATAAATATGGGAATTATTCTTTCCTCCACTATTTATGCTATATCTGAGAGCTTGCAATATAATCAGTCTACAAATAAGTCTCACTACTAAAATTTTTCTATGGGTTTTGAAAATATTGAAATATAAAATAAAATATCAATATATATACCATATACATATGTATATATATGGTATATATAACGTATTTGAATCCCTTAGCTTCTACACTTGCTTTGGGGTATCTATTATTTTTACTGAATTAAAAGTTAAGGAAGTTCAGCTAAAAATAAAGATTTTGATTCCAAATTTAGTCAACTTATTTGACGTATTCGGAAAAAGTAAGTGCTTCAATGCATATTCGAACTTTGTTCATATTTATCAACAGAGAGACCATGATAACATTGAAATAAAACCTCTCAATAGTCTGTTTACCTTTGCTACCTACCGTTGAAACTAATCATAACTTGAACTTGTTCAGCTCTGGCATTCATCAGACTCGGAAATGGTATTTAAGAGCGAAGTGCTTGAGGGAAAATGTTTAAATAGCGATGCTTCTGTGGCTGTTGCTGCTGCCACACAAACATTCAATTAGTGTTATATCATTCGAAGCATAATGAAATGAGATAATTATATGGTTAATGGAAAATAGAAATTTAATTAAAACAAACAGCAAAACGCCACTGGGGTCTGCGAGTCAGTTTCAGTCGCACTCACTTTGTCAGTCAGTTAATCAATTTACAACAAAATGCTCACCCACTCACCAGGGCAGGACCGAGCGAAGGAGAGCAGGAGAAAGAGAGACATAGTGAGAGAGACAGAGAGAGGTGTGAGGTTGTAGGTGACAAAGTGCGGCAGGTCGCTTCATTACCTGAGGTGGCAAATGCCGCAATCTAATTAAGTTTTTGCCGTCTCACAATTAGGCAAAAGGGACAGACTGACAGACACACGAACGGACTGAAATGAAATGAAATCAACGCTAAATAGGCAAGAAAACAAAACAAATTAAAGGCAGAACTGAAAAGCCGCAACGAGTGACAGACTAAAAGGGGCCAATGCAATGTAAACTCTCGGGCTCTGTAATAATTATGATCAACTGCACGAGATCAGAAAGGGCAGGGGGAGAGAGAGTTATTAGCTTCGGCTGCAGATACAATTTGTTGAATACAAATCAATAAATTTCACTGTCGCCCAATCAAATTAATGTTATATTCGCAGGCAATTCCCGCCTGCCGGCCCGAAATGAGGAAAACACTTGACCGGCCACCGCCCCCACCCGCTGTTCGTCGGAAAACTAATAAACATGCCCTTCCTCCTCTGCTCGCTCCATCAATTTCAATAAGACGAGCGGCAAGCTAATCAAATCGCTTGAGCGCAACTTCAACACTGCCTCACTGCCCCCACGTGCCACGTGCCACACTTAATTGCTTTCAATTTAGCCACTCAAAGTGCCACAAATTACACGGCCCCAAATCGGAGTATGAGTGTCCAGGGTAACCGCAACGAGCAAGCTTTGTTTTTGCCTCATCATTTTCATAAATTTGACTTAAATCGACTTGGCGACGCGTCGCAATTTCAAATTGAGACACTTGTGACTAATTTGCGACACATTTCGCTCAAAACTTTGCACAAAAAAAAAGGAAAAAGAAATGCACAAAAAATATATAGAAATAAAGCGAGTGAAAGTTGCCAAGGCAGGGAATGATTGACGCAAAAATACGTTAAAATACTTCAACATTCAGTGTCAAGTTGGAGGACAGTACGAAATATAATAATAGAACACTGTATCTATATCTGCAGACAAATTTATCTATCATATTTCCAGCACAACTGCCCAGCCTGTGCTACCCCTTTCTACCAGCCCGCAAGTGAACACAGTATAATGTCCAGAAAGGAAATGACAAAAAAAATGACAAAAATCAGTGCACAAAAATTGTGAGAGAAAAACGAAACGTCGTAGTGGAAAAGCAATGGGGAAAACACACACACACACATATACACACAGGGAAAGCAGAGAGCAGCGTTGAAAATTAAGTGGAAATGAATTGCACGCTTGAATTTCAATGGGGCGTCCGGCACGTTAATGATTACTCAAGTGGAAATCGAGTCACTCGCCGCACGGCTCGTCATCGGACGCCCAAGCAGCCCTATCCCTTCCTCTCTCGCTCTCTCCACTGTCCTGCAGCATACGCTGGCCATTTCCGGCCGGCAACTTTCTGCACAACCACAAAAGGCAAGTTGACTAAAATAAAAAAGAATGCTACAAATATAATGAAAAATATTTGTGCAAAGACAGCGAGAAAAAAACTCAGAAATAAAACAGGAATGAAAAGTCAAACAAATGCAAAAGTGGCGGCAAGTGAAAGCCAATTTCTAAATGGTTGCCCGCCGGCAGGCAAAGCGTGTCCTTTCCCTTCGTATCGAGAACCCTAAAAGTTTGCCGTCGGCTATGACGATCCTATATTTAAATTGAGTGCATTTTATTGTCGATTCGAGTCGAGCTAAAGAGATGAGTACACAGGGTAAATAGTATTTTAATCAAGTTTAGAACTTCATTTGCAGATGAAACCCTTTTAGCAATTTCTTAGGGGAACTGAAAAGCAGTTAAAGGGGATATTAATAATATGATGTATTGCAATGTATTGTAAAATTATTTATATTTATTTATTAAAGAAAATAATTAGACTTGATAAGGGAAAAGAAGAGAATGCAAGAAATTAAGACAAGTTACCAAGAGAAAGGAGTAAAATACAAAAACTGTGGAGGACTAAAGGCTGTTGATCCTTGTTTTATATAGTATAACTGCATATTTATACCATTGCAGAGAGTATATTAATTTTTGGAGCTTGTAACGCACCTTAGCACACATCTTTGACCCCATAAAGATTATATATTCTGAATCAGTATCAACTGAGGAATTGAACCGTCCGTCTGTTGCAACGCAAATTAGTCTCTTATTTTTGAAGGTATCCTGATGAAACTTGGCACACATGCTTTTTATTGCTTCACGCTGTATATAAATCGGAACGAGCCGGATTGTACCGATATATCGTATAGCTGCCATACAAACTATAGGCAGATTTTTGTTATTTGTCAAAATATTACAACCAAACTTACTACATCGTTTTTTTTCTATATATATATAATATGCATGTAAAATTTCATCAGAATCTGACTACTTTAACATATATCTGCAATAGAAACGATTGGTCGAAATGAAGGTTTTTGTATGAAGACCAGTTCTGAATTTGGAATTAACTGAACTAACAGTGCCAATCAAAGTGTGACATAATATTATGCAACATTATATATCACAAGTATATGAAGGGTTGGAGAATATAGGAACCTGCATGGGTAAAAAAGGGTATAGTGTTCGTTCTCTTTCTTATATCTAAATATAAAAGAACAGACTGTTGATCAATGTTTAATCTAGAAGTAGAACATCAATCTTATATCTTAAAGTTTAAGATTCCTTTTTGAAGCAGCATCTGCCGTTTAGCATAAAATGTCCACACTTAGTATCAACTGGTAATGCTACTTATAAGCCTTGGTGGCTTAAGCTTAAGCTAAATTTGCTTTCCTGCTACTTTTCCACCTCATTCGCTAATTCTTTCTCTCCACCTCTCTCTCTCCCCTTCTGTCTCTCTCTCTGGCTAATTGAAAATTGCAACTAAATTGCGAGCCTTCGAATTAACAGACAGCTTCAAGTGTGGCCGCTTGCGACTTGCGAGAGAAGTTCAGAAACTTCAGAATATAGTATTAGTAAATGTTATTGTTGCTGCCACAGCTGTTGCCTTTGTATGGCAAAACATTGTTACTGTTGTTGTTGTTATTTAGCAAAAACTTTGGAGCAGCAAGTTGAGTTAATTTGTATCCACAACTCAATTGCAAAAGTTTAAGCGAGCAAAAGATTTATGTAGTTTATATGCAATAACATAAAGAGAGTGATAGAGAGAGAAAAAGAGAGAGAGAGACTAAGGCAGAGCAAGAATCCCAACAGGCAGCAAAACTCAAAAACAATAAACAAGGACAACAAGGAAGAGCCTCACAGTGCACAGTACAACAAGTATGCAAAGAAAGATTCCATTCCAATGTGGAAGGCAGAAGCAAAGCTGAAACCAGTTGAGGCTGGCGGGCATTGCAATCAGCTTTGATAAGCAGCAAATGGCCAGTCAAATGATAACGATAACGACGCTCTATCGATAGCCGATGCCGCGCCAAAGCGTAGCCAAAGTCAATGCCGTTGCCAATTGAGTTTTATGAACAGCAGCAATGGAAGGCAGCAAGTAGAGCGTACAAAATTAGTTTAGCTCGCGGCTAAAAAGTCAATTTTCATAACAATTTTGCTGGCTGCCATAATGAAGCTTCATTTTCTTGTTGATTTTACTGCAGCCACAGAAGTTGCCACTGCTGCCACTGCCTGCCAATGGCTGGCACTGCCACTGCTGTTCAGCTCGAGTTACAGTTCGAGTTATTAAAATGCATGTTGATTTACCGCGCAGCTGGCAACGATTTGTACCCGCATAAAATATGTATTTGGCAGAGAATTATTAACACGGCAAAAAAGCAAAACAAAATAAAAGCAAAGAGGTGCACCGGGGTGGGGGGGTGTATATTGTTAGCGTGTGGCATTGAAAGCAGCAGCGACAACTTAACGCCATACGCGGCGTATGCGTAATGCGAATTTTGCATATGCAAGAAGATGCGCTGCCATTGCTGTTGTTGTTGCTTTTGCTGTTGCTGTTACTCTTGCATAATTCCGCATAAATTCCACTGACATTTTTTAATCTATGTTGAAAGTTTGCAGCGCACAAAAATTTGTTGCAGTGCGAGGGGGCAGGAGAGAGAGGGGGTGAGAGAGAGAGAGACACACATATATATCACCATTTGCATAAATCCCAATTGCAGTGCACTTTGCCATTCCCGTGTCTCAATGGCCAAATAAAATATCTCCAGTTCCATCTACCCTTTCTGCTGACTTCGCCCCCTCTCTCTCTCTCTCTATCTTTCTCTCTCCAGTTCCGTTGCTTAGCTTAGCTTAGCAGCTGCACTCGGCTCTGCTCTCGCCTGCTCTTGCCTGCTCTGGCATCTTGAAGACTCATAAAATGTGTATGAGTGCAAAATGTTTTAAATTTATTACAATAAAACGAGCTGGGCGCGAGTGCGCGTACGCGACATAAAACGCTAAAAGAGCGCAGCCACCCAATGGCCATTTTTATGCGCCTTAAAGTGCGCTACATAAAAATCGCTGACATTCAGGTGCGCTCAACGCACACACACACACACAGGCACACACGAAGTTAACTGTGACGGAATGCATTGATGTGACTAAACAAAATGTTGCAAGTGCGGCAGGTGGCAGGGGAAAGGAGGCGGGGCAGGCACGTTTATGGGCCAAAGGCAAAAGTGGGTTCTGTTTCCGTTGAGGTTCAAGTTTCGTTTGTTGTTGTTGTTGCTGCTCGTTGTTGCTGCTTCTGCTTCTATCGGCTGCCGTTTTCATTTGCCTGTTTTGCTCTGCGGTTGTTCATCAGTTGCCTCACAAAGCAGACGCATTTATTACATTGCTTTTGCGCAATTATTCCTGTTTTTTCTTTCTCTCCCCACTCCCTCTCCACCCCCTCACTCCCTCTCTCTCTATAAGTCTATCTTATTCCCGGCCTTTTAACTGAAAAATTGGCACAGTGCGCCGCTTGGCATGCAAAGCAAGCATTTTCATGTTTTTTTTTTTTTCTGTTTTGCCTTCGCTTTTCTTTTCCTTTTTTCTCATCGTTTTTTTTCGCCTTTTGCCTTTTGCTTTTGTTGCTGCCATTGTCAGTTGGCCACGCGCCTGCCACGCTTCACTGGCCGTGGTCGTCCAGGCCCACTGGCTTTTTTACCCCAACACCATCTCTGCCTCCTCTCGTGGCTGTCGCTTTTTGGTCTGCTTAAAAGAATGCCACACAGCGCCACAAATCAGCTTCATTTTGATACCCTGTGGACAAAAAAAGGCGTATTAGTTCGCCTGCTTATAAGGAATAGTTTTGAAAGAAAGTTGAAAGAAAATGCATTGGAAACTTCATGGAACAACCTGTTTATTTTTACTTATTTAAACGTATTAAACATATATTTAAATAATATTTCTCAGATTTTTGTAATTGATTCAATGTATTATTCTTATATGTTTAAAATTGTAGAGACTTTTTCAATATTATAAAATTTTATTACACATGTTTCTCTTTGCCAGTTTTAATTAGTTTTAAAAATACATATACAATATTTTGGGAAATAGTAAATAAAATGTTTAAAATATCAAAACGAATTTTGTAGATAGGAGTTTAAGAATCTCTGATTTTCATTGAAATATCTTTAAGTTTTCATACAGTTTCAATATATTTCAAATTCATATAAATTAATTTACCATCTTCCTAGTTTAGTTTAGATACTTATCCACCACCATGCTTATTTTACAGCGTATTTGTTAGTCCACATGACCCACACTCGCGCCTAGCTAAAGCTGTTGCGTGTGTTTGTGCGAACTTGAATGTTCATTCAAGTGTGTGGAAAATCAATTAATGTGCTGTTTCCTTTTCAAGTTGTTTTAAAAGATTTACGCATGGCTTCAGCATGTGTCAAGTGCAACTCAAACAAACCTGCGACCCGGGAGAAAGAGAGAACAAATCAATTTCGAAACGGTTCAAGGGGTACTGGTTAGGGGGTAGTTGGTAAGTGGACGCATGGTAGGGTGCAGTCAGTGGTTACGGCGGCTGCCTCAGCGATTCTATGTTGTGTTGTGGTCATTTTTGCGTAGCTCGCTTTGATAATGAGATCAAGCAGACAATAGTTTGGCTAAGGCGAAACGTTGTTCCAATTCTCTGTGGATGAGAATGCGAATGAGGATGAGTTTACGAGCTTGAGATTGAGGTTGAGGCTAAGCATTAAAATGAGGCTACTGTGCCTGGCACTGCGGGGTCTCTCTCTCTCTCTCTCTTTTTCTCTTTGTCTGTATCTCTTTTTGTATTGAGCCGGTTGAACAAATATTTGGCTCCTTCGCTTTTTGTTGCTGACAACTGACCACGAAATTTGTTTAACATGCCGAGCTCAACTCAAATTTCATGCCGCATTGCCTGTGCAACTGACCCACTTTTGCGGCTTGAGTCTTTTGTGGTATTTGAGGGGAATATGAAGGGGTTTGGGGGTAGTGCGTTTGTGGGTAGGGCAACGCCTGAGCAAACAAGCAAGTGCCAAAGATGATGATGGCGCTCTGATGACTCTCTCTCTCTCTCTTACTACTCTCGCTGGCGCTGACGATGCCAGCGATGCTGATGACAACGAGCGGCGACTCATCCGGACCGCAGACTTTGCTCTGTTGCCCTGGCAACTGAAAGCCGCAACAATTTCATTAAATTTACTTGATGGCATGCCGAAAATATGACAAAGGGACTCGGCAATTGTGCCCAAGTAATATGCCAGCTGCATATTTACACACGAGCGCATCGGTTGCTCTCCACTTGCCCCCCACTTGCCACTTCCCCAGTCTGCCTTTCATGCAGGTGCACACACACCCACACACATACACACACATGACATGCACATGCATTCAACTGCTGCTCCAGCGTGATATGCTGGCAATTTACTGGGGGGAATCTTGGTAATTGGAAACGCGTCAAACCACAATGCAAAGCATAATTTCACTTGTTGTGTAGAGCAAACTACTGGAAAAAAGATGCATGGGACGAGTTGCAAATTGAACATACTGATTAAAAATAATTGCAATTCACCCTGCAAACGTCTGCCTGGTTGTCGTCTTAAATGCAGTTAATTAAATACTTAATAAAGTCGCCAGCATCTTTGCGGCCGGGAGTGCTTTAATTTTAAATGAACCCGCGCTGCAGCTGTGCTTGGACTTCTTCATTAAGTAATTGCAGGGTGTTGATATTGAAGACAGTTTGGGAAATAAACTGTAAGAAAGTTATACTATGAAAGCAAAATTCATAAATAGGTGGGTAATAAAAACCAGAACGGAAGGCTACCATTTGTATGTTTTTATATCCTCCAATCATTCATATACTAGTTATATATAATAGTGCAAAATCGAATAATATGTCGATAATTTGGCACTAACGAGATGAATTATTTCGAATATCATTACAAAACACACACAAACACTCATTGTTCCTTTGGCATATACTCTCTGTAAGGGAATAATAAGGTAATAGAACTGTTTCATAAATACGATCAGCTAATAAACACATAGATAAACTTATTCATAACATAGTTTTAGTGGGCCAACAGGACGTATAGAACATATATATACCTTTCTTTCTTTGTTTTTGATATATCGTGCGGTGCTCAGTTTAGTACTTATATTATTTATACAGATACTACATGTCAATATTTTGGTTCAACCAGTCATTGTAACTACGTACTCGAGTGAAAACACTTGGAAACCTTGTCTCTGTACAATCCCTAATTTTATAGGATGCGTTTCTCTCAAGAACCATACGTCGGGGATTTTGTAAACACTTTCATGTTCTTATATCCCCCAATCGTTCCTAATCTAGTGTAAATAATAGTGCAGAATTGAATAGTATTGTTTATCTTCAATATAAATTCAAATTTTAATTGACTTTGCTTAGTTAAGTTGTTTTTGAAATCTTATTTCCTCTATTACTTAGGGCACTCACAATTCACAATCCGTGAAAACTTTTGATATTTATATAAAATAAATTCCATCCCCTCTCAGTGGTTTTGATCACTATTTTAATCTGCCTCGCATCCCCCTGCTATCTCCCACCATACCAGAGCAATTCCCTTTGAAAGTAACTTGATATGCGGGCGCTATTCATGCTGCAAGTCTCATTTAATCATTGCAATCCATTGCACAAGCTCTCACATTAATTGCATGCAAGTCACAGTCCGAGCGCATTAACCATGTAACGGGATGTGCGTGTGTTAATGCGACTAACTGTTGCTGTAATCGTTGTTGGAGCTGTTGCTTATCGGCCAAGGCAGATGGCGGAGCACGGCTGTGGCCGCAGTTGTTGCCGTAGTGGGGCACGAGCTGAATCCGAGAATTGCTGCGCCAGTTTCGCGCAGAGCACAGGATAACACGAATGCAGGCGGGCGCGACAAAGCGCCGGGCCAATTATACGGTTTGTTAACACACAAAACAGAAAATGTAATTACATTTGCAGCTGGCAACGTCGACAGCGACGCTGGCAGCGGCAGCGGCAGCAACGTCGCCTTTGAAATCAGATTTAATATTGTTAACTGTGTGCAAAACTTTGTCATTTAATTTTGCAAATTACACTAGACGCGCGTCGAGATACCAGAGTCTGTAGATAGAGGGCGGGGGCAAGGCAGAGGGAGCGGGTGAATGGGGAAGCGGGCTAGCAAAAGGGGCATGCAACCATTTCGAGTATGCAAATATGCGCAAGACGTTGCCAACTGCAAATGCAAATGTATCCGGACCAATTCAGCAGCACCAGCAGCAACACGCCTCCTCTCTCCCCGTCTTGCCAGCCGTGCGGCGCCTCGTAATGTTGCTCATAATACCGCTTTAATGCGCCAACTAATGAGCCTACATTAACGGAATTCGGGCACGCACCCGCGCTGCCAGAGCCAGAGCCACCTGCTGCTCCCCAATAATTTCCAATGCGCTTCGTCCTCGGGTGAGCCGCATGGGAAGGCTTAGAGCGCTGCAGTTTGTCACGTAATTTATTAAAATGCTACACAAGCAGTGTGACAGAGAGAGAGAAATAGAAGGAGAGAGCGCACATGCACGTACACTTACAGTTAGGCGTGGCACACACACACACACACACAATTGGCGTAATCATCGTTATGGCATCGTCATAATCAGTGCGCCCATTGTATTGCAGCTCATTGATTTGCAATTATGACACGTGCCAGGTACGCTTTAAGCCCACACACACACACACACACACTAACACACTAGCACACATTCACACTCATCCAAATACAAACACAAATACACATAAACACTCTAACACACACTCTGGTTTAAAGCCGCGTGGCGCAAATCGACCACAGAATTTTAAATCGTCGCCACCGTCAGGCAATCAAATTAAAAGCGATTTGGGATTTTCCAGCTCAAGCATCAATTTAACAAGCTCTTAAAATACACTCACAGTGACCGCAGCTACTATATTTATGAGTGTGTTTGTAAGTGTCGGGCATGTTGACTAAGTCAGCCAACTGGAAGGACTGGGAAGGGGAGGAGAAAGAACTGAACTGATCTAGAGATGCTTGCTAGAAATATTTGCTATAAATTAATGAGTATTTATTAACTTTACGTATTGAATGTAATATACTATATAATATTGTAGTTATATAAAGCTCTATATAAACTAGGATAGTTGCAAAGACATATTAGATTTTGCCCCTCTGACATTTTAAATAAAGTACAGATAAACCCTTATCAACTGTCTACAATCCTTTTCTTCTACAATACTTACAATTGTATTTTATTTTCCCAACAATCTCCCTTCTTCTTATCAACGTTAATCACATTCAATCCCCAAACTCAACTGGCGACAAATCCAGTAAAATCTGTTGTGAATTTTCCGCTTAATTTTAGCTGACTTAACTAGGGTATTTCCCACTCGACTTGCTTGAAGATTGATTTGATTTTCCCCATTGTTGTTAACATTCTACAGTTTTTTGTTGTTATTTTATTATGTTTTTCTCTACTCATTGTTGTTGTCGCTTTCTTGTCACCATGTTACAATGCTTAATTTTATTGTTGTTTTTATTATTGTAATTTTGTAAATCTTTTTGTAAGAAACTTTTGCAATTGTATTTTCTTGCCGTCGCTATCTCAGTGTGGCAACAATTTCGTGCTGGCTGCCATTCTTGTTGTTGCTACAGCTCCACTTGTTGTTGTTGTTGCCGTTGCTGTGTGTAAAAATTAGCATCATTTGGTGTGTGTGTGTGTGTGTGTATATGTGTGTGGTTGGCTTTTGTGTTGCTGCTGTGCTGGCTGCCTAGGGCCCGTGCGGGCAGAGGGCAGTGGGAGGCAGGAGAGCCGGCAGCCGGAGTTGGCCTTGCTGGCATCTTGAGCCGCACACACGCACACAAGGACATAATCAACTGTGCATGCGCTGCAAAGAAAGAAAGACAAGGGAGAGAGAAAGCAGCAATAGCAGCAGGAGGTAGAGTGGAAGAGAGGGGGCGTTGGAGCAGGGGGACACGCTCAAAGTGCGCAGTAAATCAAAAGTTGAAAATTATAATAAAGTCACTTTTGCTGTAGCTATATCATGCACTCCAGCGGCCCTCCACTCCACCCCTGCCCACTGCCACCCCCGCTGGCCATACTCTCCCAGCGCTGGCTTAACTTTTATCAAGTTCAGTTGCAGTCGCAGCCGCAAAAACTTCTGCCGGCTAATAAAAACCAACATTTAGATTAACTGTAAATTGTGTTATTTTGTTTGCTTTTGCTGACAGCTGTTGTTGTTGTTGCTGTTGCTGCTTGTGCAGAGCTGCTGCTGCTGCTGCTGCTGGTAATTTGCAATGGCGCGTGCTGCCCAGAAAAGTAGGCAACACTTTTGTGTGCAAATTAAGTAAAATGTGCTAAAGGAAGTCAATACTCAACGCCAAGCAGCAGCAGCAACAGCAACAGCAGCTGCCAGTTGAGAAATAATGCTCGAATAATTCCAAAAAACATGCACAGTTGATTTTAATGCCTGAAAATTTTGCAGCTCCAAGTTTTGCATTTCAAAAGAGCAACTTCCGCAAGTTTCTACTACAATTCTCACAGTTCTTGTTGTTGCTGTTGCTGTTATTGCCATTGTCGTTACTGCTGCTGTTGTGATATTTGGGCCTGGGCTTTGAGTCCTTTGTATAGCTCGACCCATTCAATGCGCTCTGTTAATTTGCCGCTGCTCCAGAATGGCCCAGAGCTGGCACAGAAAGGCTTAGCAACGCTATCAGCATGCGCTTGAATTATTTATATAAAAGCCATATTCATGGCGAATCGAGAACGGCAAAAGCGGAGAATAGATGGAGGACTAGAGAGAGCAGAGCAAAGCATAGCCAAGGCAAGCGGCAGGTAAGCGCTGCGGAAATGTTAACTAGTTTGAGGCAACAGTGGAGGCGGCAGCAACAGCAGCTTGACAATGGCATAAGAATGTCGAAAACTTTAGCCGGCGCTGCTTACTCACTCAATTAGCACGACCAGCGCCACTTTCTATGCAAATCTGCCGACAGTTGCGGCTAGAAGGAGATAGGAGCCGAGGCACGAAGTGGTCGTTGGCCATTAGAATGGCAACATCAACTGTACATTAACTTGTCTGTTTTTGTTTCATTAGTGAGGACAGCAGCAGCAGCAGCGCCCGCTAGGCAGCAGCAGCAGTAGCAGCAGCCGCTTGCAAGAGAGATACAGAGAGAATGACATCCTGCGGCTGCTGTCTCAAGTTGAAGCTGCGACATCGCCTTAAAACCCCGGCAACTTGACACTCTGACAACCATCCTGACGCAGCAGGCTACCATTGTGGCGAGGCGACACTGCCCGCAGCTCACTACTTGAGCAGCAGTAAGATAGTGATGAGTAGGTCGGAAGGGGGAGGGAGAAGATAGATGTACTGCAGATTGGCTTTTGCATATGCAAAGCGTAAAAAGGAATCGATGATTGTTGATAACACTCCAAGAAAATTGCAATGAAGGTTGAGCGTTTGATCAGAACAAAAGTGAATGGAAATGAAAGGTAGAAAATGGTGAAAGGAGACAGACAGAGTGAGTGGCAGAGAGAGAGGGAAAGGGTGAAGGAAATCTGAGGAGCGAAGCAAAACTGCCTTTTTCGCGTTATCTCAACTCATTTGAAAAACGTAATCGGATCTATGCAGACAATTTCATTCTGTATAGGGTATACAGACACATGTATGCCAAGTATTTGCATGAAAAAATATGCGTAAAACTTTGTACGTATATGAAAAATGCTGCAATTTAAAGCCTACTCTGAGAAAAAATGCCATGCAGCCTATCAATGCGCACTGACCACGCTGACAAGAGCCGAGCGAGGCTGACAATTGTGGCATAGCTGCTGTAAGCATACTCTGTAGTGCTGGAATACATAAAGAAAGGTAATTATAAAATAACCATATGATGGAAGTGATTGAAGTTAGCATTCTTAACCTTACCGAAGTGTTCTCGGCGTATCTGCTCAATGTGTTCTCTTTATATATTGTACCATGGAATATTTAACAAACATGTTTACATGGTATCTCTGGTCCATCTGACTGTAGCACAAACAATTCGCTGTCCTTTGCGCACATTGTGCTGTGGCACAAAAAACTTATTCCGCGATCCAATAAAGTTCTGTTTATTCATCAACAAACGATTCACCTTAATGCAATTTGCTTTACACTTTAAATGTTTCTACATACATGTGAGCCGTCAGTCCGTCACATACACACACACACACGCACGTCCACTCACATGCAGTTGCACATAAATATTATGGCGGCGCAAAAAAGTGTGCTACACTTTTTCACAGACGCGAATTGCCCGCCAAAAGTTTCATATACAAATTGTTGTGTTTGTTGTTTATTTCACTTTGTATGATTTATGCATCATTCACGCGCAATTTATCGAAAAAAATCAGTAGAGTGGGGGGGGTAGGTATACAGGCGAGGGGCTTAAGTGGCAGGTAAGTAGACTGCCACGCATTCATTCATACACAGACATATTCATACTCATATTCAGATTCATATTCATACCTTTTGATACATAATGCAGCAAACATAACTGATTTTCAATGTTTACTCGACTTACAAGCATTTTGATGTATATTGCCTGCGTGTGTATGTTTCTGTGTGTATGTGCGTATATCAATAACAATATCAACATGCAGTTACAACAACAACAACAACAAAAACAATAAGGAAGCTGACAGGCAGGCATGCGTAAGCCGCTGCTGCGTGTTTATATATTTACTTAACTTTTATGGCGACGCCTCTTTGTCTCTTTTTCCCTCACTCTCTCTGCGTTTGTATAAGTGTATTTGTTTTTCTCCCACAATCAGCACATTTGCATAATGTTATGCACAATTGTACACCCACAAACACACACACACACACACGCACGTTGCATAAATATTTGCATATGTCACACGCACAAAGCCAGAATAAGAGAGAGAGAGACATCAGATGTACGCCGCGTATGAGGTATGCCAACATTTCTGGGTTTTTACACCACGCCCCCTTAAATTAGACATTAAGATACAAGTAGGCGATTGGAACCCGAAAACGTTCTTATGATTATATTGACACAATGTCAAACACAAATGATTGATAAGCCAAACAAATTTGCAAAGTCTGTCAAAAACATCAAACCGCAATTCAAGTTGACCGATTGCAATTGATTTCAAATATAATCATAGCTATGCTTTTGACAGTCAGATCGAGTGAATATAGAAATAACTGTAAATTTATAGATATAGAAATAACTGTTAATGTATTGATGAAGTAAGAACTGTTAATTTATTGTCAACTCTTTTTGAAGACGATTAACTCTACTTGTGTATCGGCAATCAGCCTTAAAACGTTCACTGCGTAACTGAAAAAGGAAGTGTGCAAATAAAACACTGTTGCATATTATCAAAACATCATTTTTGCTACAATGCCAATATTATTTTTATTCTAAATACCATCAGCATGCTTGGTACAGCGCCTTTTCTAATGTACTGGCTCTCTGCTTACTTGAAACCAGACAAACGCAAGTAAGGCCAACCAAATTACCCAGGTTGGATACAAGCCAGAGTTATATTTATCATGGTATATCTCCACAAAAATGTCGCGCTTTAATCGACTTGGCCCTCTGTAAATAGTCATGCTAGAAGTTCCTACTGTTAATTTCAAATTTCTCAAAGTTGTTTTTAACTCAAAACACAAATCATACTCTGAATCGAAGCAGAACTCTCTCTCTCTCTCGCTCTCTCTCTTCTGTTTTCTTGTCTTTCATAAGCCAAATATGATATGGAATGGTAATTTTAACAATGATGAATCATCAGTTGATATCGAACAGCAGTTGCCTGTCCGCCCACGAACTGCCTGCCGCCTACTGCGTGCCTGCCTGCTGCTGCTGCTGTTCTGAGATATAATTGAATTTAGTGCTAATGATGGCATTGATGATAATACATAATATTCAACATTAATTCAAGCAGACATTAATTGATTGATTGTTTGATTGCATTATTGTCATATCGCAATTGCAATTTGGCCAGTTGACAGGACCGCCCATTGCTCCGCCCCCCACTCACCACATCTTCGTGACAGCCCCTTTTCGTCGCTTCGTCAACGCGCCTGTGCTCATTGTACGCATTGTTGTTGTCGCTGTTGCCTCTCACATATCCTTGTGACAAGCCATGTACGAGTCCTGCCTAGTTATATCGCTGGCCGATAATAATTTAGCAAAATTTACACGATGACAGATCTAATTAATCGACACATTTGCAACTGGTTCCTCCCCTTTGTTCTGCATCAACTGCATTCGATTCAGCGGATATAAGTTAATTGGTTTCTGTATCGATGAAGGTGACATAAAGAGTAATGATGTTATAAAGGGTTTATATGTTAAGTATACTGTACAATAACTTGATACTTATTTAAATATATTAAACAATTCTATGACATTTTTTAAGGTAACTCAATGTTGATTTTACAGATTTAAAGTTTCTTTCACTTTCAATTGTGCAACAATTTGTAATATAATTTTTCTTAATTTAACAATTGCTGTAAATGAATGATATTTATAAACAAATTGAATAAGAAGATCTCAGTGAATTTATTTGCCTTAATTCTGCCTTCACTTGCAGCTGTCAGAAATTTGATCTCAATCAAAAACACTGCAATCGTATGAGTTGAACTTCTTTCTCGAGTAGTTGCCCTGATTGATTGCAACTAATTTATAGAATTGGTTGTGCAAACTTAGTTTACAATCTCCTGAGATATTGCCTCTATAATGTGGGTATTTTAATTGTAACTTATCTTTGCACTGGGAGAGCAAAGACGGGGGGAACCTCAAGCAATAATTTGTAAGCTTACGACTGGCAATTTATATTTGAATGCATTTGCCATTTCTATGCGAAATGGAGTGCATACAGGGAGAGAGAGAGATAGAGATAGATAAAGAGAGAAAGAGAAAGAGAGAAAGACCTACAGTGAATGTCATGGCATGACATTCGTGTAACGATTTTAGTTAGAGCAGCCAACCGTGCGTATGCTTAATCTTATGCACACACGTTGCGCATACGTCAAGCCACAAAAGTTGAGTTATGCCAAAGGAAGCTAGCAAAACAACAAGAAAACAGCAACAACAACAACAAAATAAGCAAACAGGAAAACAGCAACGTGAATGGCAAACAGCAAATGGAAAATGGCAAACTGCAAAAGGCAACGGCAAAATGGTAAGCGGCAATATTTTCGCCAGCAAACAACAACAACAACAGCAACAGCAACAACTGCCACAATGGCTGACTCGAAAAACATATTTGCTGCAAATTTAACACAATTATGTTTTTGAAGCCTGACATGTTTTCGTTTTCTATTTCGTTAGCCAACGTCAGCAGCAGACGAGGCAGCGGTAAAAGTGTTGCAAGACGAGCTGCCACAAGCTGCCATAGTCGTTGCCGTTGCCGCTGACGTTGCTGCTGCTGCTGCTGCTGCACATTAATTAAGCTCTGCTTCACTTGCTCCACGGTTGCTTGGTTATTGTTCTATGTGTGTGTGTGTGCGTTATGTAATGTTATATGCAATTTCCTTGCCGTAATGAGCTTTATGAGTCGCAACTTAAGCAATAAAATCAGACAACAAGCAACGCAATGTTGACTTAGCAACCGTCAGAAACAACAACAACAACAACAACACTTGCCCTGCATCTTGTGGTCCGTCTGGTGTTGCATAAAAATCTCATTTACACTTCATTCGGCTGCCGTC
This sequence comes from Zaprionus vittiger, assembly GCA_018904025.1. Taxonomy (NCBI): domain Eukaryota; kingdom Metazoa; phylum Arthropoda; class Insecta; order Diptera; family Drosophilidae; genus Zaprionus; species Zaprionus vittiger. The sequence continues at coordinate 3,084,556 of JAEIFQ010000420.1, read as the reverse complement.
AGTGCTGCCACTGCATGGGTGAGGATGGTCCATGGCCTGCTCGTTGCACCAAGGACACATGACACTGAGCTGGCGGCTGTGTGTGTATGTGTGTGTGTGTGCGAGTGTGTGGCATGCGGCAGACTTGCGGCTGCCTCTGCGGCTGCTGACTTTAGCTGTTGTGGTTTCAAGTGCAAATTAGTTTTGTGCACGCTACAAAACTGTCGAGCAGTCACTGTGGCAAGTTGCGAGTGGCGAGTGCTTGCCGCAGTCTGAAATTTCATTGCACAATAAAAATGGCTCATAAATTTGCATTTTCACACTTCCAGTGAGTGTGTGCGTGTGTGTATGTGTGTGTGTGCTTCTTACAGCAAAAGGCAAGGCGACACCTCGTCTAAAGGTCATTGGCAAATGAGCAAGATGAGCAGCTGCTGCCTGGCAAATTATTTATAATTAACGAGAGCTAATGAGGCAAACGTTAATGCAAGTAAAATACAAATAAGATAACTGAAACGATTTTTAAATAATTTCTTATAGAATAATTACAATTTAAATATAGAAACTAAAATTATTTCAATATTTTTGATACCAGAAACTGAATCAATATATAAATTCAATTTATGTAGAAGTGAAAACAATTTTATATTATTTATAATTATTTTTATGTATATTATATATATGTTAATTAATTATTTATAATATGTCAGGCAAAAATTAAATTGGGTTTTAAACGGAAATTCATTAGCCAACATCCAAAACGAACTAGGAATACTTTAATAATATTCAATACTTAAAATAAATGTGAATTAAAATGTAAATTAAATTTCGAAAATAGTTTGCTTATTTATGAGAGAGTAAAAACAATTATATATAATGTATATTTATTATATACTTTATTTTATTAATTATTTAAATAAAGTGTTAAATAAGTAATTAGGAAATTAATTAGGCGACTTGCAAAGCAAGCTAAAAATACTTTAAAATTATTCAATATTTAACGTTATGAAAAAGTAATTTTAAAATTATTTGCGAACGGTATTTTAATTATTCATAAGTAAAACATCAAGTTATATTTAGCGCGCCATTTAACAAAACATTTAAGTCATTAAATTGATTTATGCGTAAAATTATGAGCACAAAAGTGTTTTCTCAGCTGTTGGCAAAAGGCATTAAGCTAAACTCATTTTGGAGACGAGTGTGGTTTCCAATTTCAATTAAATGTATTTATAATTAAATGGCAGGCGCCAAGTGCAACATGTGACGCACCAACAAAAACAACATGAAGAAGAGGAAGAACACTTTGGGGCAGACAACAACTTTGGCGACGAGTTTTCAATGTCTTTTCTGGCTTTGGCTGCACGACAAATGTTGCCAATTTGTAGACAATTAAAAAACTTTACATGTTTTGGCATTAAACGAGCAAATTGTTTTAAAATTACTTAGCACAGAGAGAGAAAGAGAGAGAGAGAAACAGAGGCAGAGCAACAGTTTGAAGAGAAAGAAAAAGAGGGAAAGGGAGAGCGGAAGCAGCGACGACAAATTCAATTCGCTTGGCGCTGCCAAAACTGATTTCAATCGCGCACATGTGTCGTGTACCAAAAAAGCTACCCCTTCCACCTTCCTCCTGCAGCCCAGCAACTTCTCAAGTTACCCCCTGTCTCTCCTCTCCCTCTGGCAAGCTCGGGCTTTCCTGTAAGAAAACTTTGTTTGGAAATTGTGTACATTAATTCAATTAGTAAGCAATGCCACAAAAGTAAAAGCATAACCAAACTCGGTACCTTACCTGCACATACGCACACACATGTGCAGCACTTGCCAGCCTAAAAGTGTAGCCACGTAACGTGGTGGCAGCCTTTGCCCTCTTTCAGCTTTAGCTTCTTGTACCCAGTCACAGTTGCTGTGGCAACACTCTCGCTGCCTCACTCTCTCACACTTTCACATCTCTCTCATACTCTCTCTCTCTCTCTCTCTCTCTCTCTCTCTCTCTCTCTCTGTGTGAAATTTGCACGAAGTGCCGCAAAAGCGTTTAAGCTTTGAAAGCGTATTTGATTGCACCTGACACATGTCATCGGTAACTAAGCCCGAGCACAAACTCAAAGTGTTTGTTGGCATGTCTCGTCTGTGTGCGTGTGTGCCCCGTACAAGTATTTGCAGTTGAGTCGAGCTGAGCAGCAGTGATTGAATCCGATTCTACACGCCTGAAAACAACCTTCTTGCAGTTCCTACCAAAGCATGTTTCGGTAATGAAGATATGCAAAAAAGAAGTGAAGAAATATTTGTTAGTTTAAAATTAAAGTGTGAATAAAGTTAGCCAGAATTTAAATATTTTACTATTTTTACAGATACTAAGAATATTAGTTATATATAAATATTTATAACAGCTAAATTGATAATTGTTTCACAGCACTTTCCACCAATTAGTTCCACTTTACACTGCCTAAACTATTACAGAAGACTTTCAAGTTCCCTTTAACAGCTCAAAATATAAAACATTTTTGAAATTTATTGAAATCCCTTAAGGCGTCAAACATATGTATTTCTGCATTTATAATACTCTTGCCCCGCAGCTGTTATACTTCCATTTTCCAGACTGACCCAGTTATGGCTCAGTTTTACATTTATTGCCCCAGGGTTGCAAACAATTCGAATATATCTGCCATATATACGGTGCTATATATACATGTAAAAACCTGCTGCAAAAAGGGAAAATAAATACAAGTATCTGTTGCAAAAGCAATTGAGGCTTACAAGTTCACGGCGTGTAATACGAGTTGTTAAACTAAATCAGAGACACATGTCGGCATAATGTGACTGTGTGAGCCCCTCTGGGCCCCAAGGCAGACAGAAAGAAGTTGAGCGGATGAGGGGATGCAGAGCGACAAGGTGCACATGCAGCAAGGCAACTTTTATTATGTGGCTCGCTTGTCGGGCCTTAGGCTGCGAATAACATGAAAACTATAAACACAGCATAAAAGTCTCGAATAACAACATGAACACAAGCAACACAAACAAGAACAGCAACAACGATGGCAATGACAATGGCCGCAAGGACAAGAAGACGAACGGACAGACACAGCTTAGAGTATTTGCCTAGGTAGGGGAGGGAACTGCCCAGATAACAGCTGAAAATGTACTTTTCCGAGTCAACAATGAATTGAATTGCCGCAGTCTGTTGCAGCAACTGCAAGTGCAACTTGCAACAGCAACTGCAACTGGCTGGCAAAAGAAAATTAATTAAGTGTCCTGACTGGGCTGCGCCTGTCTAGCTGGGCATTTTTGATTGCATTATGTTAGCCTCGCTCCCACTCCCACTCCCTTGCTGCTCGAGCTGCAATCATTTGCATTTGCATAATTATACTTGTCGTGGGTGGGCGTGGCAGGGAGGTGGGCGACAGGGCGACAGATAGCGTGTAAAATGCAAGCGCAATGTTACTGCGTCAGCCGTTTGTCTCAATCAGGACGCACACACGTCAACTTTCATTTGTCATTGCCAGTGTACGAATGTGTGTGTACGTGTGTTTACATGTGTGTGTGTGTACGTGTGTGGGTTGAAATGTCACCAAGAGCAAACAAAATGCATTAATGCAAGGCGTGGCCGTAGACAGGCAGGAGGAGTGCTCGACTCGAGTTGAGTCCTTCGTACTTGGACTGTCTCCGGCAGTTTCTTGGCAGCTGACCCAGCCCGAAAAAAGCGGAGAAAAAAGATCACAGACAACCCATAGTCAGGCACACACACACACACACATACGCACGCTGCCTGCTTGGAACAAAATCCATTAGCAACTAAAGTGAAATTCATTGTTTCAAAAGTACATGCTGAAATAAATTGAGTTGTGGCAGCAACAACAACCGTAACAACAACAACAACAAAAGGAGCAACAACAACAACAGCAGCAACAACAACAACAGCAGCAACAACAACAACAGCAGCAACAACAATGACAAGGGCAACAAACAAAAAATGTTGCTTGCCTGCACCTGTTACACAGCGCCAACAGCAAAAGGAGACAGCTGAGCATAGCTGAGTCGAGAATGCCAACAAGGAAGGGCAACGGGAGCAGAAAAAGGGCTAGGTGCACGGGCAGAGGGGAAAGGAAGGGGAGAGGGAGATACTCCAATGTGCATCTGCTGTCGACAACTGCTTGAAATGCATTGAAATGGCTAGAATAGCCAAAATGGTTGAAATGGCCAAAATGCCTGATGTGGCAATGCTGGCAGGGCGTTGGTAGCGGGTTGCGGCAACGTTGCGTATGCGCAACAACAGTGCAATCCAATTTATTAGTCATCAGCAGCGTAGCAGTAAGTCAATTTTGATAGCATAACTAGCTGTAGATACTTAAGGAACTGGAAATAAATAAATAAATATTAAGAAGGAAAATCAAATAATTTAATGAATAATGAAGTAAAATAATAAAGAAATATAAAAATATAGCAATAAGAAAATAATGATGTAAAGATGTAAAGAGATAAAGAAATAAAGAAAGAAAAAATAAAGATATACAGAAACAAAAATATAAAGAAATAACTGGATTGATGAATAAATAATGGATAAATAAATAAACAAATGAATAAATAAATGAATAAATTAATTAATAAAGTAAATAGAGATAAAATAATTATCATATTTATGATATTATTTTATTTCACACAAAAAATTGTTTTAAAATAAATTTAAAAATCCCTCAATGATTTTTATATTATATCAAAATATTAATATTTAATATCACTAAATATCATATAAAATTTCTTTTCAACATCATATTTTATAACAGCCTTCTGTTGCACTCTTTGCTGTAACAAACCACCCCAACTCGTAATAAACTCGACACGATCATCTTAGGTCAATGTACCAGCTCCCCCCTCTCCCAATAAAATTGCCAAATAACATGACAGGCAACGCTAGTGTCTCTATTACATGGCTATCGCTATCGCTATGGCTATGGCTATGGCATTTCGGGCACTCTCGCAAACAAGCTGGTGCAGCTGCCACGCGTAATTGCGTATACGACACGTGCAACGCGCCACTCGGCGTCCATAAAAGTTCAATTGCGACGACAACTAGCAAGTTGTGCCACAGAATTTCAACACAGTTTTTGGCCAACTAAGCTGCTGCAATGGCAAACCAGAGAAACGATGGAGGAGGGGGAAAGGGAGAAAAATTTTATTTTAATTTGCGTGGACATGAGCGGCTGCGTACGAGTGCAGCCTACTTAATTGCGCAAATACACTTAAACACACACACATACAGGCATAGACGGAAATGTACACACACACACCCGGCAAACACACAACTAGATTGTGTCATCTTTGGTTTCGGATATGCGCATATTTGGATTTCAGTCGAACAGCTGGCAGACTGTGCGTCTGTGTGTGCCTGTGTGCGTGTGCAACTAGGCCTAAACAATTTGTGGCTAATTACACAGCATTGCCATCAATTGTTGCCAACTCGTGTGTGTATGTGTGTGTGTTGCTATTACTGCCCTTTGTGGGTGGCATACGTAATTCTTTTGCACATGTCGCACAACGCCTGCTGTGGCAGTAAAACTAGTCAAAGTTATTTTATAATTAAAAACTTGTTGACCAAAAAGAGTGGCAAGTGCGTTTTTTGGCCTCAGACTGCAGTGCATCAAAGTAATAATTAAAATAGAGACAACTTGTACTTTAATTTGCAACACTTTGGCAAGAAACTGAGCTGCAAATTGAACGAAGAATATTCTAGAAATACCCCGTGAAACATAAAAGCAAATGGAAAAAAAAAGCTAATTTCTGTATATGTTTTGACTTTCATTAATTTATATATATTTGACATTAGTTACTCTTTTTGACTCAATTGAACTCCTCTTCTCTGGGGTACATTAGGTCACTAAAAATAAAATAGCAGTGTCATATAAAATAGAGTACATCTGTACTTGAATTGGCCAAAGTTTGCAAGAAACTGAGCTGCAAATTGGAGATGGAATAAGCTAGAAATACCCTACACAACATATCTACTAATTATTTTAAAAGAATGGAAACAATTCATCTATAAGTCTTGATTTTCTTAAAGTTATATATGTATGTATTAAAATATATTAACAATGAATGTATATAAAATACGTATCCCCCTCTTCGACTCAACTAAACTCCCTCTACTACAGGGTATATTTGGTCACCACAAATATAATAACTCTGTCACCATATTCCCCTGACTTGAGTGTCCACTCAAAAATGGCCGTAAATTTCATGAATTTTCATTAACTGTTCACTTGCCGTTTGACTTGCCATCTCCAAATTATGCAGTCTTTCTTTCTCTGTCGCACTCACTGTCTGCTGTTCACAGAGGAGCTGGTAATTTACCTGACAGTTGCTCAGGAAAATGAAAGACGAAATTAAAGCTACAACTTCCCTTGGGCACCGCCGGCAATTCACATCAAGTTGAGCACACGCCCCCCAAAGTGCAGCTGGCAAAAGTTTAAATCAGACGCCTGCCATAAAATGCATAACTTGGACAGGCCACAAAGCACACGAGAAAAAAACAAGGAAAAGACAGAGAGAGAGAGAAAGAGAGAAGTGTTGGGAGAAATAAAAAGAAAAGTTTAGCGCACTCTTGAGATAATTTTTCCGCTTGCCTCACCTGACCACGGATTAATTAGTCGTTTTCATTGCGCTGAAAGATTGCGCATACGTAACGTAATTAATCAGTACTTTATCAGCGCTCTGCATGTTGCGTTTTTAATGTTCCTTTGTAGCGTGTCATAAAATCAGCACAAAATTGCCAAATTATTTAGATCACAACAATATTCACATGATAAGGCGAGGGGAGCGAAGAGGACCATATTGTCAAATGAGCAATAAAAGCACTTTTATGGCCAGCCAGCATATAAGCAGTTGGGCTGTCGTCGTTGGTACCTTACAGATATATACGCCCAGATATGGCCATATTTACATAACTCTGCCACAGCTTAGGGGCCACAATAGGCCGTTAAGGGTTGCTGCGCTGCGAGACATTTGGTGTATGAATTACTTTTTTATTAAAATAAACAACGAAATTAAAAACATCCATGTAAATGCTTGAGCTGCACTTAAAACAAGCTGCTGACAGAGATCAAATTGCGAAGGAAAGTGGAAGGTCAAACCTGTAAGGGGAGAATCGTAGAGGAAAAGCTCTGCTAGTGAAAGCGAAAGGACAAAAAGGAATTGGATATATGATGCGAAGAGAAGCATGCAAGGAAGTGGACAGTGAAATGGATTCTGGTGGAAAAGCAAAGCCATGCAGAGAAAGCCGAGATAAAGGTGATGAAAGAAATTGCAGCAAGGTGAAAGCGAAGCGGACGAGTGCAAGTTAACAAACCCAAGCATACTCGGCTTAGAAATGTGAAAAAAGAGATGACAATTACTGCGAAAATCAATGCAAGGAAGTATTGCAAGAGAAACAAACTGAGACTCGAGCTTAAGGCGGACTGACTGGTAAAGACAGAGAAGTCAAAGCAAAGCTTAGAGAAAGCAAAAGCAGCAAGTCAAGTTAGGTAAATGTTTGTTTCATTTAAAGTAAACAGATCGAGTTATGAAGATAAAGATACTATCTTCAAAAAAAATAGTAGGAAATACGCTTAAAAATATTGAATAGACAAAATCAGCTAAAGTTAAGCTCAAACTTATATAAAGCTCATCAAAGCAGTTGGAAAACAAAACAGACAAATAGAAATAAATTCAAAGTTAATGCGGGATTGGCGAACAGAAATGCAAAACGATTAGCAAAGATTTGCAAAGGAAACGAAGAAGTTCTCCTCGAAAAGCCAAGCATAAATCGAGACGAACAGATAACAGAAGCTTACAAAATGATTTGTTGCATGCTCAGCAAACCACGTACGCTAAAAACTTCGAACTGCAGTCGCCAAGGAAATCTAAGCCAGCATAAATAACAATTTCGATCTGCTGGAAAAACAAACATGAAGAGAGAGAGTACAAAAAACTGAAGCTGAAAAAATAAATAATAATGCAGCAAAAATTGCACATAGTGTCGGCAAATGCGCGAAAGCGTCGCCAAAGAAGTTTGTCGCATTTGCTGCTGTTGGTGGCTCGATAAATAAATATGACAACGTAATGCCCCTCATAAAGAAAGAGATGCAGAAGCACTGCACAGCTAAACTTGGCATATTTGCATACAAAAAATGCTGCGCTCTGACACCGAAACATAAACAGGCAGCACAGAATGGAACAGGTAAGAGCACGGGAGCGAGAAAAAAGTCTAAATAAATATTGTCAACAGCAAAAGCGGGCCATAAACAATGCCAGCACAAAGAGGTGTGAGTGTGCGAAGGAGAATGGTGGTCGGGTGCAGGGGGGGATACAGCTTTCATATTTTATTTAACGGATTTCACTGCATATAATTATTTGGCAAGCGGTGCACAGGGACGCGCCTAAGCACGTGCTGCCTGTTCACGTAGTTGATGGCAACAACAGCAGCAACAATAGCAAAAACAGCAACAACAACAACAACAACAGCAATAACAACAACAACATCGACAACTACATCCACAACAACAGCTGCAATCAAAATGAAAAGCCGCACAACTTGCCAGCATCGAATGCAATATTTACATGCACTCGCCCAAGCGCTGCATTGTTGTAAATGTTTTACATGCCAAATTATGCAAAAATACCAAAATACAATACATATTCAAATATTTGCACAAGCACACGCAGACTTTCACACAGACATGCCATGTTTATTCGCTGCTGTGTGTATGTTTGCGTATGTTTCTGTGTATGTGCGTGTGCGTGTTCCTGACGCGCCCTCCGGCCAAGCAATCGATGCTGAATTTTGAATTCGCCTGTCATAACAACATAATGACATCTAGCTTTAGTTCGCTCTCATGTATTCTTTTTAACGTTTATTTTTAGTATATAAATATTTTGGTATATCGGCATTTTGGCGAATATAACGAATATTACGTTTAGTTTTTGCCTCGCAGCGCAAGGTCGTTGTTGCTGCCATGTTTTATGGCAGTTTAGTTGATGCGATATTTGTGTGTGGGTGCTGTGTGTGTATCTGCAATCTAGTGCACTGACGTTTGAATGTGTAATTATGACATTGACAAATCGTTTCGCTGTAAGAGCAACATTGTGTGCAATTAGATTGACCGCAAACAGTGCAGTGACGGGGGAAAATATTGAAAAACAAGTGTAAGGAATTTACTTCATTAACTGATTTCAACTTTAAAATATGCGTATGTTATTTTTAGGTTCAGTGCATAGGTTACTTGTTCATTTAAAAAAAAAAAACAAACTGCAAAAGTTCTTTAAAAATGATTTGAATATCAATTTAAAAGTACATTACCTACTTTTAAGCTGAGCTCATAATAAATCATGAACAGAGCAAGGCTCAAAGCTGCTTACTCATAGTTGTGAAACAAACATATTTCGAGAATGAAATGCATCTAGTTAAGACTATGAACATGTGTATATGTATGTATCATCTCCCATTTATTTCCAGCTATCGTGCTGACTTTCTCCTAGTCAATTTTCTACTCCCTTGGCTCATACGATATTATGCATAACATCATCATAAATATGCTGTCAAAGGTTTTCTTATGGTAAATTTTCAAACTCGCACTGATCTCACTCTCTCTAATTTGACACAATTTCCATAGAAAACTTTGCTTCAATTCATGACATGACCGAAAAGTGTAGCGAAGCAAAAAACTGTTGCCTATTTTCAGGCTGCACCTTGACTTTAAATAGCCATACGATTTGTTAGCTTACTAAACCGACACATGACATTACTTTACATATGTAGGAGTGCCCAATCTGCACTACAGCCTCCCTTCTCCGGCTCCTTGCCTTTCTCCCACCACTCGCTACCCCCCTTGTCGATATCATTCGGGCTACTGTCAACGGCTCTGGCTGCCCAAAGACCATTAAAAATATTTTTTCTGCCCATTCAGCATTCAATAGAAATTTACATCACGTCTGAGTTTTTACATATACGGAAAGCCATCACACATGCACATATGTGTGCGTATGTGTGTGTGTGTGCGTGAGGCAAAAGGACATTTTTGATGGCAGAGTGCCGCGTGGAGCATACTAACACTTTTTTGCATGTCGACCAAAATGTTTGCTTAGCTTACGTTATACCTGACAAAAAAAATGAAGGAAAAACGAAAAGAAAACATAACAGAGCCGAAAAGAAACAACAATAAGAGCCCAACAAAATAACCAAAAAACACACACACATGTGAAATATACATATGTTCGAAAGGAGCAGAAACTATTGCCACATAGGCAATTTCATTGTGCGTTTTATATGGCCAAAACGTATTCTGGCCGAATAACGAACGAACTACGAATGAACGAGAGGATGCCCGGCAAAATTGGTTACCCTTTTCACTTCATTTTATGTTGCCAACAAATTGTTGTTGACAATGAGGTAAATTTAGGGCCAACCAACTACAGGCAGGTAGATAGGTAGGGTTGGGAGTAGTAGATGAAGTCCCGCCCATTTCGGTAGCCCACAGAGGCGGCAATTTGCTAATTAACACAATCAAAGTTTCAGCCGCACATTCCCCAAACAATGCGGCCAAGTTCAAAGCTCAACTTGCGCATCCAAACTGTTAAATTATAAATTAAAGTGAATTTTTGAAAGTTCATCGCATTTGTCGACTTAGCAGTAAGTGCGGCTAATATTCTGTAAAAGGGAGAGCACCGAAAAAGGAGTATTGATAAACTATCTGGTACCGTTTTGCAATAATATATTGCCTATGGAAATCCACCAAGCTTACTTTGCTTACTTTAATTAATATCAAATGGTATTTATTATTCACAGCTAAATTTCCTATGGGAACTATAGATAAACTATATTGTACTATTTTCTTACATAATTTTCTATCAAATTTCCCTTTTAACTCTGCTTAAATCAACTTAAGTACAACTTAACTATTGTAGACAGTTTTCTATCAAATTTCTTACAGAACTCCACATTAATCAACCTAATTCTTACTTGAATTGAAATCGCACATTCTATATCATCTTCGACAAGGGTATTCCTTGCACACTACTCGAAAATGAAGGCATCTTTGCTGCTGCTCCCTCTCTCTAAATAATTCACGAATCCAGCTCGCTGCCTGCTGCCAATATTTCAATTACTGCGACTTCAATTGCGCGCTCAGCCTGAAGCCAGAAGACGCCGCACGCAGAGCGAGTGAAGTCAAGTCAAGTGTAGTCAAGACGAGTCAAGTAGCCGCGCATCGCATCGCAAGTACAAAAAGTAGGCGGATTTGTCTCTGGGCGAAATTAGTGGCCAAAATGCGGCAGATTACAGAGCGGCGAAAATGTTGCGCAAATATTTATTTATGCTTTTAATTTGTAGCAAGCTCTGACTGCCCTCCTCTCTCCTCTCCACTACCTTTTACGATCTGTCTCTTTTTACTTAGTTGTGCTCATGAATTATGCAGCGCAGTGGCAAAGAGTGTTTTGGCTAATTGACTGAGACGAGAATTGGTCAGCCCTCTAATAGACTGCTTAAAGTTGTTAGAAATTTTAAGCTGACAAGTCTCTATCTCTCTCTCTTTCTTTCCCTTTGCAATTTGTGGCCAGGATCTTAACCTTGTGACAGCTGTCACACATACATATACAACTCTCTTCTGGGACCAGTGAGAACTGCACTTAGCGAGCAACTTGTCACTTGAAGGCGAACGCGTCCTTGGCATACTGCCTGTTTGTTTATTTCATTTATAATGCAAATTCATATATAACTGTACATATCTACGTGTGTTTGTGCGTGTGTCTTAGCTATCTATACGAGTTTATTTCTTTCAGACGTCGCTGCCATTATTCAAAGGCAAAAAGCCGCCTAGACGGAGCACAAATGACAGCAACGTCAAAGTTTTCTCACCTCGATTTTTCATTTCATTTATGTTATTTGCCAAGAAAGGGGAACAGGAGGAGAGGAGAGATGAGAACCGAGAGTAGTGTGCGTGTGCGCTCATTTTCTTGCGCTTATCAGTCACATAATGCCAGCATGCTGACATCATAACTTATAACATGATAAATAACTGTACGTTCTTACCCTTTTTTCCAGTGCTCCAAAACGAGCGCTGATGAGACGCCAGACAAATGACTCGACTGACTATATGAGTGTCTCCATATAGATATTTGTGTGTGGGGCTAAGCTGCAGTGTATGTATGAGTGTATGTATGTATGTGTGTGTGTGCCATCTCGCATTGTCTGCGCAGTTTGTTCTGTCGCTTTGCCTGGCTGCGTCTCAGTCACGCAGTGCGATAATTTTTTACCTCGTCTTTTTTACAACTCGCATAAGTTGTTGCTCCTTGTCGCCCCTAATGGTGTGTGCGACTATGTGAGTGTGTGTGTGTATTTATTTGTGAATGCCTGTGGTTGTGTGCCCGCCTTCGTGCTGCAGCCAAATTAATTAAATCGCATAACGTATACGTTATATACGTTGGTATTCACTGTTATAATTTACATACCAGTCTGGCTATTTAGAAGCAAAGTTAACTGACCACTTGCCCAACTAGCTGCAATTATGTTGCTGCTCTTTGAGGCCAACATGATGTATGAACATACCAGCCAGCCAGCCAGCAGGAACAACAGCAACAGTAGCTATACAAGAAGACCTTCAGCTGTTGCCACCCACAAAGTTTTGAAAAATATTTTTCACTGCAATGCTGGACGTGGCAAAAACAATAACAATAACAACCAGTAAGAAAAGCAACAGTCGCGCGGCACGCGACAGTGGGATACCCTTCGACCTACGTTCCTAATATGTACACATATGCATATGCACATGATTTGAAATTATTCTCGATAGATGGCGCTCGCGCTTCGCGCTCGCCGGCCTCCCTTGTTAGTAGACACAAGCACTTGGTTTTATGCTCATACTTTCTTGAATAACTTTTGTGTTTATTGTCCGATCGGATTGCAATTTAGAGAATAAGTAGATATAACTATCAGCTTAGTATATGTTAAAGTCAGAAAGTTTTATCTTTAATACAACGCTTACTAATTGAGTTCAAAAATTAAATTATTAATTTGCGGGGGCGGTGGGCGTGGCACCCAATATTTGAAATAAACTTCATCTGCGCCTGGTACACAGAAACCTTCATGCCAAAGCTCTTATAATAGCTGAGATCTGTGTGTTCATCTGGTCATCCGGACATCCGGACATCCGGACAGACAGACAGACATGGTTCAATCGACTCGGCTAGTGATCCTGAGCAAGAATATATATACTTTATGGGGTCTCCCATGCCTCCTTCTGCCTGTTACATACATTTGCACAAAGTTAGTATACCCTTTTTTGACCATTTTCAATGGTCGAAGGGTATAAAAATAACACAAGTAAGATATACAAAAATAATAACTATAAAAAACAGTTTGAACATGCAGTTGAAAGTCTCGTCTCACCTTGCAAGCACACGTGAAATGCGTTTTTGTTTTTATTCTATTTGCCTGATGACTCAAACAGTGTGTGTAAGCTGCGATGATAGAGATGTTAAATATACAAAATCTAAAGTTAAGCTGATTACTCCATAATTTGAATTGTTATTAAAAACTTTGTTTATTTAATTTGTAATATTGTGAAGGAAATTTATAAAGCATAAAAAGCTTTATGGTTTTACTGCAAATTGTTTCACAAAGTATATTTAAAACTCTATAATGTTTGCAGTCTCACTAAAAGAAAACTAAGCAAAAAATAATCTATTAATTATTTTGTTTCTTTATTTAATGGTAGCATTTGTAGCTCTTATTTCTTTAAATACTATGATCAGTTTAACGTTGACCCCTTTAACCCTAAATGAACCCGAGCAATGCCGTCCACAATGCATGTTTCACAGCAAATTGTGCAAGAACTGTGAGCTGGTGTTGGTTGTCAGTCTGTGCCTGCCATGTGCCATGTGGCATGTGGCATATTCCAGCATCAGAAAAATATGGCAAGGTTGCTGAAAGAGCGATCTGTGAGAGGGGTGTGTGTGTGTTGAAAGGGGATAAGGGGATATGACTGGCGACTGGTGAAAGTGCCCGTTGGGCAAGCGAAAGCCGGCAACGAAGTTTTAATGAGCTACGTTGACTGGAGAGTCACCAGCATCGTAATAGGCTGCAGCCCGATGAGGAAGGGGCAGGCGCAGCTGCCTTCGAACTTGGCTAATATGCCACAACAGTAGTGGGCGGCGAAAGGGAGGAATTTGCAGCCCCTGAGCGGCTGCTATGAAATATTAAAAACATTAAAATGTTGTTTACTACTTTGGCAGGGAACCTCCAGTGTGGCGGAAGGCGGAACATAGCGGAACGATGCAAAACTGAAACGAATACATTTATTTATGCGCAGCAGTTGGAACGTAAAAAGAAACTAATGAAATGAGTCGACAGTACGCATAAACTATGAGTTAGTAATGCACAGGGAAATGCCTCAGTGCCGACTCATAATTGCGATTGCACATTGCACATTTCCCAAGTCAAAGGCAGCAGCAGCAACAACAACAATGAGAGTGGGAAAAGGACAGTAATAACGGGAAAAAGTTTTTGTTGTGCTCGCACTTTAAATGCAATACTTGCAGGGGCAGCACGAGAGAAGGAATGAGAATGAGAGGGGAGGGGCGTGGCAAAGGGTACGTAAAATAAACAGCATTAAAAGTTTCTCACACTAAAACAGAATGTGTGTGCGGGTGTGCGTGTGTGGGGCAGCACAAAATCCACTTAAATGTGTTTTCCAATTAAAAAAGTTTTCTACACTTGAAAATTTTCAAGCATGTGCGAAAATCTTTTATGCGAATGCCATTCGGCAATGGCAAAGCCAACAGTCAGCGAGACACAGCAAAACAGAAAGAGAATCCGTATCGCAGTCCATGCCATGCTCGAACCCAACACTCAACAGCAACTGAAACCGAGTCCGCAACAGAATCAGTAGCCAGCAACATTTGCCCGGCCACAAAACCTAATGAAAAGTGATTACAAACATGATAGATAAACGTGGCGCGGACTACAATGAACAGCCACCCGTTCCCTTTGTCTCCCTCTCCCTCCCCCCTCCCGTTTGCTTTCGTATTCGGTTCTTAAGTAAAACATCTTCAACGGGCGCCACTAAATGGCCAAATAAACTTTTGGCCGGTTGGCTCTTTGCTTGGCTATCGGCGTAATGAACTTCTTAAGAGCTCTCCATTCACTCGCACTATCTCTGTGTCTCTCGCCCTCTCCCTCCTTTGCATCCCTGTGCTTAAGCTTAATGAAAATCCATTAAAAACTACAACAATGTTGCACAGTACCAAAGAGAGAATGTCTTGTCCAAGGCTCGCTGGCTCTCGCCTGTTCTTCTGCCTGGGATTGTCGCGCGTGTGCAACCTGACGTATGCGTAATGTGCTTCTACTTGGCTTAAGCTGAAGTCGAGCATGTTCCCAAAATAGTCCTAGAAAAGTGTACGAATTTCAAGAGTTCTCCACACGCATTACTTTGCTTAGAAAATTTTCCTATTCAAGCTTAATCAATTCTCAGAACACTCTAACTAACTCAACTTTGGTCATATTTCCTAAGCATTCTGTTTACTATAAAAATGGCTTTAAGTGATGCCGTTAAATTAGCATAGAACTTGTGCGGGAATTATTTATGAGAGCAAAACGAAAATGAGACTCGCCTACAATAAAATGTTGGGAACCAGCAAAGCGCTTGCTTGAAGCGGCATTAAATTACAGTCACCCACACGACAGAACTCTGCCCCCAGCTACGCCCTTGCCATACGACTCCGTACCCACACACACACTCACACACACTCACACACACTCAGATATACACACTCACTTGCTGTACAGGTAGGATCAAAT
The DNA here is from genome assembly GCA_018904025.1 of Zaprionus vittiger. Lineage (NCBI taxonomy): Eukaryota > Metazoa > Arthropoda > Insecta > Diptera > Drosophilidae > Zaprionus > Zaprionus vittiger. The sequence continues at coordinate 3,068,766 of JAEIFQ010000420.1, read as the reverse complement.
ATAAAACAAAGCGGAATTGTTGTTGTCACTTTGAAGCTGCTCGAACGCCTAAAGTGTCCTTTTCACTGGCCATTATGAAATGCTGAACGGGAAACCTTTTTGCCGAGAGTGAAGAGCGGCACAAGAGTGTGGAGAGTGTGCAGGGGAAGGGAGGAGCACATGTGAAGAGCAAACAAATCGACAGAGCAAACACATAAAACCAATAAAAGTTTAAAGACGTAAAAATGTCAACTGCATTTGTTGTGCCCTTTGAAATATGAAATTGTCCAAAATGTCCCATTGAAAACTTATCCAAAATAACTCTTGAAAAAAAAGAAACAACAATAAATGGAAGAAAATGGAAAAGGAAGATGCTGAAATTGAAGGAAACGTAAAACAAGTATAAACAAGGAAATCATAAACTGGAGTTTATTGAAACGGACACTGACATGGAAAACTTTTCGAGGTTCGAGGTTCTAGGTTCAAAGATTCAACTCAACTTTTTGCCTAGCCAGTTAATTTTGATATTATTTTACATTAAGCTTTAACAGCGAAAAATAAAAAAGAGAAATATGAAGATGAAGAGAGAGAGAGAAAGAATAAACTGAGTACGGTCAGTGGGGTTAACTGTAAGTTGAATTGAATTTCACGCAATGCTTATTCCACTTTTTTTACCGCTAGTTAAAGTTTTTCAAATTATTTCAAAGTTCTTTACCGGGAATGTTGCTCAACAAGCTGTGAGTGCTAAGTAAATTACTGGTTAAATGCAGAGTATTATATTTGTTGAAGTTTTAAGGATTTCGGGGAATTCAAACGAGTTGAGAAGCTATTTAAGCTGAGGCTGACTGGGCGTATGATAAATATCAAATGCATTAAAATGTGTAAAATGAATTATTGATATCCGTAGTAGGTTAAGTTTCCAAGTGGAAGTATGTCTGACTCACAAAGAAATTGCTTTCATATGCAATATATATAAACATATTTAACGTAAAATCCCATGGCAAATAAATATACTTATCATTCAGGTCAAACTACTATATTTTTATTCCCAGGTTTATGTTAAGTCACAAATGTCATTCTGAAAAAATTTTACAATTTGTGAATTTTTGGACAGTCTTGCGTCATTGTTTTCGTCTGTCCGCATGAGTGTTATACCCAAATCTTCTATGTATGTGAGCTTTCAATGGGGAACTATGCTTATAAAAGGCGATAAGCCACACAGAGATTATTCAGAAACATTTCGACAGTCGGCGTGAAATCAAGATGCATTGCTCTGTATTTCTTGTCGTGCTTCTGCAAGTGTGGACTGCACTCTGCGGAAAGATTGACATTTCGGGAACAGAATCGAAGTTTCCAACGGACTGCGGGCACACGCCAGAACATCGCAACCCCCAAATAGTCAATGACTTTGTCCGACTTAGTCCAGAACAACATAGCTGGATAGTGCAGCTTGACTACGGTAACCATAGCTCGTATGGAATATGTGGTGGTTCGGTGATCAACACTCGGTATGTGCTGACAACTGCACACTGTGTGACTGGAGCATCGGTTAGAGAGATTGGAGGATTGTAAGCTTGAACTAATGCAAATCAATTGAGTTCGTTACTAAAAATACTTATTTTATTCACAGAACTGGCGTGCGACTAGGAGATTATGATCAGAATGGACGTATATGCGATTATGGCACTGAAAGCTGTACGCATTATCAGCAGTTCGGCATTGAGAAGATAATAGCGCACAGTGAATTCCAAAGATCCCGCCATAGAATTTCTAATGATATTGCGCTAATTCGCCTAGACAGGCCGATACAGTTTGGACGTAAGATGAAGCCCATTTGCCTGCCATTCGGATCCAACATTATACTGGAACCGCCTGTGCATAGTGTTCTGACTACCACCGGATGGGATCATAAAAATAAGTTTGCAACAAAACGTTCAGCGTCTGTTGCTCGCTGGGACACTGACAGGTGTAATGAAGTATTCCGAGTGGATGAGACACACATCTGCGCACGCGGACCTGGTTACTCATGCAATGGTGACGCTGGCAGCCCTTTGATATAAAAATTTGACAAACGTATGATTCTTGAAGGGATCATATCCTATGGTGCTAGGGATTGTTCAAACAGCAATTATCCAAGTGTTTCCACCCGAGTACGTAGTTACGGTGACTGGTTAAGCCAAAACATGGACATGTAAAAGCTATGCAAATCAAATACTAAACTGAACACCGCACGATATATCAAAAGAAAAATATGAAAGGTATCTTTGTTCTATACGACCTATTCCCTTACTAAAACTATTTCATTAATAACTCTTTCTAAGTGTTTAATAATAGCTACAAATCACTCAATTGCTGAAATAAATGCTTTCTAATATTCAAAAAGGTTTTTTTATGAAACAGTTTTATTACCATATTTTTCATTGATTTTAGAGCACATACAAATGTATTTTTCGAAGAAGAGTTGTTTATTTTATTCAAACGATCGACTTTTAAGGTGAAGTAGTCAATAGTAAAGCAGCGAAATGCTTTGCAAATTACACTTGGAGATAACCAAAATCTAGTGAAATGCTTTACGCAGATGTCTTTTCAGTTCGAACCTATCGTTATCTCATATATTCTTATTCTCAGCGTTTGTCACATTAAAAAATTCCCAACATTCAATTTCTTATCGAACACTTGAGGCTACGTCATGTCTGGTCTGAACTCTCATCCCGACTGCAAATGCCTCTTATTCTCATATGCGTCTATGATGATTTGGAAATTTAATTTAATACTATGCATTTATTTGTACTACAAAATACGTTCGATCGGGAATGTGACGCATAAAAGGCGCTGAGTTTCACAGAGATTATTCAGTCAGTTTCGATGATCGCCGTTAGATCAACATGAAGTTAATTATATTCTTTGTGATACTTCTGCATGTATGGACAGCACTTTGTGTAAAGTGTATAACAAACAATGGCGAAATTGGAGTTTGCAAGATGGATTGTAATACAGGCTACGTATCGCGACACTTGACAAGTTGTGGTAGGACAGCCTTCTATTGTTGTACACAAGGAACTTCGACAATTGCTTCGACCGTGGAGTCAAAATTCCCCACAGACTGCGGATACATGCCGTTCTATACCCAGACACAAATTTTTCATGAAGTCCATGTCCGACCAGATCAATATAGCTGGCTAGCGAGTCTTCAGTATGGTAACCATAGCTCGTATGGAATTTGTGGTGGTTCAGTAATCAACTCTCGGTATGTGCTGACGGCTGCACACTGTGTGACTGGAGCATCAGTTAGAGAAATCGGGGGATTGTAAGTTTGAACTAATGCAAATCAATTGAGTTCGTTACTAATATTAATTATTCTATTCACAGAACAGGCGTGCGTCTAGGAGATTATGATGAGAATGGACGTATATGCGATTATGGCACTGAAAGCTGTACGCATTATCAGCAGTTCGGCATTGAGAAAGTAATAGTGCACAGCGAATTCACAGTGTCCGCCTTAGGGGCTTCCAATGACATTGCGCTGATTCGCCTGGACAGATCGATACAGTTCGGTGCCAAACTGAAGCCCATTTGCCTGCCCTTTGGGAACAACCATATACAGGAATGGCCTGCAGGCACTTCTTTGATAGCCACAGGATGGGGTAACAATATAGATATTAATTACTTTGCAGCAAAACGTGCAGCGATTGTCACTCCCTGGCAGACTGATAAGTGTATAGAATTCCAATGGGGAGATGGAACACATATCTGCGCCGGTGGACCTCACAACCGATGTCATGGGGACGGTGCCGATTCCTTGATGTACCAGTTCGCGCACCAACGTATGGTCCTCGAAGGGATCGCATCTTTTGGCATTAGGCAATGTTACACAGATACACCTGATGTTTATACACGAGTGCGTAGCTATGGTGACTGGTTGAAGAAGAAAATTGAAATGTAATATAACAACTCAAATTTAAAACTGTTTTCTGCATTAGAAAAAACAAATAAGAGAGAAAGCATATCTATGCAAATAAATGTTTTTAAATTATAAAACAAGTCAATGTTATAGATTGTAATTATTATTCAATTTTGTATTATTTCTAGAATGTCTAAAAATTATTACAATTCATTCTTTAACCTTTAGAATGTTTCATCTACTTAAAGTTTTGCTCTTTTCTTGCGCTCGGATCAGTGCGTATTCTCTTGAAATACCAACCCAGGAAATGTTATATTATGTATAGATTACTCCCAAAATTCCCTACTAAGCCTCGTTATGCTATCAAGTTGACTTTAATGTTGAGGCAAAATGCCAATTTGTGCGGCCACATGGCAGCCGCTAAGTAACCGATATTAGTAAACATACTTGGCAGCTGCGTACAGCTTGCACACACACACACACACACATGCACATGTACACATACATGTGCATATACTTATTTATAGGGTAACTGCTATCGGGCTTTGGCATAATCGAGTGACAGTCGCGTGTGGCAATATTGACGCTGATGCATTGCCTTAACTGTTGCATACTTTTGGGCGCGACATGCAGCAATGACAAACAGTGAAAGAGAGAGATGGAGAGAAAGAGAGAGAGAGAGAAAGAGAGAGATAGATAGCAACAACAACAGCAGCCACCCACACACTCACACACACACATACAGTCACAAGGACAGCGGTGTAATTTAGTGTGAACTGAGCAGCGACCTCGACTGGGAGCATGTCAGTGGGCGACCCCGACCGCAGCGTGCTGCTTTGTTTGGCTAACCTGAGTCTGTCAAACACTTACAAGTGTACTTACGCACACACTGGCACACACGCACACACACACACACAGAGGAAGAGGGCAAGGCATTGTCAAGTGTTTCAGGTAAATTTACTTTAATCACTGCAAAGTGCAAAGCGGCGGCAAAACGCGCAACAACACTTAAAACTGGACGCTGTGCAGGCGTTATGGGGGGGGTGGGGGGAGTGGCACACCTGCCGTGTTGGGAGTCGTGCAAGGGGTGTAGGGCGTAGTGGGGACGAGGCGTGGCGCTGCCCTTTTGTCTTATGTTAATTACTGGTGTCAACTTGCGCGGCATGAAATGCAGAAAACGCAACTTTGAGTGCGCACTCGTATATCCTTTGAGCCTGAAAGCCATCTACCTGCCCAGCACCGTCTGCACCCCCCGCCTCTACCCTATTTTCACGCAGCCTTTCTCTCTCTCTCTCTGCCCAGCATTTGCCACAAGCCAACTGTCGTTTCTTTTGCCAGTTTCCGCGTTTGAAATTAAAAACCAACACTGGCCAAGGCCCAAGCCCAAGACCAGCTCCAGGCCCAGCCCCAGCAACGGCACTGCCTTGGCCCGCCCCTTCAAAGAGCGTCGCTTAACCTACAATAACAACCATGGCTTGTTGACATTTTCCATAATTACCGTGCGCAAAGTGAAGCAAAATTGTTGATTTTATTTTGCATTATGCTCGCCACATTTTTTTTCATTTCTTATTTCATTTCGCCCTTTCCCTTTGCAGCAGCAGCAGTAGCAGTAACAGCAACAACAACATTGCCTGATAACAAAAAACAGTATTAATGTTAACATAAACAGTAACAGCGCTGCGCATGCTGTTACCCCTGCCTGGAAGTCGAGAGTAACCCCTAACAGCGTTCATTTCTGGAAACTGCGCAGTGCTAGCAAAGTGCTGTTAAGCCTGTCGGCTGTTAAGTCTGTTGTCTGTTAGCAGTCGGCAGCCGAAGTGCTGTTAGTGTAGCCAATAAGCCACTGAAGGCAGCGCCTGCAGTTAGAAGTCTGTTATCCGCAGGCACTCGAGCCGCTGTTAGAACTTACAGTACACTGTTAATTGTCGGTAGGTCAACTGCTGTTAGCATAGTAAATAAACAGTACTCTGTTAGCCGTGTGCAGGTGGTCTGCTGTTCGCCTGTACAGCTGTCGGCTGTTAATCGAGCTGCTGCTAGCGCTGCCCGCACTCTGTTAATCCTCTGTTGTCTGTTGTCTAATACACTCAACTTTTTAAGCCAATTTCTGTTGAAGCCCCCCGGCTTCTCTTGGCGGTTGCGGAAATGCATTTAAAAATTATGTGAAAAGTCGGCAGAAAATGAATACATATACTGCGTACAATATGTGTGTATATTCACTAACACTCACTCTAGCTCTGCTGCTGCGCCTTAGTGATGATGCTGCTACTGCCAGCTCATTGAAAGCCCACCCGCTGTGCGGGCTGTCTCGCCCTCACCCTGCCCCCCACCTGAGACCTCCGCCCGCCTGGTAAACGTATGCATATTTGCATAATGGTTTCAGTGTTTCAAAAACTTGCTAAACACTCTTGATAGACAAGATAAAACACTGGCGCTGGCATTTTTGCGCATAATTTATGTTGTTGCTATGTAGATTTTCCGCGGCCACAAAATGAAGGCGTCGCGCCAAGCTGCGCCTCATTGCGCACACTTCTTCCCACATCCCCTCCCTCTCCGCTAGCTTCGACTCCAGCCAAGCAGCATAAGTTACTCACCTGTCTGTGCACACCTTTATGCACGCCTGTGTGTGTTGAAAATTATTTTAATTACTTTAATTAGTCGTACGTTGTTGCCGAGAGAGATTTGCGGCCTAAGCTGCTGCTTAATCCACATCAAGGCTTTAACTTACAAGTGAGAAACAAAAAAGGTTTAAATTCTCATTTATTTAAGTTCCTCTTAAACTGCTTTACTTTCTTTGCCATGCGCCAAACTTAGTTTCTATTTTATTTCATTTAGTTTTTCACTTGTCTCGCAATTTTTTCAATAATATGCCAAATATATATTTAGGTATATAATAAAAATATATATTTTGCCTGGCAAAATCAACAGAATTTCATTCAAGTTCTCTAAAAATTGGAATATTTATTTTGATTGAAAAATAAATCGAACCTATGAATTTATTATGAAAACATAAGCGCCAACAATGGCAATGACAGTGACGGCAACCTACAACGCACAATCGCCCCGCCCCGCCATCTCCCGCACTACCCTGACAACATGCGAGGTAACCCATGACCCAAGTTCCCCCCGTTCCTCTCTTTCCCACTTTCTCTCTTCTTCTATTGCTTTCTCTACTCCGACTGGCAACTTCAATTTTTGTGCAGTGAAAATTGTCGTATACGTAGTTGATTTTCTTTAGGGACAACAACTTTGGCACACTCTCTTCCCCTCAACATCCTTATGCCACCCCTGACACTTGCCCCAATGATATTTGGCATGTGAATTTTCGCTGCGTTCGCCTTTTGTTGTTGTTCCGCACGTTAAGCTGAAGTAATCGCAATGAATATTTACTTTAAGCAACGCATATATGATATAATTTGTTCGCCATTTCATACTGGCAGGTAACACACTGAACGCACACACACAAACACTCACACAATAAGCACCGTTAGCTTGTATGCCACTTGTAAGTCCATCGAGTTTATTTGCCTAATCCCAAATTCAATATGCCAAAGTGTCTATTCGAATAAATTGCATCCTCTCTCAGTCGCATTTGCACTTGAACTTCAACTGCCAATGGCACTTGTCGCACTTGTTGTTGTTGCCCCAGTTATTGTTGTTGTTGTCACATGAGTTTTATGTTTATTAGCACCTGGGCAAACAATAAGCCAGCAAATTGTTGTAGATGGGCAACAATCTCATAAGGTAATTGGGTGCTGCATTTTAATGCCAGTCACATTTTTTGTTCACTTTATTTGAGTTGAATTTAAAGTTAATAACCTGAATATGCAATTAAGTAGAGTATTTCAGGCGGAGTAGAGTTTATTAATATTTGAATATACATAAGAAGGAATCAGAATATATTGAAGTCAATTCAATTTTAGCATAATTTTTAATCTTAATATTGATATAAGTAGCGAAAGAAAAGAATTAAAAGAGACAAGATAGAAGGCTTCAATGGAACTTCGATCGATATCTTAAGATACCTTTTTCAGGTTATTCATACGATATTAATAAAATATTTAAGGGTATTCCAAAAGCCTCTCATGCATTGCTAAACTAATCTCAACTCAAATCTCATCAACTTTGCTTCGTTACCAATTCCATAACTCTTTAAACAATATTAAATAAAATTCCTTCGCCCTTTCCTTCACTGTCTATCTCTGCCTCTTTCTATGCGTCTTTCGCCCGCAGTCAAAACGTCTAAAGTCAAAAATCTTAAATAAAAAGAATCCCAAAGTCAAAGTCAAATAACAGATGGTCCAGCGATAACATCGACTCTATAGCGATGGCCTGTTGAGTTGAGTCTGCCGCAGGCCTGTTAAATGCAGGGGCAGAAGGGGCGTGGCAAACACGCCACAACTGCAGATGAAAGTGCATTTTAATTGTGGGCAAAGCAGCAAAATAAAATCCATTTGAAGTTTACACAATTTGAACATTGCCTGCTGCTTAAGCTCCTCCTGCCCCTCATCGTGTTCTGTTCAAGGTACTTTGGGTTTATTAGTTGGCCTAAGTTGTTGAGCCTGTAAATTTTCAGTGCTTGGCTTTTGCCAGCGGGCCTTTCATTTGTAAAATTGTTCAAGATATTTTCCATTTTTCCGCCAGAGTAAATAGTAATTCCCTTTTTCTAAACTTGCTGAGTGAAAAATTGATGAAATTTTCATGAGCTCAAGCTCGTCTATGGAATCTATTTGCATAGACATAGCAAAGGTTTCTGAGCCCAAAATGGTTTTTAATTGAAAAGTTTCGTCAGACTATTAATCAGGCAATTGCATTTTAAATGCAGCACAGAATATTTGTTAAAAATCGAAAGCAGCAATAACCCAAAAATAGAAGCACAAGCAGAAGAATTGATGAAAATTTATGATGATATCTTTGTGTGGGGTTTCGCTTTCAATGCTCACAACTCTATCACTCACTCTCTTTCTCTCTCTCTCTCTCTCTCTCTCTCTCTCTCTCTAACTCTCTCTCTCTATCTCTCTCTCCATGTGATTGCTGTATTTGCAGCTGGTTTTACCATTGCAAATTCAACAATATGCGCTTAAAATCTTTACTTATGGTTTGCCAACGCAAACGAACAGAGACAGCGGGTGAGGTAGAAGGTTGGAAAGGAGACAAGCAGGGAGGGTGGTAAACTGTCGTTCTCAACGCCAGATAGGACAAACAAACACAGGACAATGATAACAACAACAATGACAAAAAGCTTACAATGCATACAGGCGCTACAGATGTGCATAAGCAAACATATTGCGCATACGCCATGTTAACCATAAGCTTGGCTCGTTGTCAACAGCTGTTTCTTTGTACCGCCCGCCACCGCTGCAAAGTGTTTAATGACAAATGACATGGGCTACGGCACGACGCTTTGCCTTCAAGCCCCTCCCCCTCCACACCCTCCTGTGTCTCTTTCTGTCTGTCTGAGCCAGAGCTGACTGACCGTCGAAAAACTGTAATGAAACATGGAAGACAAGAACTGTATCTGAAGAAGATGCCACACTGCAGGGCAGCACAATACACTCATATCAGGGATGGAGGGCGTAGAGTGCACGGACAATTGTGACCCAGAGAGAGAGAGAGAGAGAGAGAGGTACAAAGCTGGCAACATGCATAAATTGTCTGCGCCGGGCGACAGCTGAGATTGATTTGCATGCGACAGTTTTGTAAAATGTTCTTGTTGTTGCTGCTCCTCTTGTTGTTGTTGCCATTGCAAGTAAAACGTAAATTAGAAAATTTTAATTTAAAACGCATATAGCCATAAAATGTGTGACTAACTCCTCCTTATCCTCCCCCCTGTTCCCGCCCAAGTTATTTATCAAAACATTAAATACGAAAATTCTTAGCAAATGTTTCGCATTAAAATTTACTCCAGGGGTGGTTAGGGGAGGGGGAAATATTGAAAAACGATTTTGTGGCAACGTCAGAAAAAGCTTTTGCCACATCGTTGGGTTTTATGGTTTCGCGCACGCACAAAACTTTGCCAACAGCAACAGAATCAACAGCAGCAACAACAACAACAACAACAACTACGGCTGCAACTTACTTTAACTTCTGGCTTGCAGTTTAGAGTTTATAGCGCCGAAAATGTTCATTTTCATTTTGATTTTCATTTTCATTTTACCGCTACTCCAGGCAGCAACTTACCTGCAACAGCTGCTGCTGCTGCTGCAACAGTTTCTTCTGTTTTGCATTTAGCTGCTGCAGCAAACTTTCGTCGAGCAGCCAATCAAATTGCGGTTAAGCGTGCGTAACCAAGCACCTGAGGGGTTAGCAGTCAGTGGGGGGAAGGGGTTCAGGCTTGGCAAGTGGGCCAACAACTAACTGTAGTTGGCAATCAAAAATTTATGGTCAGCGTAAAGCGGCGGTTGCCTTAAATAACCAAACGATGGCGCCGGCCTCTTGCTCGTCCTCGCCGTCGGCCTCCGCCTGGGCCTGGTCCAGCATTAAGTGCCACATAATTGCTTAATCTCTGCGGCTTTTACACGACAGCGTAATAATTTATTTCACTGTCAGCTGAGAGCGAAAGGGAAAGAGAGAGATAGAGGGAGAGGGAGCGAAAATGTAACGAAAAATAGCCAGTGTGTCGAGCGGCGGAAAAGGACAACGCAAATTATGCAGTCACGTCGCAGTGCCAGCCCAGTCCGAGCTCAGTTCAACCCTTTCCCTGCTAAAGGGCATCATATTTTTTGGGGTCACTAAAGGATTTCTGACGCGATGAGCCGCCTGTCAGTCCCAACTGTCCTCGGTTAACATCCCAGTGAGTTGGCAGGCCTTGCGGTAGGTTCAGTCTATGAGTAACTGTAGCTGTAACTGTAACTGTAACTGTTGCTGTTGCTCTTGCTCTGTTTTCCGGGCAATCGAGCGTGGACCGCGTGCTGGAAAACCCCAAAAACCCGACAACTTTGGCGCAATTACATTTGACGTGCTTAATTATTTCAGTTTCTGTAGAACTCAAGCACTGCCAGTAGGTATTGTGTATTTAAAGCAATTGTGCAAGCAAGAGACTGTAAGCGCTGAACGAATTTATACCGAGCGCTGAAAAGTTTGCTATACTTTTGTTACTATGCGCGATTTTGTTTAATGAACATTTTGAATTTATATATGTATATTACTGGTTCATTACTACATTAGGTAATGCCTTTTATTTGTATGCCAGAAGATTCTAGAGATGTAATCACAAGTTAAATAATAATTGTTGATTCCTACTTATATATATTGTACATACATGAAACCATTACATTTGTATAATAACGTGTTTGCAATCATTTTAATTGAACATCAGACAATCTTTCACAACAAAATCCAATATTTTAATATGCATTAGATCAAATTAAATTCTAATAATAAGTTAAAGCGTTAAGCATACGTGCTTAAAGAGTGCTGATTTAATTTGCAGCAAAACTATGCAAGTTATTTGGCTATTTATTTTTTGTACTACATTTGCTGTACATGCGTGAAAACAATGTGAAAACAATATTCGTTGTGGGTTTCAACCTCAGCTCACAAGGCGTTTTAAGTGGCAGCAAAACCGACAAGAGGCGAGCACAAATCAAATCAAACTCGCAACCACAATGTAAGTTTTGGCAAAAGGCACGTGCATAAATTATCCGCAGATAATTGTAGAAATAACAACAAGACAGAAGGGAAAGAAGTAGGAGAGAAGGAGGTGGAGGGGGGATGAACAGTAAGAAGCTGTGCTGCACATTATGAACATTGTGCATAAATTTACACCTAATCAATGCAATATTGAAAGGAATTTGACAGAGCGCCAGGAAGTTTGCTAGATAAATGACTCAGTGTCTGAGTGTGTGTGAAATATGCTGCATAATAATGTGCATACTTTGAAGATTAATAGATTTTAATTAGTGAGCGAATAAATAGACAAGTGCACTGGCATTCCAGGCGCAACAGAGACGAGATGAGTTTGCCGACTTAGTGCAGATTGATTGATCGCTACGGCATTACATTGTACAGTTGGAGCGTGGAGTGGTGTGGCGACGCCCTGTTTGTTTATAACAGCATTTAATTACAAAATCATAAGCTGTCAGCACACACACTCACACGCACACACACACACACGGGTAGGCAAACGCGCACACACTCGTGCGTGGAAAACGCCTTTTCAGCTGTGCATTTGACAGGCGCCTGCCTAAGGCGTTTATCTGTGTAATATGATGATGACGTCTCCTGTGTGCTGCCTCCTGTATCCTGCATCCTGCCACTACGTCCTACTCCCTGTGAGTGCAGTGTGTGTGTGTGTGCGTGCGTGTGTGTACACTGTGCGCTCTGTTTGTCCCTGTCCTGTGGGTGGGGCACATAAAATATGCACGATACTGCACTTTGATATATGTATGCGCCGCCATGTTGTCGCATTTATTTACCCAAGCGTTTGGGGACAACTATCCCCGCCCACCACCACACCCTCCTTTCTCACCCTCTCTCTCACTCTCTGTCTGTCCCTCTACCACTCAATGCCCCTGCCCCTGGGCAACCCTGCACCAGCATCGACAACAACTCACAAGCACAAAAAACTGCATATTTTCAATATGATGTCGTGTCAATAACAGTTATATTGCCTTATATGCCACTCTCTTACCCCTTGCCCCTCAGCATGCCAAGTAAACGCAGATGAGCTGCTTTGATGGTTCATGGTTTGTGGAAGGGTTGCGCCTGTGAAACGAGCTCGGTTTGTTGCATCCGCAGTAGTTTGACAATGCGCTGCAAGTTTTTTTTTTGGGGGGCTGGAGAAAACATGGCTTGTAGATAAGGTTGTTTACTCATCATTATAAAACGCTTTTATGTGTGGGCAAAATAAACAAAAATAACTTCAGTAATAACATACTTTGTACAGTATGAGAGCGGTTTAACATCTCAGTCTATCAAACTGTGAAATGAATATCTTCGAGAGTGAAAGAATTCTTTTGTTGCAAGTTTATAAAAAGAATTTCCATTTATAAGACTGTTTAAAATCTTAAAACTCAATTTAATTGTATCAAACTATTTTAAAAATATTTCTTAAACAATATATTTGCTGTTTCTATTGCAATTTTTAAGTTTCCCCTTAGAAATTTCTCCACTTTAGTTCGTTCCTCAACATACCTACATAGATTCCATTCCATTTTCATTAGATCGGCACATTTGTATCTTAATTATTCCGACACTCGCCCATTAATCACATCAGGCAGCTGTTGCTGCTTCTGCTGCTGCTTCTGTTGCTGTCCTACGACATCATTTACAGTTGGTTGAGATTCGCCAGGAAGTGCAGCGCATACGAAGGAACTCAGCACCTAACCAAGCAAAGGAAGAAGCCAGGAAAGCTGTGAACGCAACTTGGTGGTAGTAGACGGGGCTAAAGGAAGCGGGAGAGAGGAAGCAGAGAGTTGCACTGCCTGCCAGCTGTTTGGTTTCCTTGAGAACTTCCTTGTACTTCCGGTTTGCCAGTCAAAAGGCAAAGGAAAAGGCAAACGTTCTTGCCGCCACAAAAGTGAACCAGTAAGAAAAGCAACAGTCGCGCGGCACGCGACAGTGGGATACCCTTCGACCTATGTTCCGGTGTAGTTTAATTTGTAAAATTCGTACACATATACAAAGGCGCATACTTTTAAATTATTGCCGACAGATGGCGCTCGCGCTTTGCGCTCGCCCGCCTCCCTTGTTAGCTTATACAAGCACTTGGTTTTATGCACATCCTTTCTTAAATAACTTCTGTGTTTATTGTCCGATCGGATTGAAATTTCGAGAATACGTAGATATTTATATGAGCTTAGTATGAGTTAAAGTCTGAAAGTTGTATCTTGTATACAACGCTTACAAATTGAGTTCAAAAATTAAATTATTTATTTGCGGGGGCGGTGGGCGTGGCACCTAACATTTGAAATAAACTTGATCAGCTTAGAGTACACAGGAGTCTTCCTGCCAAATTTGGTAACTCTAGCTTTTATAATAGCTGAGATCTGTGCGTTCACACAGACAGACGGACAGACGGACAGACGGACAGACGGACAGACAGACAGACATGGCTCAATCGACTCGGCTTGTGATCCTGAGCAAGAATATATATACTTTATGGGGTCTCCGACGCCTCCTTCTGCCTGTTACATACATTTGCACAAAGTTAGTATACCCTTTTTTGACCATTTTCAATGGTCGAAGGGTATAAAAACGCTACAAGCGCCAAATATTTCATGGCAGTTGCACACACACACACTTCTAACACCCAACACTCACACATGATTGTCGATGGGCGTGGCATGCTAGTGGGCGTTGGTTGGCAGTGTCTAGAGGCATGTTTGTTTATTTGCATCTCGCCTAAACAGTTCTTCTCGGGCGTCGAGTGGGAAAGATTTTTGGATCGCAGCCAGCAAAGAAAAGCGCAACACAAATACGCATATCAAATTTTTCGCTAGCAGAGCAAAAATGGTTGAAAAAATTCCCCCTCTGAGAGCAGGAAAAATACGCAGGACACACACAGATTGCAGAAAGAAGAGGAGAATGAGAGCAGGCGCATATTTATGTACTCCTTGTGCGTGAGTGTGTGTGTGTGTGGCACACTCAAAGAGACTTTTGACTTTGCGTGCAACTGAGCATATGAGCGTGATTTCTGCATTTGAGCTTACGCCGTGCACGAAATGAACGTGGCAGAGGGGCAAGCCAGGGAGGGGGGGAGTTTGCCGTGGGTAAAGCGGAAGCGAAATGTCCAGTTTGCACTCCTCACTCTTCGCTCTTCGCTCTTTTGGCCTTTCTCCACTTGAACTGCCATTTTGGTCTCGCTGCGTACCGGAGTCGGACTCGGACTCGCAGTCTCGCTGTCTGTAGTTCTGTTTTGTGTTCAGCGTGTAAAGCCTGCTGAAATTTCAAGCACTTTTGACACTTTTACGGCAGAGCAGAAGAACGTGCGAGAGAGTACGAAGCACACGGAGAGAGAGAGAGAGGGGCCAGCGAAAGCGGCTGTAACCTATACCACGCAAGCGGACAGTGTCCTCGCCTGCGACAGTCCACAGGGGAGAGAAAGAGACATGGAGAAGAGAAAAGAGAGAGAGAGAAGGGGAGAGAGGGTGAGAGAGAGAGGTGAGACCCACGTGAACCCAGGGCAAAGCGTTTGGCATAGTCTTACACAAAGATTTACGTACAACATGTTGACATAAAGTGCGCAAAAGTGGAATTGCATTTCGTATGAAACTTGAGTATGCTCTTTTGTTAACACGATGATGATGATGCTTTGCCACACACACACACACACACATGTACATGGACACACACAGACACACACGCACACACACCCTCTGCCAGCTATAGCAAATCGCATCAGTCTGTGTGCTGCTTTAACTCTTTGGGCATTTTTAACAAGGCATAATGTGGCACACACAAATACAAACATACACACATCACTTTCACACACACACGCCTATATCACTCACACACTCACACTCATCACTCTCTCACACACACATGCAGTTCACACTTTAAGTGTTGCGGCTTAAAATTGCTGGCATTGTTGCTGTTACGCTGTTAGCAGCTCTGCAAATTGAATGTCGAGCACAAATTCCAGCTTTAAAACTCAATCACATAAATTCCAAAAGCAGAAGAAATGCGAGACAGAGACTCAACTAATTGAAAAGCATATTTATGCATTGCCAGAGTGCATTGAAATATGCAAAAATATTTGCGCAAATTTATTTCACACACTTCTAAATTGTTTTGCAAAACATAAGTGTGGAAGTATGGGGGAGTCGAATGGCAAATGCCGAGAGCTAAAGCGAACTCAACTTGGACTCCACAATACTCTAGAGTTATCTCTCTTATAAAAATAAGTAAAGAAATTCTTCAAAATTTAAGAAATTAGTGCAGCTATTTTCCACTCTTATAAATTCATTAAATTTTTGTTGATGTTATGTTTTAATCATTTTCATAAAATACTTGGCAAATTAACATTAAATATACTAACTGTTCATAGCACTTAAAAAATTATATATAATATATAATAGACAAATATGTTTTTAAGTTTAAATATATTTTTTATTTAATTCCAATAAGTCCAATTGAATAGTCGAAAGTAAAAGCTCTTTAAGTATTAAAAAAATAATTGAGCTATTGAGGTCCACTTTGATTAGTCAGGGATTCGCGCGTAACAAACATTGGCTTGGTATTACAAGGACTATTTGATTACAAACTCATTATATCAAGTTTCAAAAAGTATGTTTATTCATCGTGCATTTACAATTTCTAGTATTAACTGAGTTTTTCTTTCTGTAAATAATTTAAATAATTTTCGTGTAGCTTTTTAACTTGCCACTTTATCATTTCTGCAATAACATTCCGTGTTGCTATACTTAGTACCACTCAAAGTATTATAATATATATTGTTGGCCAACACTTCTATGCTTAAGAGTTAATAATTTATAATCCTTTACTTTTCGTTCTCCTCCTGTGAAACTTATCAGTTTGCGTTGGTTAATCTAAGCATATTAGGCGTGGTTCACTGACTCCGCCCCTGCGCTCAGCCTAATCAGGATGCTCTAGCTTGGCAAGGGAAATAAATATTATTTTAAGCTATGCGCTGCCAGCAGAGGGAGAAGTGGAGGGGGGTGTTTAGCGAGCTGATGCAAGTTGTTTGTGCATTAACCCAGACACCTTGCAACAACACTTTGGCCAGGTAATTATATCAGCCAGCTGGAAAACTGCATTCTGCCTCCCAACTGGGAGCTAACATTTTTCAGCACTTAAGTGGCCTTTAACACCTGCTGTTGCCAGGAATCTACAAGGTTGCTGCTGCTGCTACTGTTGTTGTCTTGTTGTTTGCAGCAGCCATTAGGAGGAATCTAAAGCAAAATATAAACGCTACGTGACCATAAATAAAATTGACAAATGTCGCACCAATTTTTCAGCACACTTTTCATGTCCATTTTTGGTTGTTTTATTAGTTATTTGTTTGGTTTTTTTTTGTTTTTCTTCTGTCTGCTTTGTTTCGTCCGACCGCAAAAAGTAAGCAAACGGAGCGTAGCGCATTTTGCGCAAATTGAGTTTGTGGATTAGAGCTGAGCAAATTTGTTATGCAAAACTGTGCGTGATAGATATCAAATATGCATATAGAATAGGTATGTACAATATATACTATATATATTTAATATTCATTTATCGCGAGTGCCGAGCTGAGTTGGCCCAAGGCGAAGCTGTTAACTCAATTAAGAGCACACACACACACACACACATACATATTATTCTATGCAAATGACATAAAAGATTTCGTGGCAAAGATTTGCCATAATGATTGCATAATCATAATAACAATGCTGCTGGTGTACATGGCCGGGCCGGCCGCGGGACATGAAGAATTTTTGATTTCATTGAGCACTTGATTGGCATAAGTAAGCATTGCCAAATTGCCAATTCACATTGTCGAATCATGGCGAATCGATGATCGTCCCCGCGAGCGCCTTTGCCAAAGAGCGTTTACTGCTCGCCTCCCTCCCTCTCTCTCTCTCTCTCCTGCTTTCTCTCCTCTTTCTGCCTCTCTTGTTCTCTTTAAAAGCGTACATAGCATTTAATTTGATTGCTGCATATGTTCAGGCGCTCAAATGGCCATGAAAACATATTGAGCAGCGCCCCATAAAAGGCAGTTTTATTAACTTCAATACAAATAGCAGTGTGTGTGTGTGTAGGAAGGCGGCGAGGGCGGAACAGGGGCGTGGCAGAGAGGTATCCCATTGCTGGGCTGTAGCCAGAACCAAAGCCAGAGCAACAACAAAGTGGCGACAAAAGTTTCGCAAGTGATGTTGTTTAGAATGTCAGTTGAATTTATTGTTCTTTATTATTAATGATTGGCACCAGCAACAGTCAGAATTTCTGTATTTGCATATGCATATGTTAAAGCAGAAGGTTTTATAATAAATACTTTGCTTAATAGCCAACATTTGAAATAAACTTGAATTGCTTGTCAAAATTCGGTGTCTCTAGCTTTTATAATAGCTGACCTGTATGCGTTTTGGTATACAAATGAACATCTATACAGACAAACAGCCACTCCACACTACTCTCATTTTCTAATACAATAAATTATATTGGTTTCCAATTGCCAAAAAAAAGAGAGAGAGAGATAGGAGAGATAGAATCCCTAATTGATATTGTGAGAATGTATACTACTCATAACGCTAAGGTGTTATTATAAATTCAAAGGGAATAGTATGAAATGAGTTATTACGGAGTCCAACTGTGTAACCGCAAAACTGTTCAATTTTATTAGATACTGTTTCGATGTACTTTTCAAAAAAGAATAACAGTATAAAGAACAAATTTTACAATGAAATACCACAACTTATAGCCCTTCACTTTGTGGTGGTATTATCGGAGGAGGTCTGAAAAAATATCAAACTATAGATAATTTCATTTTATTTTTATTTTATTTAAAACTTACGGTGTTTGAAAAATATATGTATCTCCATTACGGGTATGTAAGGACCCTGTGGCAATTTTAGGGTGACAATCAAATTCGAAACTCAACCACAAGTTGATCACAGCAAGCAGAATCAGAAAATATTTGAACATCTTTATTTGGCTGTTACAATACGACTGGACACCACTAAAGGTTTAACGGAAACAAGAAGACTACACTGACAAAATTATTCAACATTTTCGCTTCTACAACATTATTGTACATAATATTGAAAACATTTATACATATTGTTTTTTTCAGCCGTGCGTTATCAAGATGATCATATAGCTGCGATTTAAATAAACCAAAAAGTTAAATTAAACCAGTAAGAAAGGCAACAGTCGCGCAGCACGCGACAGTGGGATACCTTTCGACCTATGTTCCTAAGTATGTAGACATATACATATGCACATACTTTGAAATTATTCTCGACAGATGCCGCTCGCGCTTCGCCCTCGCCCGCCTCTTTTGTTAGCTGACACAAGCACTTGGTTTTATGCTCATACTTTCTTAAATAACTTCCGTGTTTATTGACCGATTGGATTACAATTTTGAGAATACGTAGATATTTCATTCAGCTTATTATATGTTAAGGTCAGAAAGTTGTATCTTTTATACAGCGCTTATAAATTAAGTTCAAAAATTAAATTATTAATTTGCGGGGGCGGTGGGCGTGGCATCCAACATTTGAAATAAACTTGATCTGCGCCGGCTACTCAGAAATGTTCATGCCAAATTTGGTAACTCTAGCTCTTATAATAACTGATATCTGTGTGTTCATCTGGTCATCCGGACATCCGGACAGACAGACAGACATGGCTCAATCGACTCGGCTAGTGATCCTGAGCAAGAATATTGTATATACTTTATTGGGTCTGCCACGCCTCCTTCTGCCCGTTACATACATTTGCACAATGTTAGTATACCCTTTGTTGACCATTTTTAATGGTCGAAGGGTATAAAAAGTTATAGAAATTAATCGTATTTCTATATATAATTAAAATCATATTGCGATAACAGATAATTTTATATATTAAATTTAATTTTAAATGTGTTTAAATGATCTAGTTAAGGCATAAATGAACTGCACATCTTTGTCGCCTGTAGCTGCCGTGGGGCCTCACTCAACATATGTACGTACAAGTTACACACACACACAACAGCTCCCACACAGACATGCATGAATGTATGTATGTGTATCGCGCGTGAAGGTATGTATGAGCACATACAATTCAATTTCCTCAAATGTTGTATTTATTATTTCCTCATTGCACTGGCGACGACGTCAACGTCGACTCCGGTGACGACGACGACGTCCTCTTTGGAGTTAGTCCGTAAATCGCAACAGTTAAACAAGCGTGCACACACACACACACACACACACACATATGCATACACACTCTGCCATACAGAGAAGCAGACAGATAGTAATACAGGAATACAGACAAAGTCGGACAAATACAGGAACAGGACTTGTGTATGAAATTTGACAATATTGTTGGCACACACACGTACACCTGTACAGGAGAGTATACATACAGAGAGAGAGAGAGGGAGAGAGAAAGACAGAGACTAGCAGAAAGGCAACGTGAGGCAGCTGGCTTGCAGGTAGGTAATCTGTCTGGCTGCCTGTGTGTGCAGGGGAAAGGGGAAAACAGGCAAGGGGCATATGGGTGTGGCAGGCTGTGCACTGTGCAGCGTTTCATGCTTTAAACAATGCGATAAAATGGTATTAGTCACGTTAAATTGAATTTATTTAAGCGCACTTTTAGGCGCAGGCGAAACTCGGCATAAGCTGGCTGACTGCCTGCCTCCATAGCAACAACAACAACAACCTTGCAGCCGCTTTACGGCTCATTGTGAGTGTTTGTGTGCGTGCGTGTGTGAGTTAAGCCTCATTGTCAGCATATCCTTTGAGTGTTTTATGTCGGCGCACAGCAACAAAGCGACAGACGGCAGCACATAGCCCGAACCAGCGCCCGACGATTACCCGCCGCGACAACGGCAGCGCTTCAATTGCTTTGGCTACCCGGGCGCCGTGGCAAAGCGCTGCCTGTGCGCGCCTGTCTATTAAATACGCGAATTATGCAAATTATGCGGCATTATTAGATTTATTTGTGGCATTATTCGGCCGTCAAGTATGTAGTAGCTATACTGCGTGTGCGTATACGCAATTCTGTGTGGGCGTGGCACTCAGCAATTGCGTAAGTTTTAAGTAACTCGCAGCACACGCACGAGCATGATTTACACGCTCCGCTCACCTCGCCCCTCCACACGACACTCTCTTTATAAGACAGTCAATTATGTTTGCACAGACGCAGAGCTCAAAGTCACGAGGTATTTAAAATAAATTCTTCATTTTCAAATGAGAATATAGTTGTGCGAATTTGCAGAACTGGAAAATTTTATTTGGTACTAATATGATGCAGTATTCGAAAAACAATACAGGTTTTCATAGATTGCTGTAATGATCGATCACAATCAAAGCCCACATTCTAAAGTCCTGTGGTTAATAGTTGGAACGCATCATTGATTTATTGACGGTATCGGTATGATAGCTTTGGTGGAGGTCTGAAAAATGTATAAAGAAAATTTAAATTGTTCACTTAAGATAACTAAAATGATTTACTTTGTAGAACTTTTCTCTTCAACATAGTTTCGAAATATACTGGCAGTTGAACTACTAAACCACAAGTTGAGCACAAAAAGCAGGATCAAAAAATATTTCAACATTTTCATTTAGCTGTTGAAATACGACTGATGATCACTTACGGTCAACGAAAACAAGAAGACGTCAGTGCAAGGGATGGAATACAACATTTATGATTGGGTTTTTTTTTAATTTTTTAATGATTCTAAATTCTAATTTAGAAAAAAATTTCTAAGAAAAAGTGCTTATTTTACAGTGCTGGAAATTTTTGCAGGTTCTTATCTCCTCTATACGTAATAAGCATGTATGCCAAATTTCATCAAGATCACTCTTAAATTGAGAAACAAATTAACGTTACAATAGACAGACAGATAGTAGACAGTAGATTCCACGACCTATGCTCCAGTGTAGTTAAACTTGTTGAACTTATACAGATAAGGCAAACACTTCGGCAACCGAAGTGTGTTCGAGGTTCTCTTATTGTTCGTACACAATTGATACGATTAAGTTCCACCTTGATAACTGACACAAACTCTTGGTATTATGCTTATGCTTTATTAAATCATTTCTGTGTTTGTTATCTCATCAGAAACCTTTATGCTAGTTTTGGTGTCTCTAGCTTTTATAATAGCTGAGATCTATGTGTTCACACTGGACAAAGGAAAGACGGACATATAGAGGGACTGGCTCAATCGACTCGGCTAGTGATCATGAGTAAGAATATACAATATATACTTTATGGGGTCTGCCACATTTTTTTGTTGTTTGCATGCTACGAGTTCAAATTGACGGAGACTGAGTACACTCTGGATAGAGTAATGACCATGAACTGATGCTGTACTGTAGAAGTAAACATTGTAGAACCGATTAATTTAGCACAACGTCAGTCTCTTGCATCAGTCATTCGCTGCTTTCCATTTAGATGGGTCGTCTTAGTATTCAGTTGTTCGCACTTCATTGCCTAATAACGAATCTCGCAGCAGCACCAAGCTGCCTTCGCAGCTACGATGAGCAACAAATGCGTATTTGTATTTCCATATCGCGTCGGTGGTACAAACTTCGGGATGAACTCTATATGAAAACATGTCCAACGCTACAGCCTAGGACAGTTGGCTATGATGATTGTATGCAAACATTCAGTAAAATTGCAACTGAGCAATTAATTTCTGAACAAGCGATTGAAGAAGAAGATACAATATCTTTCAGAAGTCTGCATGCAAGCCCTTCAAAAACCTTAGATCGAAAAAAAGTAAAAATGAAACATCTCAAAATTGTAGAAAACGATAATAAGAAGCCTTGGTATCAGTTTTGGTAATAATGTGCATTATTGTTATCGTTTTATGTGAATATCAATAAACTGCTTCTAGCAAAAGAGCCCAACTTGGCATTTAAAACATCCAAAAGTGTGAAAATGGGAAGGTAAAACAAGGAACAAGGAAAGAGAAGAAAGTCACATTCAACTCATTAGATGCCGTGTGCAATTCGAACGTCTTGTTTTTCCACTCGCAAGCAAACAATATAATCCATTTGGTTTTATAGCCTGTGGCTGCTTGTACAAATGTCACTGGACACACTATGAAAAGCTGATCGCTATGATATGCGAACCTTATGCTAATCCACGCAGTGGAAACTGAAAATGGAAAATGGCAAATGGAAAACTGGAAACTGAAACAGCAACTGAAAACAGAGAATGGAGTATAGTGCAGAGCAACGGATTAAGCCATTCGGTTGCAATTGTTTTGTTTGGTGCTGGTCCTGCTGCTGCTGATACTGTTGTTTTTATTGTTGCTGCTGCATAAATATTTAAAATTTAATTGAAATTGCATTTGCAAGCCGTGGGGAGCTGAATGAAACAGAGACGGGCAGAGACGGGCAGAGGCGGGCAACGAGGTCACGGTAAGATCAAAAGACAAGCGTTTGGCAGTTGTGGAAATCAACGCCTGAGAGCATGCAACACGCACACACACACACACACACAGAGACAGACAGGCAGAGGGAGTGGAAGAGAGAGCATGACAGAGAGAGACAGTGAGACGGAGAGAAAGAGAGACTGGTACGCGTGCAGGACATTCGAAAGCACAAAAGCGTTGGCTGGCAGGCAGTGGGCAGCGTTGACAAGCGCCAAAGTTGAGCAAGAGTGACGGCTGGGAGAGAGGGAGAAGGGGGCTATGCTGGTCAGAGCGCTGTGGCGGCCATGTGGCAGTCTCTATCTCTGCGTGCTTGTTTACTGTTGTTCGGGCTTTGGCAAGCGATTGCGTTACTTGCACGCATACACAGACAGGCACCCATACGCACACATACACACGTACGTGCACAGACACGTTTGAGCAACGCCCACATGCGCTTCCTTTTTGCATAAGCAACGCACGCCTGCACTTTGGGCACACAGTGCGTATGCGTTATATGGCTTGTTATTTATCTTTAGCTCATTGCTCCCGGGCAATGGCACTGACTGCCAATAAACTCCCCACACACAGAGCCAGATGAGACAGCGTGACCTGGACGAGAACGGTGGGCGGAGTGAGGTGTGGTGGGCGTGGCCGGCACTCAAGGGCGTTTAATTGAATGTACGTGCCCCGGAACATGGCCGTAGACACATTAACAGTGCAGCGCCGTCTGCTCGATGCCACCTTGACATCGTTATACTAGCTGCGACATTGAGGCAGCCACTGCAGTTGCAGCAGTTGCAGTTGCACTTGCTGATGCTAGCAACTGCAGTGGCACACGCTATTGTTGTTGTTGCTGCTGCTGCTCTTGCACCTTATACGAGCATAAATCAATGCAAATTACACTGTACGAACTCTGACATCGCTTAAAACTTAACACATGGCCATGCAAAGGTATATATGCCATCTCTGCATGTGCTTCTGTTGTGTCAGGTGCACCAAGTGTATGTGTATGTGTGTGTCTCTGACAATGCTCGTTTTTCAACCTTGCCATGTGCACCGCAATTTTGCATTTTTCATGCACGCATTTTAATCACTCACTCAAAGAATGCTTACCATGATAATCTTTGCTCGTTTTGCTTTCCCATTCCTGGCCATTTTTTACACACACACACACACAAGCACATACACTATGCAAATATATGTATATGTCTGCGTGCACGATATATGCAATTCCCATGCATGTTCAACATGATTAATTTCTGTAATAACTCGATTGGAATCACGCGCCACCAGCAACTTTTCCATCACGCATTACATGCACAGTGGCAATTCAATGCGAGGGTTGCCACAACTATTGCCACCAGTTATATTTATGCATATACTTCACAATAACTAAAGCAACCCTCGCTTAAGTCTGTTTGTCTGTGTCGATGTATTTGTATCTGCAGCTGTATCTGTATCTGCTGGCTGTCTCTGGTGCTAGGGCACGTTCCTTTTTCTGTGCTGCCCGTACGTGAGTGAGGATTGTGCATGCCTCTTTGCGAGTGTCTGTGTATATATTTCAGTGTGTGTGTATTTGTGTGTGTGTGTATGTAGTGCCGTTGCCATCGCCTCTCTGGCGGCATTTAGCATTTGACTGCAGTCAACCAGGCAAACGACACAAACGCTCCGACGGGCACAGACGCAGAGCCCCCGCCCGTGTGCCAGTTAAATCATTTTGCATGCAACTGCAAAAGTGCTGGTTCCTCTTCCCCTCACTCTTACACCCCACCCAACCCAATCACTCACCCTCCATGTCGTCTGCAGCTTGTCTCACTCCACATGCCACATGCTTTTTTATACAGTTCAATAAGTTTTAATGCACTTAATTAATTCCCTCTGGGTCTAGAAGGGCGTGGCATTTGCCAATTCAAATTCGATTTTGAAAATGTCTCTGATCCTTTCGCGTAGTTTTTTTTTCTCTTTTACTTTTATTTCAAATTGTCAACAGCATTAACTCTGCCCGCCCTCTGCTTGTTTACGTAATTTAAGTTATTCTAATTCAATTAGTTCGTCTCCTAATCGAGTTCACTGTGGTCACAAGTCAATTGGAAAATGCAATTTCGTTGGGTAAATATAAAATTTGTTGATTTCCGTAGCTGGAATAACTTCAAAAAAAGCAAGGAGAAAGTTCAGTATGTACCTATCTTTGCTATCTAGAATATATAAAATATAAGTAGCATTCGGGTAGAAAGGTATAATAACTCTGTAGCAACCAAAAATGTGTGTGTATTATATTTTCTTAATCAGTAAATTTCTCCACATTGCGAGTTCGCAGACTAGGGGACTTTTGTACTCTGCTGCCGTTTATATAATTCTTTTTTCTTAATTTAATTAAAGATTTTTCAATAATTGTTGCAGAATCTTGTGCCCAAGTTTCACACTCAGCCTAATCAATATTTCTTCCTCCAGTATACACTTTATAAAATTCGCATCGTTCAGTTGGTGCCAACAGCGCATTGCTGTATTAATTTCGTCCACTTTCACACAAGCCGATGAAGTTCCGCTGATGGATTACATTCGTGATCTATATTTTTTTGTTTGGCAGAAAGTTGATTTCAAACAAATAAACAAATTAGACTTGTCTATTTAAAGGCAGACAACATTGTTTTTTTGTTGATAGTATATATACTATAAAATAAACATCCTGTATATAAATGATAAACGAACGCATCGCTCCCTACGATCATTGATTATCCGCATTCACTGTAAACTAAATAATCAATTTATTCAGTCAGAAATACAATATTATTTCAATTCAATTTATTATTTGTGTTTGATATCAATGAATGATTGGTGGTTTTCTAAAAATAAAAAAATCTTATTATTCATGTCATGAAATACACTAATAACACTAATGAATTTATTAAATTACATTTTAAAAGATATAAAACGAAGCAAACTTACGGTGTTATAAATTTTTGTGCTTCATGATTGCTTGTTCCAAGGGCGGCCATCATTTCTATGGGAGTTCTTATATATATATATTTTGTGAGCATTAAGTTAAAAGTTTTTCTGGCAGAATCAAAAGCAGAAGTGTTACACTCCTCCTCCACACCATAACTATTTCCATTGTCGAACATACACTGCTGAAAGAGTTCGTCTTGCAGCATGAACAAACAACGATCTGCTGAAATAGGGTTTTCTACTTTATCGCAAGCCGAGGCAGCTTCGGTTATGTACCACAAGTCGAATATAAATACGAAGATTGTAAAATATTTCAACATTTTGATTCAGCTGATGGAACAAGACTAACAAGCAATATGTTGAAAAATCCAAAGAAGATTTTTCGCTGATTCAAAAGCTCTAAATACTGTTTGCGAAAAAGTACAATTATTTATGATGCTTTCAAATCATTTTAATTGCGAAAATCTATTCCAAACAAATAAATACATTCGGTTTGTATATTTTAAGGCAGACAACATTGTTTTTCGATGATAATAAATAAACATTATCTTGAACATAAATGAGGCAATTTGAATATTAGAGTTTCATTTGAGAGAGCGTTGGGAATCTTTGATCATTCGCCAACAGCTGCATCAACTAAATACAATTACTGGTAAAATATCCACCCAGATTTTTGATAAATACAGGTTGAGACAAATAACTTGGCAACCAACCAATGAAATAAATCAAAATGCTTAGTTGCTTATTTAATGCTACTAACATCGATCAATTAATGACGAGTTATTAAATTCTTCGAGCGCATTTCAGTTTATTTATTTATACAATTTATTTGAAATAATTCGTGTTGTAAATGTTGTGGGTTATTTTTTATGAGCAGGTGGGGAGGTGGGGGTGGTTACAGTTGGCCTGAAATAAAAATTTATTAAGATGCATCTATTATAATAAAAATTTATTATGGTTTTAAAGAAAAATTTTTTAAAATAAATATGTTATTATATATAAAAAGATGCTAACTTACGGGGTTCTAAAATCATGTTCTTTCTTATTTTGTGGTGTAAGATACTTAAATTCTATTTGTGTACCATTATTATATTCAGTGTTCATTGAATTGATCATTTTTATTACAGAATCAGATGCAGAAGTGCTACACTCCTCCTCCACGTCATAACTATTTCCATTGTCAAACATACACTGAACAAAGAATTTGTCTTTCAGTATAAGCAAATCACGATATTGTGTATTAGAGTTGTCTTCTTTATCACTAGTCGGGGCAGCTGCGCTTATGGACCACAAGTCGAAAATTAAAACGAAGATTGTAAGATATTTCAACATTTTTATTCAGCTGATGGAACAAGACTAACAAGCAATGTGTAGAAAACTACAATGAAGACTTTTCGCTGATACAAAATTCAGCAAGTTAGCTCTGAAAATTGTTTCCAAAAGGGAAATCAAATCATTTTAAGTGCGAAAATCTATTCCAAACAAATAAACACATTCGGTTTGTATACTTTAAGGCAGACAACATTGTTTGTTAATGATAATGCAATAAAAAACGCGTGCTCCGAACGATCTTTAATCACTGGCATCAACAAAATACAGTTATAAAATATCCATCCATTTCTATTTATTATTGTTGCCTTTTGATAAATACAGGTGAAGACATATAACCGTACGAAAAGCTGAATAATGTTAAAATATTTTTTTTTAAATTTTATTTATATAAAATCGAATCTTTTATGATGAGTAACCAAATTTCTTTCAGTGCATTTAAATATATTCAACTAAAATTATAATTTATTTATATATATTCGTTTTGTGAGTGTTATATAGAGTTAGTTATATAACTATTTATTATGTTTTCAATAAAATTTGTTTAAAATACAATATCATATCTTACGACGCAGTCAATTTAAAATTACATTAAAAAATACAAACTTACTGGTTAGAAAAATCTGGGTATCCGTAATTTCGTGTTCCTAAAGTCTTGAGATCTATTTGTGTTCCATTACAAATATATTCAGTGTTCATTAAGTTGAAAGTTCTTGTTGCAGATTCAAGTGCCGATGTATTACACTCCACGAACATTGCGTCCACATTTCCCTTCTCCAACATACACTTCTCAAAGAACTCATCTTTTAGTTCGTACCAACAGCGCGTGGCTGAATTATGGCTTCTCACTTTACCACAAGACGGGGCCGCTATGCTTATGGACCAAAAGGCGAAAATAAAAACGAAAATTGCGAGATGTTTAAACATCTTTATTCAGCTGATGAAACACGACTAACGATCAGTGTATCGACAAGTCCAAAGAAGACCCCTCACTGTTTTCAAATAAACAATGTAGCTCTGAAAACTGTTTTCGAATAAGAAAAATAAAATGAATTATAATGCCTTCTGAATTTTAATTATATATATGCCAGACAAAAGCTCATTAAAATAAACAAACACATTCGATTCGGCTATAAGAATATAAACATAATTTTTTCGGTTTTATATTATATTATGAATATAAACAAATATAATCTTTATGTCCGATTTGTTGCTTTGTAGTAAATATTCCCATGTGTTACATTCCGTATATGCTTTCTCACTGTTTTCCTTCTCTGACATACACTTTTGAAAGAATTAGTCCATCAGTTCGTACAACAACGATTTGCTGGAAATCTATTAGACTCTGTTTATGCACCATAAGTCGAAAATAGAAAGGCAGATTGTACGAATTTAGAATCTTTATTTAGCTTATCAAACACAACTAACAATAACTGTGTGCAAAACTGCCAAGAAGACTCCTCACTGATCTTGGACTAATTTAAATAACTTTAAAAACAGTTTGCGAATATGTTAAATGGCATTTACCAAACGAATGTATATATTTTGAAATTATTAAACAACAATTTATTTGAGAAAAGACATCAATGTCATTTATTATAATATACATACATTTTAAGAGACATTATCATGTTCAAACATAAATCAATTTTAATCTTTACGTATGTTTTGTGGCTTTGTGGCAAATTGTCCAAATAGCGAACGCATTGCTCCCAACGAGGTGCGATCATCAGCAACAACAGCTGGGGCAAAATCAAACTGAATTGTATTCATCCAGTTGTCAAGTTCCATCATCATTGTTATTGTTGCCTTTTGGGCAGCAGATCTGCCACATATTACGCAGTTACCATCTCCTCTTTTGGCGCAACACTTTACATTGAACAAATTCTTCAACTCGTTCCAACGACGCAGTGCAGTCAAACAATCATTGAGATGTGAGTCTTCGGTCGAAACACATTTTGGATCAGCTTGGATGCTGACGATCAGTATGAGTATGCAAACGAATGTCCCCAGATAAGATTTCATTATGCCTAAAATGTGCTTTAGCGTACGGCGGTTGCTCTGAAAAGGCTGAAACCTTTTAAGCAGAAAAGCAGCAAAGATATTCTTTCCCACACAAAGAACTGAACCAACAAAGACATACACGTCATGCATTGTCGAACATAAGCCTGGTTAAGTTATTCAAACTCAATGCATTTATCTGCAGTTTAAGTTTCTTCAAATATGGCTAACAAGTAATGCAAACGAATTTTATTATTTACGCAATCAGTGCAAATTATTTTACTTATTGTTATTTACGAATAGACAGTGGCAGCGAGCATCGTTTGACCGTCGCACGTTGGCTGCTGGGAGTCGTAGGAATTGTGGTATACGATGTACCTCCCAAACTGGTTCTAAAAACAATTCCATTCGGATTTTTCATTATCTCCTTGAGCGCCTCGTCGGCAGCTAGTTCTTCACACCTTGTACGTTTCTTCTTGTCTTCACAACATTTCAACAGAAACATGTCTTTAAGTTTGAAGTAGTGACGAACTGTAGCTTCACAACATGCTTTTTCTTTGGTTTCAAACGGATCACAGTCCATAAATCCCGAAACATTCGTAATTAGAACAAGACCGATTACTGTCAAAAGACAAATATCGTATGATTTCATTTTAACGAAGGCGGCTTTGCGACTAACGAAATCAGAAAAGAACATTGCAATTTAAATAGCGATTAGAGCTTTAAAGCTAGACGATTGAATAATAGAAGCTTTGAAAGCTAATTGTGATCTTAGCTATCTAATACATGTAGAGGTAAGTTTGTTATACTTTTGCGCTAAAGTTGCTTCCACCAGAATGAGTTTACACATTTTGTTTATGTTTTTAAATCAACTTTATTCAATTTATTTATTTATTCGTGTAAGTTCATATTAATGAACGTATACCATATATACTATATATTATATATCTGCGTAGTGCTTTTGATTACTATATCAGTAGTAAGCAAGAGGTCTTTGTTTACATTTTCTCAATGAAATGTTCTTATCAATGCTATTTTCTTGGGGGAGTTGGTCTGGGTCGATTATTCTGCCATCTAGCCCAGTTCGCACGATTGCCACCCAATGATATTCTATCCTCAATAGAAACTGGCACTTTTGGACTATCATCGGTTTCATCTTTTTTTGTTTTCGGGTTTGTTTTTTCACTTTTTAGTGCTTCAGCTGCTTTGTCGGATGCCAATGAATCACACTCTTCACAGTCACTATCTGCATTGATCTTCAATTCTTCTTCACAGCACTCTTGATGAAAACGTTGCTTCAAATCGTAATAATGCCGCACACGAGCACGACAAAGTTCCATATACTCCACAGGGACTCTTTGGCACTCTTTCAAAGCCGAAGTATTGCAGATCCACAAAATTCCACAAATTCCGAGTAAGTATACGGAAAAGACTTTCATCTTGGCGACTAAAAATAACGCGACTTTCTGAGAATCTTCACCCTGATAAGCAGTGTAATGTGAACTTTACGCTGGCGTGCTTCGATTCGTACTGAATCTCAGCTTGTCTCTAGACGAGCTTATATGTTTGTTTCTCGCGATAAACATATGCAGAATACTATATGGGGTTATCTGTAAAATAACGCCAAGTAACTTAACCTGTTCTTGATCGGAATTACTAATTTGCTCTATCTTCTATCTAGTCTACTTGTTTGCAAATTCCCATTGAGTTTATTTTTGCTGTGGGAAATATATTTGTTTTATGCGTTGTGTTTTCCCCATGTCTTCAATCGATCATTAAAATAATCTGCGATCATTACCTCACCATTAATTTAATATTGTTTGCATTTTTTTCCAGCTTTTGAGTTGAGTGCTATATTTAGAGCAAGACGTGTGGCAAAGCCGGTTTCAAGCCGAGCCCCTTGCTGGGGGTTAATACAGTGAGTGTTGTAAGTAGGTTATTTGGCTTTAATTAATATAATTTAAAAACAAGTTTTACTTCCTGAAATATGACTTTGAGCTCTTTATTCAAAATGTTGCAACTTTCAGCGAGTATATTAATTCTGGCCAACAGTTTGCAAAGCACCTTAGAAGACATTTTCGACCCCATAAAGTTGATATATTCTGAATCATCATCAGCAGGGAATTCCCTCAGTTTCACAGCTATCTTGATGAAAAATGACACATATGCTTTTTATTGCTGTACGCTGTTAATAAGTCGGAACGAACCGGATCGGACCGATATATCGTATAACTGCCATGAAGACTATCTGTCGGACTATATAAAATGGACATATAATTTCATCAAAATTGGATTATTGTAACATATGAAGACCAATTTTGATTTTAGAAATAACTTAGTTTATCAGTGCCAAGCAAAGTGAGACACAATATTTAATATACACAAAACCATTAATTTCTGCACCATTATATTTAACTAGTATTGGACCAGTCGTAGGAAATAAAACCTGCAAGGGTGCAAAACTTTCGGCATGGCGTAGGTAGCCTTTTTTCCTCGGTCGGTTCGTTCGTTTGATATGAGTACTGTTAACAATGCACACTGCTAACCAAACCTTCCTGGAGACTTGGTTCCCGTGGTGCTGTATCTGCATCCATCTCTGGCATTCCCTAGGTAGTTGAGGCTTTGCAGTTCGCTTAAATGAAAAACAAAGTTGCAACTGTAACAGCGACTACAAATTGCTGGAGAAGCGTTTATTTGTCATAGGATTTGGCCAGCGAGCAAGCAAAGGGCGAGCAAAGCAACAGTGCAAACAAATGCATCGACGGTGACAAAAAGAGACGGCAGGGGGCAGAGGGGAGTACAGTAAAAAAGACAACAGCAGGGGCAATGGCCACAGCGGTTAGCAGTGGCGATGACTTAACGGATTTTCAATCTCAGCCGCGTTCTGGGCAACGTTTGGTGTCCGGCGGGTGGAAGAGGAAGAGGAGTTTCAGTTCAGTTTGGGTTGAGTTTGCTCTGTGGTCGCTGCTGCTGCTGCTACGCTGCGCTGCCTTGGCCACTTTGCAGCCGATATTTATATTTATTTTTATTTTATTTTTATATTTACACTGTCGTACATGTTTGCTTGTCTCTCTGTCTGCCCCGCGCGCGCTCTTTCCCTCTCTCTCTCTCTCTCTGTTCTGTTTGTTTGCAGCGTCAACTTTTGCCGGCCGAAGCAGCGAGCCAACGGTCACGGCAGCCGCTACGACTGCTGCAACGTGGCGCGGGGTGTGGCACGTGGGGGGCGCGCAGGGCGCAGGGCGTAACATCCGCAATGCATTTCCTTGCGGAGTTGAAATAAATTGCGAATAGTAAAAACCACCAATAAATTGTCATTTCCGTAAGAGGGATATTACATTTTTTAAATTTATGAGCGTGTGTGTGTGACTGTGTGCGTGTGACTGTGTACGTGCGTGCGTGTATGTGTATGAGGTTTTTAACAAAAAGTAACAAGCTGCCGCTCGCTTCGGTTTGCATCTGCCCCATTGTCGAATTGTTTCATTGCAGTTTCTCTTGTTGTTCTCTCTGTCTGCTTCTTGGGCGAAAGTTAAATTGAAACGGATATACAAAAATGTTGTAACAATTTTTGTCATTTCCGCTGCTGATAGACAACTTAAATGCGTTGACCAAAAATCCTAATTAACTGATAAAACAAGAGTCAAGCAATATCAAAAATAAATTATTATGCATGCCAATTGCAACGACATTGACATCGACGGCTCTAACATGGCCAACATGACGTATACGCAACGCGCAACGCTGTGCTCAAAAACCAAATGCAACCACAACAAATTATAATAACGTTTATCGATTAATCGCTGACGGGTAGGAGGAGGTGGTGGGAATGACCAACACAGTCATGGCATGTAATATGTTTCCATATGTTACCTCAGCCAAATGCCCCGCGGAGCGTATAACCGAACAATAACTAACACAGTTGCAGCCACACAGTCGCGTTCGACACGACAATTTATGTTACAAAAGGTCTATGTGTGTGTGTGTTTACTGAGGGTTTGCTTGTGTGTGTAGGTGTAAGTGTGTCCTTGCAACCAAATTAAAAAATAATAATAATTTTATCAGCTTAAAAATTCAAATTAAATTTTACATAGGTTTCTTTTTGTAAAGATTAAAGAATATTATATATACTTTATATGTAGGAATGGCAAATAGTCAGGCATGAATGGCCAAAAAATAAATGTGATCTTGGTTAAAAGACTTGGCAGGCCGGAGAAAGGATCGTGCTAGGTTTACAGGGCTAAAAGTAAAGTGAAGATTTGGCATAAGAGACGCAGAAAGAGTCGGACCAGAGTTGCAAGAAAGAGGTCGAAGAAATGCTGCCACAAGAGATTTGAAAGTTGATTAAAAAGTATTTAATAATCAAGAGACCGTGTGTACAATGAAAATTTAGAAGAACAGAAGAAATTTTATGTTAATATTAATTATAATTATGTGTCTAAACCAAATGAAAAGTGAAAAAATGGAACTGTGAAAACCGTCAAACAAAATAAACTTTTACTTTTTAGTTTACTTTTATATACACAAACCATCAAGATCTGTGGCATATACAGTATATAAAGTAACTGTTAAATATAGTAACTGATTGTGGCACCTGAAATTGACTGCACTATAGGAGTTGTGACTCCTTTTCTTTGCTGTTTGACAAGCCTTCCTTGCCTGTTTTCAATGCAACTTTTGTCTATTCCAAAACCATAAATCTCTTGATCCAACTCAAATAATATTATTATTTTATTTGTAATTCTTTTTTGCCCAGCTTGGGACTGTAGAGGAAAATAACTCTGACATTCCTGTGCCAAGAGTAAAACTCTTTTACAGGCGCGTAGATTATTATTTGCAAATTTTCCAATGTACATGTGTGTGCTGTGCTTGCTTCTGTGTGTGTGTGTGTGTGCAATGTTGTGGGTTGGCAATTTGCATGTGGTTATGCGCAAATTTCATTGTTAAGCGCACTGAAAAGCTATGCAAAGGGCAGACGCAGAGCCCGTTGCACTGGCTGGCAGCATCCAGGTCCACGTCCAGAGAGAGAGAGAGAGAGCCAAGCAAATAAACAAACCGGGCAACAATACGAAAAACCTTCAAAAAAATAATTCTGTTGCTGCTGCAGCTGCATGCAGATTTCTGTATTTGAGCCAGCAACAACAACAACAGCAACTTGCAGCAAAATGCAAAATAATGAAAAACTACCGGCTTTCATTTGCAATGAGCTGCGGCGACGATTGTGGCATGCACTGGCGCTGCCAACGCTGCTGCTGGTGCTGCTGCTGCTGCACAAATATGAATATTCATTTTGTAATTTCTGCATTAGGTGCGGCTTTCCTGACAGCCAGACCTGCAGTAATTAGCTGCGAATGCTGCTGCGGATATTGGGTAATTGGATGCGCCAGCCAGTCAGCCAATAAGCCAGCCAGCCAGCCAGCTAATTATAGCCCAAGCTGCGCCCTCACACCCACGCACTTTGCCAATGCTGCGTGGCAAATGCGTAACAACAATTTGGCGTTTTTTATCCAAACTAATAGCTGCATATAAATCGCTAGCTGGTAACTCAGGCTAAAATGCCTTAAGCTAAAGAATACGCATAAAATTTTCACGATAAATTTCACAAACAAACACCTGAGATACATCATTAGATTAACCAGAATGATACAGAAGCAGCAGCAGCGCAGACAAGGCAAAGACAAAGTCTGAATAGCAACGCGTGCCGCATGCCAAAGCCAATAAAGCTGGTACAGTGGGGCCAAGATGCATAGAAGTTGATTGCCAAGACAGGCAATTGAAGCTCTAATTCCCTGAAAATGAGAATTGTGTAACAAGAAAACTCATTAAATCTCTAATTCAATACAAGTATACAATATTTGCATCAATATCCTAACACCTTAACATTATTAATCATATCTGTAGGCAATTATATCTGTTAACATACAAAGACTCCGTAAACATTTCCATAACATAAACTGTAAAACTAATACAAGAACTACTATAATTAATTTAGTCTGTTGTCTGTAACAATGGAAATGATGCCCACAATACTTTCCCTCATTCCCTCCCATTAGAATTTACTACATTATCTTCCTATCTCAGCCACTGTGCCAGCGTTTACCTGCTGGCTGGCAAGCTCATTAGTGAAAAATTACTTTTGCGGTGACTTATGTCATTTCGCATGAATTTGTATTTGTTCCTTTTATTTGCACTGCGGCTGCCTTGTGGTTTTTCTCGCTTCTGGTGCTGATGCTGCTTCTGGTCTTAGCTAAGAAATCTCAGCTCATGTATCATCTGCACGCCCAGCTTCGGGGGATGGACAGGCGACAGTTTATTTGACTATGAAAATATGGCATTGCCTTGCTGTTGTTCCTGTTTCTCAGCTTCTTCTTCTCGTTGTTGTTATTGCCTTGTCGACTTTAAAGCCAAAAAGGATTTTCATTTTGCAAAGTTTTGCTTGTTTTGTAGTTCTGCTTTTAGTTATTTGCCTTTCCTGCTGATTTTCCACTGAGCCACGCAATTTCCTGGAGCGTTACGTGCTGCAATTGCAGCCACGTCAAAAATGTCAAACCCTGCACGCACACACACACACTCGAGCTTCGTTCAGGCTTTGGCATCGCCTGCCTGCAACTGAATCATTATATAAATATTATATGACATTGCCTCCACCCCACGTCACGCCTCCCCCCCTTTTGCACGCTGCGAATTGCTCGGCAAATGTTGCGATTAATGAAGCCAAAAGGTTGTTTATCAAAAATATTACCGAGTCGGTTGGTTAATTAAAAAATTGCGTATACGTCATGTGAAATGTGTTAAATATTATTAAAAAAGCGGCGTCGGCGTTGCGCATACGCCGTGTGAGCCAACGCGTATGCTTTAATTTAATAAAAGACAAAAAATGTATTCACGTATAAAAATAAGCAAAAACCTCAATGCCAGGCAGCCACTGTTGTTGTTGTTATGTTGCTGTTGGCGCTTAAAACATTTTATGAAACATTTTTAACAAATAAGAAAAGAAAACTGAATTTTATTGCGTTGGTTTTTGCGTGTGTGCGAAAGAGGCGCGGTGGGAAGGGAGTAGGAGGTGGTGTTGCATGTTTGCACTTGACATGCGAGAGTGTGTATTTGTGTATGAGATTGTCTGTGTGTGTGAGTGAGTGCCACGGCCTGTTGCCGCTTTAACATATTGAAATGCTGCAAGATTGCAAGATAATCGACCCCAGCGAATTGTACGCTGCCAACTGGGAGCTCTTAGTGCAAGTCCTTCTGCTTTGAGTACTCGGCCGCTGCGATGTTGGCAAATTAAATTAAAATGCCAGCGTGTTGGCATGCTTGCTGAGCGTGTGAATACCCTGCAACTGCAGTCAGTGAGGGGTGTAAAAGTTTCATAAACAAGACAGTAAACTTTGCATTGTGAAACATCAACAGCGAACTCTTTCACATCTTAAGTCTTTGAATGCAGATAATATAATTGATAAAGAACCCTATGACAATCCTCACTGGGTTACTTACAGGTCACTGTAGACTTAGAGCACACCTTAGCAAACTAGGAATAGTGATAAGTCTTGCAGATTCTGAGAGTAAGAATACAAGACATTGGCATTGACACCTTTTCGAGGTAAACGAAATGAGATCAAAAAGTCCGCTCAAGATTATGGGTTTCTTAAGAATAACTGGCGTGGATAGGCAGCTCTAAGCTCAGCAGGGGGTACAATAGTTCTAACATAGAAACTTGGAGTACATCTACCACAACAAAATTACAATTGTATTAGTCTTCAAAAGCTTAAATCTCTTTGATCAACAATTAATTAGTTATCTGGAATATGTTACTTGTAGTTCACAAATATCTCTCTTAGTCTTCCAACTAAAGCACATCTGGAAGTCGAGCAATTTTTCTTTTGCTACCCACTCACTTGTTTTGAAACGTTTTGCTGCATATGCTCCGGTTGCAGCTGCTTTCTCTGCTGTTGCTACACTTACCTCCCGTTGGCACTGCCTGCTGGTGGTGGTGTAACTTCTAGTTGGCTGGCACGCTTCATATTGCTCACGAGCAGCGTACTGGCGCACTGTGCGCCATTTTCATCAGACCTCCGCGGTGTCATTTATCAAAAAAGCTAAAAGAATATATTTGCATTTTGAAATATGGCATTTTTATGCATTGGTGTGTTGCATTTTGCGCTGCGTCGCTCTGCAGAAATTACCCATGCCACAGAGTCGAGGCAGGAGCTGCAGCACTAGCAGTAGCAGTAGCAACAGAAGCAACAGCATACCAGCAAGCAAAATTCATATAAAATACGAATTCATAAGGCGAAAAATATGCGCGTATGTGCTATACGTATGTTGTGAGTTGTGCGTTGTGCGTTGTGTATACGCCACGTTTGCCGCAATTTATGCATACATCTTTCCACAACGTATTCACATTCACATTCCTTGTTGCCTTTTACATACATGTACATTTGTATTTATTTACGTTTTTTACGCATATGAGCAAAGTTTGTCAAGAGAGAGTGCGTTGACCCACAGACAGATGGATAGCTGTCCCAGCTGCAGAAGGGACAGATAAAGTTTAAAAATAAACACGCTAATTACCTTCTGACTAAGTGTAGCTTGAAAATCGAGTTGAAAGGCACTTTCGGGACAAAGAAACTAAGATGATTTCAATTTATTTCGTTAATTAATCATGTGCCCAAGAAGACCTTTAGCTGCGCATAGTTAAAGCCCAAAACATACGATTAGTTAGTTAGTTGGCACATAAAATACTTTGTTTAATGCTTTAATAAAATGCCCCGTGGCGCACATGTTATTCAATTGCCACGAGGCATACTTAGTGAAGCGCAAGGACACGCTGGGCGTGGCAGCAGCAGCGCCTGCTATGCCAACAAATTAAGCATTGACTATGCCAGCCCTGCCTCCTTCCATATCGCCAGCAGGCACATACAATACCACTTTAAGCATAGTTCAAGCTTAACACTCTCGCTCTATATCGTTCTCTGTCTTACACACACTTTCTCTCTCTATCACTCCCTTTCTTTCTGTCCGTCTTATGGAATATTTTGTTCTCCACCTGCCAATGTTGCTTTCGCCAGTCGGTTTTGTTTCTATAAATACTCTGTTGCAGCGTACTGTTGGGCATGATGTGCATATAGTAAAGTTGTTCTCATATTTGCATACAATATTTAAATTATATTTATTAGAAAAATTGATTATTATTATTATTGAAGGCACGATTGAATATGTCATTCAATAAAGTCATTACCATTTTACAGGGTAGCCCAAAATTCCAGCTAAATGTTCTATTTATTACACTTCCTGTTTGCAACTCCTTTTAGCATTTGCAGCTCGTTCATTTCTTTTGGGGCTTTCTTCTTTCTCGCTTTCTTTTTTCTGCCTTGCTGTGTTTACTAATTAACCGAAACATGCGCTCCTTCTAGTTACGCCTTCCTTTGCCACTTGCTTTGTTGCTGTTGTTCTTGCTTTCTATGTGTCTGCCTGTGTGTGTCTGTATGTGTGTGTGTGTGGCATTGATGAAAGACCCAACTGTAGTTCCCCTGGCTATGTGTATTATTTTGCAATTAGACTGCCGGCCGTGCTTGTGGCACGCCTCGTCTTACCTCGCCCTGCCTCGCCTCACCTCACCTTGCCACGCCCACACATTCTGCTATGCAACCAATTGGCTGTTGTTGTTGTTAGCTTTAAGGCTTTGTTCGCTTGCTGAACTTTTTCGCTTACGCGCATTATTAATTTGCCCCCGCGTCAGCATGTTTATTCTCGATTTCTTTAATTGCGCTGCATTGCAATATTGCGTATACGCCCCAATGCGGGCACAACCGTTAATGAGCTGATAATGAATTTATTAAATTTACTACGCACTGCACTCGCACACACACAGTTCTGGTCGCTAGATAAATTAACCATTCAGGCCCAAAAAAGCAATGCAATTATTAATAGTAATAATAACAATAATAATAATAATAATGATGATGATGATGATAATATAGTAATATGGCGAACGGAATATGGCGAGTTTTGGGTACGGGCTACGTGCCATAAATTATTATATATACACATAAATTGATCGCCATTTTGATTGTTAATTTATGCACTTTGTTAAATAACTTAAATGCTCCTGTAATGACACATAAAAAACAGCAACGCAAACGATGTGACGGCGATGGCGATGGCGATAATTTATCAGCATTAACGGCCTGTGCGACTGAAACCGCAATTTAAAAATCATATAACATTTGTTTTGTTTGCAAAGACACAAACAAATGATGCAAAAAAAAAAAAAGGAAAACAATAAAATACAAACAAATTAGTTGAATAATAAATGGACTCGCACACGCACTCAAATATGCCACAAAATTTGTAAACATTTAATGCTAATTTCATTTGAATGCAATTAAGTCGAGTGCTTGATTTGTGCGCAATTATACCCTGTAAACCACCATAGAGGCTATGCTCAACTGATGCAAATATAACTACAATGCGCTTGCATATTTCCCCGTCTGCGTTGTGCGTTCTAAACACTTTAACTGCAAACAAATATTATAATTATGAGCAATTTGAATTTGATTTTGGCGCTCTACGTGTTTTTCGCCACGTAATTGAAACATTGAATCAATTTGGCGAACACAATTTTACCGGCTGTGGCCAACCCACACACACACACAACAGGCACTTGTGCCGCTAGACACATTCATGTGTAGAGGCTTTTGATATTGGCAATCTAATGGACGTCAAGTGTGGCAGCTAATTCATATGTTTCAACAAATGATTTTTAAATAGTTTTGAACATTTCCAAAAAATTCCAAAAATATTTGTGCTCTATAGATTTCCATTGTGTGGCAGCTAATTCAATAAGATGCATCTGAAACAAAAAACTACATGGCAAGTCCAGGCATTTTCCCTAAACAATTGAAAAGCAAACCACGCCCACTGGCTTGCCCCCTTGTCGGGAAAACCAAATGCACATAAGTATAATAGAAATTACAGTCCCCCGCACGTACACTGTGCGAGTGTGTGTGTGTCAGTGTTTGCGGTTCTATTGTTTTTGGTAGAAGTGGTAGTGGCACTAGATACGCGTATACGCATTATCAGGCGCATAATAAGCGGCTCCCATTGCCACGTGCATTATTTATTTATTTAAAAACGCCGCCTGGCCGCAGCTCAATTATGCTGCAAGCCAAAGGGAGGAAGGGGGAAGTCGATTTCGGGGTTCTGTGTGTGTGTGTGTGTTGGGCAACCTTTTTAGCCACTTTCGTTTTAATGTAATCAAATGAACGTGCCTGGCATTATTCCGTTGCCAATAAATTCCACAACCATCGAGCTGGCCAGGCTGCCCGCGGGATCAGCCTCAACCCTGCCTCCCCCTCCCTACCTTCTTTCACGGCAAACAAAAACAACAATGGGCAGCACTTCGCGCTGCCTTTCTTAGGAAAAACGTGTAAAATTGAAAAATGCTACGAGTCGAACCGCAGCGCAGCGCAGTCGAAGTCGAAGGCGAAGTGGGCCACGGCCGTGTCCTGGCGCATAATTGAAAGGGACAACACGTCGAGGCGAGGCTATTAGGTTGCCAGCTATCATTGCTCCTGGGACATGGCTAGAGCTCTGGTGAGCTGCTGCTGCTCCTCTCGAGTCACAGCTAATGGATTTCGATCCATTCGCCTACACTGCTCACAATACTCAATAGAAAACACTCGCACACTCGCTTGCATATTTATTTATAAGTACTTTAAAAAAATTCCCTCTTGTTGTCCGTGCAAACAATGTTAAAACACATCGCACACACGAATCGCATGAAAAGGAAAAACCCAAAAAATAAAAAACAAAAACCTAAACAATAACATTTTTGTAGTGCCTTGTCCACCTTAAATCGGACTGAATGTTCTGTATGAAAATATGCAAAATAGCTGTGAAAAATATTTCTATTATTTATTTAGTCACACTCGTCCCTCTCACTCGAATCTCACTATCTCTCTCTCCATTTCTCCCAGTTTTCCATTCTTCCTCTCCATCGCCAACTCTGTGCATACGAGTACAACTCAATGATGCGAATGGAATGAGCTGCGGCTACTTTGATGTCGCCTTATTCTGTTGTGCCTTCCCATTTTCATAAACAAATATTTTCAGTTGTTCAGTGCAAAATTTACAACAAACAGTTTTTTGATAGTCACTTTGAATTCGACGATAATGCACTTTATAATCCAAACAAATTAAAGATTTGTTGCCACCATCCAATGTCTTCAGGAAATTTCATAATAGCAATATGTCCATTAACGATTGTAGGCTTTGGAGCTAAACCGCCAAAGGCACCGATAAACATATTTCTTGCTACCTCCGGAAGCTCAAAAATTAGCTGATAAGTTGCTCTTCTGTTAGCCTTGCGTATACAACGGTCATAGTCAACATCCCCAGGTTGTTGTGTTGGACATTCTAGCAAACGAAACTGATTCTGCAAATCGGTCCATCGGTTCAGTTGGGCTGTGCAATCCTCCATATATTTCGTAGCGACGTCTTTGCAGCTTGGTGCTGCAATTATGATCGTTATGAGGCAGAATAGCGCGCACAACAGAATTATAAATCGACCCATCTTAATGGAAGGCAACGAAAGACTGATTCACAAGAAATATATTGAGCTAGGGAAACTTCGGCTCAATTTAATATTCAACAATTGTGGGCAATTGAGAGCAATTGCTTCACATTAATTCAAGACAGATAGCCATTTTGACTCTCCAAAAAACCTAATTTTAAAATATTATCAGCAAAAACTGAAATACCACAACTCGGGCAAGCTTAGTCATTGCTATTATTTCATCACAACAATAAGACTGTCAACCACAATATAATACAATATAATGAAATATTTCTTCCCAATGAATATATAATCAAAATTAGCAGAATCTTAGCTCAACTCTACGCAGTTTATCAATGCTTAATTGTAACAAAAACTCAAAAAATAAAAAACAAGAAACGAAAACCTAAACAATAACATTTTTGTAGTGCCTTGTCCACCTTAAATCGGACTGAATGTTCTGTATGAAAATATGCAAAATAGCTGTGAAAAATATTTCTATTATTTATTTAGTCACACTCGTCCCTCTCACTCGAATCTCTCTATCTCTCTTTCCCCTTTTTCCTGTTTGCCATTCTTCCTCTCCATCGCCATCTCTGTGCATACGAGTACAACTCAATGATGCGAATGGAATGTGCTTAGAGAATATTTCGTATTGTATATTTTTCATATTTTATGTATGCACAACCCGAAAGAGATGCCAGAGAGAGAGAGGGAAAGAAAGGGGTGTAGTGTGTGTGTGTGTGAGAGAGAGAAACGAAAGGAGAGAGAATTATTGGAGAGAGAAGGCTGCCCTACGAGATGAAGCATGCGATTTAAACTACTCAACACAGCTATGGTTAAGTATATGCACAAGATTTCACTCATGCATATATACATAAATACAATGTATGGTTGGAAATAGGTCAGATAACTTTGATTAGGTCGTCAAACACGTTATATAAACACGTTGTATAAAGCTATTAAAGTAGTATTAATTGCTTTAATGAGTCGCCTTAATCATTGATTTGAGTCAAACCAGGTAGACAAGCCGACATCATACATGATCACAACAAACTTTGCATGATTGCATTATATATATTAATATTTATACATTTTCTGATTGGTTTCTTTCGCTGATTCTCCCGTTCTTATCTCATGCCCGCACAATCTTGCTCTCCCTTTTTGTGATTCTCTCTCTCGCATTTAAGTTTGCTTGAGTGCCCCACATAATGCTCTTGATAACATATACATATACTTATACTCTGTGCATATGAAATGCGTATAGGGTGTATTGCCTTTTGATTAAGCCCGCTACCCATAAGGTAGAAGGGGATTGTTACTCTGTACCAACTGTCTGTCCTTAAAATATGCATTACAAAATACGCTTAAAGTATAAGTAATATAAGGAATTTTTTTTCTTAGTTGGGTAGCTGGTATATCACAGTCGAGTACACTCGACTGTAGCTTTCGTGCTTGGTTATTTTAATTTTTACTTATTTATTTTTTTAATTATTTATTTTAACTAACAAAAATTCACAGACAACATATCTCAATATTTAAATCTTATAGGAATACATCTGTTCTTGACCTTAGTACACTCGCTTCTCATTCTTCTGGTATCCACCTCAATATGGAGTAGTTCAGCTCGTACTATATCTGTGGCATCCTGTCGCATTTTCGACTCACAGTGCTCACACAATTCAGGTAGCCCACTGGCGGTGTACACTGCGCAGCATTCCCTATAGAACTGATCCTTGAGCTGGTACCAACGTCGCAATGCAGTCTGGCAGACAGCTAAATGTTGTTCGGCGATCTCGTCACAACTTGGATCCGCCTGCAGGCCTGCGAGCAATGCAAGCAAACACAACGCCCAGAAAAGATGCATCACTGATGCTGAGAAAAGTGCAAATGAATGCAATATTGATAATGTAATCACATTTTACAAAGATTTGAACAGATGACGCATTTCTGTCGGATGATTAAGATTGTTGTCGGCTAAGTTAATAAATACAATGACTCGATTCTGTTATTCTATATTCCCAACCCCACAGAATAAATTTGCTTACAGCATATTTTGAGCTGCGGCTTCTTTGATATCGCCTTTTTTTGTTGTGCCTTCCCATTTTCATAAACAAATATTTTCAGTTGTTCAGTGCAAAATTTACAATATGCAGTTTATTTATAGTCACTTTGAATTAGAAGATATTGCACCGTATTGACCTGATATATAACAATGCTTTCAAGCCGTTTCTTCATTAAGGCTACTTTGCAACCATTTACTGTCTTTGGGAAATTTCATAATAGCAGGCAGACCATTAATGATTATAGCCCTTGCACTTAAACCACCACCACCAAAAGCAGCAATAAACATATTTCTTGCTTCCTCCGGAAGCTCAAAAATTAGCTGATAAGTTGCACTTCTGTTAGCCTTGTGTATACAACGGTCATAGTCAACATC
Organism: Zaprionus vittiger; assembly: GCA_018904025.1. NCBI lineage: Eukaryota > Metazoa > Arthropoda > Insecta > Diptera > Drosophilidae > Zaprionus > Zaprionus vittiger. The sequence continues at coordinate 3,024,623 of JAEIFQ010000420.1, read as the reverse complement.
CCCAGGTTGTTGTGTTGGACATTCTAGCAAACGAAACTGATTCTGCAAATCGGTCCATCGGTTCAGTTGGGCTGTGCAATCCTCCATATATTTCGTAGCGACGTCTTTGCAGCTTGGTGCTGCAATTATGATCGTTATGAGGCAGAATAGCGCGCACTACAGAATTATAAATCGACCCATCTTAATGGAAGGCAACGAAAGACTGATTCACAAAAAATATATTGAGCTAAGGAAACTTCGGCTCAGTTTAATCTTCAACAATTGTGGGTAATTGAGAGCAATTGCTTCACATTAATTCAAGACAGATAGCCATTTTGACCCTCCAAAAAACGTTATCAGCAAAAACTGAAGTACTACATCTCGGGCAAGCTGCTATCAGTCATTGATATTATGTCATCATAACAATCAGACTGTCAACAACAATATAATACAATATATTAAAATGTTTCTTCCCAATCAATAAATAATCCGATTCAGCAGAATCTCAGCTCCACTCTACGCAGTTTATTAATGTTTAACTGTAACTTTAAAAATATTACAAATCATCACCAAAACTTAAAAATATTCCAAATATTCCAAGGCTTTTTTCCTGCATATTGAATTCGTCGGGGTTTTCCGTTTACAGTTACAGGACTAGCAACAAAAGCGCTTCTGAAAGATGTGTTTCCACTATCTTCTTTTTCAACCTCAGAAATGATTTGCTCAGTTGCACTTTTGTCGACTGTTTCCATACAACTGTCATAGCCAACTGCACCTGGCTGTAGTGATGGACATGTTTTCATCATGATTTCATCTCTAACTTTATACCACCGGCGCGATAGGGAAATACAATAGCGCAAATGTTTCGTATCGACAAGTTCACAGCTCGGTACCGAAGCATGGGTCGTTATCAGGCAGAAGATCGCGCACAACTGAATAGTTACTCGACCCATTTTGATGGGAGCCAGCGAATGACTGAATCTCAACAATCACAAGGAGAGCAAGACTGCTCTGAGAAGCTACAGAAAGATTAATCAGAGATTTCACTATCTATAGATTGATATTTAAGTATACACAAAGTATAAATCAATAGTTTACTTAATAGTTTTATACTCAAAGCGGGGCTTAAAGATCTTCGTTTACATCTCTTATTGTTAAAACCATTTGTTGCTGTTTATACGCCATAAAAGAGCATTAAGTAAATAGTAAATCCTCAAAAATCTCATGAGAATGAGCACACAGCATTTTACATTTGTCTATTTAGGTTCGTTAAAAGAAAACAAACTGTTTAAGTTTTAGTTTTTTCTGACAAAATTACCAAAAGCAGTTTATTAATGTTCACTTGGATAACTACAATGATACATAACGTTGTTACCATAATCGCCACCAACCCTTTTTCTTCTCAAAATGCAATCGTATGGGCTTTCCTGCTGCATCCCTTACAGAATTAGCACGCAAAGCGGTTCTGTAAGTTATAGTTCCATTATCTTCTGCTTCAACCTCAGAAGTTAATCGCATAGTTGCACTTCTATTGACTATTTGCATACAACCATCATAGCCAACTGCCCTTGGGTGTAGTGATGGACACGTTTTTAAATAGATTTCATCCTGAAGCTGGTACCACCGACGAAATAGGGAAATACATAAGCTTAAATCTTGCGTATCGACATCTCCGCAGCTTGGTGCTGCAAAGAGACTCGCCGTTAGGCAGAGGAGCACGCACAGCTGAATTATAAGTCTACACATCTATTCAGAAACCAGCGAAAAACTGATGTACAGATGGAATTTAGCTTCTGTTTAGTGTCTAACTGTAGAGAGCACTATCGCTTACTCAAGCTTTAGACAGATAACCTTTGCCCACGAGCACTCTCAGCGTCAGTCATCTAATAACATTATTTATATAGTATAGTACAAGATTACTTTTGGTACTAGTCTACACAGTTTAATTTTTTTTACCTTGCAGAGGGTATATTAGTTTTGGCCAAGAGTTTGTAACGGTCCTTAGGAAACATCTCTTACCCCATAAAAAAAAGGAGTTGATCTAGCCTTGTCTGTCTGTCTGTCCGTCCATAGATCATAAACATGAATAAACATGAACATAAACAATACTTTTGAATTCTGCACTATTATATATGGCTGGTATTGGAAAGATAGGAGGAGATAAGCACCTGCAAGGCTATAAAAATTGAGTTATCTCTGACTACCAATTCCAGGGGAGGGTTACAACTGAAAAAAAAGTCCACTAACCTCAATAGACTGATTTAAAAGACTGATTTCGAGGTATTTATATTGAATTTAATCTGCAATTCATTGCAATGTATTACAATTTTTTACTTTCTTTATAGAGGGCATATTTCATTTTAGAATGAATCATGTGCGCCACAAAATGAATGTTCCTAATCAGCAAGCGTTGTATTTTTTAAGAGTAGAACTAATCACACTATGCAGAGAAATACCCTCAAATTAAAAGCTTCTTTCTAAATTCTAGTGGGAATTCCTTAATGAAATTTGGATTATATTTTTGGAATTTAAACTTCACAATGACTGTTTCCTAAAAACAATAAACAAAATCGTTCTATTTAATGCAATTACTCATCGACAATGCTGGGAAATATTTTCGGCCCTCATACACTTGTGCACAGAATTTCTCATACACAAAGCACATGCGTGTACTCATAGTAGAGTAGAAATATTTTTCATTTTCCTTGCTTTTTATTTGTAAGTCTCAATTGAATCTTGATGCACGTGCTCTCAGTGGCACAAAGCCCAATACAATTCCGTCGAGTCGAGTATGGCCAGTTCCCAAAGGGTGCAAACCACTCGAGCCAGTAGCAGTCGTTAGTTACAGCACCCCGCCGTACCCCCTCATCCTGTGACCTTTCATTTGATACCCCGATACGACTAGCTGCCTCCTTACATGCCAAATTCATACGCTTGAGGGCAGGAGAGTATGGGGAATGGGGTGTGCGAAGGGGGGCCCAATGGGTTTTTCTTGTTCTTGTTCATTCATAATAATTTTTATTATGGGTCATCGGCCATTTGTTTAACGCAACACACACAGACATTCTTACGCACACTCACACAGATATTAAAGTGCCTGCGGGTCCCGGCAAGGCCCATTTCATTCAGCACATCTATTAGCCCAAATGTATTCTGCATGTAGACCTTTTTTTCTGGGAGAGTGGAAGGGGTATGGGGTATGGGGTATGGGGTCGGTTATATTTCAATGCTCTTTATACTTTTTATTTTGCATATTTTTGTATTATTTGCTTTATTTATGGGACTTGGGCGCTGATAAATGGCCTCACCCTATTCCCGTGTCCGAGCTATCAACGTGTTGATGTGATTTTTGCTACGCAAATAATTTACATAAACTGAGAGAGGTGGAGAATTCTCTTCGATTGATAGATGCGCTTAGCCGGCTTAGCAGCTGTGGCAGCATGGCCAAGGTTTATTAGTTGTAATAGCCGCACAAAGTTGCAGCTGCTAACTACTACATTTAATTAACACGCTGATGAAGTGCAATTGATTTCAATTCCCCCAGGGACAATTGCAACACCCAAGTAATTGTGCACAGCTTGACTTCCTAATCCGCGAATTTAATTTAATTCAATAATTTAATACAACTTGATGGCCCAATAGCCATGTATATATATACATATAAATGTATATATGGTATATATATTTAATATATGTTTGTATTTATATTGTTTGCCTGGCTCGGTGTTTGCCCTACTATATGCGAACACTTCGTCTCCTGTTTATTTTGCCTGTGTTTCTGTAGAACGCAATTAAATTGAACTTGACGAAACAGCAGCTTGCGGCATTTTATTGTAAAGGATCTGGCCTCCAACTTCTCTCCCCCTTCCTTTACGCCTGACTGCAGTTTCATTTTTGCCCCAACTGCAGTACTATTCCACTTTCCATTTAATTGCCAGGCCATTTTCAATTGCATTTCAAATTCAACTGCAGACGCTCAACTCAAATTTATCTTGCTATAAAAACACACATATATATATCTTTCTTTACTTGGCGGTATATACACAAAATTGTCTGTGCAGACTGTGACGTCTCTTTTCAGATTTTCCAGCTGAATTTTCGGCTGCCGTTTTATTTAATCATAAGTAAATTAGTTTTGATTATGCCAGTAATTCTTAAGGGCTTTTACCTTATTAAATAATATTAAAGCAACATTTTGACATTTTAAAACATTTCTTATACAGTTGCACGTTTCTTTTTGCCATAATTAATGAGCTGTTGTTGAGAACATGACTGATTTTTATGGCATAACGTTAAGCAACAATATTATTATTTCTTTCCCACTCTCTTGCTTTCTCTCTCTCTTCCTCTTTCTCTCTCTCTTTGAATCTCTCTGTTGCTCTGCTCTTGACTAATTAGCATAAACGAGTTACAACTGTTGTCCTCGTCGACTGTCGAGTAAAATGATTGACCCAGTTGCCGTTTTCTTTTCTACGCCGCCATTCATCACTGTCTCCACTTCTAGACTCAATAAACCAGAGTGCTCTCTCAATTGCAACTCTCTTCTTCGGCTTGCCACTCTTTCTTCCGCTCCAGCTCCTCGCCATGTTGTTGCCTGCTGTTGTTGGCCCTAGCCTTCTAATGTAAGCACATCATTATGCTGGTTCAACTTTCCGATCGTTATACACTACAAGAGAGTAAATTGTTTCTGAATGAACTATGAAGATTCTCACTGCATTGAGAACTGTGCAAGTTCAAAGAGAATTCTGAAAAGAAGAAAGAAGCGGTAAATGGAAACTTAATCTTGAAATCTTGTATGGTTCTTGTGTTTAAATAAGACTTACATATATACAGTAAATAATTAAATATAATAATAATAATTAAAACTACAATGCAATATATAGTATACTATATAGTATAGCTTATATGTCAACACTCACTGTACTAAAAAGCTTTCTATCGTCTAGAAATGGCTCTATAAAGACAGTTCCTTTTAATTTGAACATTCGAAAGAGTATTAAATCTTCTACATCAATTTCTTCTACTATTTTTCCTCTCGTTTTTAATTACCTTACTGGCAAGTGTGCACTTTAGTAGTTGTTATCTGCGTTGGTTTTTTCTCAACTTTTTGTGATTCCTAACTGTTTGTTTTTTCTAGTTTTTGCACCCTACCATTAATTGCTTTAATGGAACGCAGCATTATTAAAAAATATGTTATGAGCGGATAATAGAAATAAAAGCTAATGTAATTACGGGCCGAGCTTGTAACGCCTTCTTGTTGCCGTGGCAACTCTCTGTGTGCTCGAAATTAAATTCAACAGCTTGTTGCAAGTTTTGTTGCATTGCGCATACTACCAGTTACCAGTTGCGAGTACCTACTGCCGGCGGCTGCTTAAAAGCTTTGCATTAACTATTAAACGCAACTTATATTGCATAATGGGCATCGTTACTGAAACGCTCGGTTGGGCAGACGGTGGGGGGCGGCGCGACGTTGGCGTTGGCGGTGTGTGGCATGCAACAAATGCGAAACAAATAAAACGTAAAGTGTGCTCGGCAAATTGGTGTCAGCAAAGCGCCCGTGGCCCCACACACACACACACACATACACAGGACAGAGCACATAGCGAAGCAGGCGAAATGCAAATAAAACTCTGACTAATTTAGATGAATGTTCCGAGTGCAATGCCTTAAGCTGCCACGCCTGGCAAGGCGCGCTTTATGTGGAAGGAGGTAGTAGGAGTAGAGCGTAGACAGACTGTAAACGTGTTGCCACTTGCCGTTCAAAATAAAGAATATGCCAAGGTATTTGGTTTTAGAATTGAAAGAAAGTTTAAGCTTTCAACAGGCTGAAGGTGGCATAACTGTATAACTGAACTAAGCTAGATCAAACACAAGGCACAAGATAGTATTTCCTCCAGATACTTACTTGTTACCTCAACAATATCAAAATAAATACGCCTCATCAGGTAAATCTTTGATCAACTGAAGTCCGCACATTTATTTTCAATGAGTGCAGTGTACACAAAAAAGGCTAACAAATAAAACTAGTGCCAGGTTTGCGCTTAATAAAATTTTATTTATTTCAAACCACGCATTTAGTCGACAAGCAGCAACAGTAACATCAGCAACATCAGAAGCAGCAGCACAGCAACAGCAACAACTTTCTTCGTTGCATAGTTGGCGCTTGGTGAACGATTGTAAAAAATTCATTCGTGGCACAAAACAAACAGCTTAGAAAACAAGAGCAAAAGGGAGAAGGGAAGAGTGAAAGTAGGGAAATAGGTAAGTCAAGGAAGGAACAGGGGGTGGGGTGAAGGTTTGCACGTGGCAGTTGGCTGCGCGCGCGATGCTATAAAATGCAATCAGCTGCAAAGAAAATGGGTTTTGCTTCACCTGCTGCAGCCAACTAAAATGTAAGGACTGCAGAGCCAAAGCAGAAGCTTGTCAGTGTCGCACACACACACACAGACACACACACACCCCAACTCATACACAGACAGCAACAGCACTTGGAGCTGCTTGTGTCCTGCCACTTGCATGGCATAAATTAAAGCGCAACAGCAACAACGAAAAGCGACGGACAGACGCGCAGCATATGCCGTGACAGAAAGAGAGAGGGAAAGTCATACAAAGCGAGGTGTGAGCGTGAGGGAGAACGGACATATTGCGGCAGCTCAGCAGGCCAAATGTCCTTATGAATGCAGACAAGCGTTCACGTTGAACAAAAGGATAACTGACAACTTGTTGAAAATGACGATTATAAGTCGCTTAACAACAGCTTCTGTCACATTTAGATGACTTATCAATTAGTTGAACTAAGCTATGCAGCGATATTTGGCAGTAATACTAAGTTGTGTTTTATATTGTATTAACTATGATTGAGTTACAATAAGTAAGAGCTGAGAAACTTAAACAGTTCCAATGAAAAGTATTTGCTATTTTGGCTTGCACTCTAGAGCACAGAATCAAAACAGTAAGTTTAGTTGGAGTTACAATGAGTAAGAGCTGGGAAAGAATAGAACTTAAGCTTTTCTTGCGAAATAAATTTGCTGTCTTATGTCTCTCAGTCTCAATCATTAGCCGATAGTGGCATTACTATCTACATAATGCTAAAACTATCGAATCCTAGACAGTTATTTACTCACTTGTTAGTTACTTTAGTCATCAGCTTAAGGATTATGTTATTTATAATCATAAGCTATCGCAAACTATCAAAGCAAATTCAATCATAACGATGATTAGTCTCCTCAAGCAAAAGTATCTGAGATTCGTGTTTCTATTAAATATGTATTATTCATTAAGATACCCCAGGCAACCACAGTTAAGTTAATCAATTACTAAACTCTCACAGTCACTTTCGACGGCTTTCAAAAAAATGCATTTCATTTATTTTCAATCCAAACTGAACTGCATAGAAGAATATGCGAAGAGACAATCCTCGATTTTGTGTGACACTTTCCGCAACTCTGTTCGGTCAATCAATAAAAAAATATTATAATAAAAGGGTCGAAACGTTGCAATTGTATTTTATGCATTTTGTGAACTGATAACGAAAGATTTTGATGAAGTTCCCATTTTGTTGGGTGCCAGAGAACTATATTAAAAACTCACTGTGGGAGAGAGGAACAGAGACAGAGAGAAAAAGAGAGATGAAGAGATATAGATATAGAGCCGTGTATCAGCTAGCTAATATTTTATTCATTTCGCTTTTCACGCAATGCAATAAAAAGGAAAAATCGCAATTTTCACTATTGTATAAAATTGTTGAAGTGTGAAAATGGCTAAAAGTTATGCCAATGGCTTTTTTCTGTAAGTATTTTTTAGTTGTCACCACAAAAATCAAACGAATGGTTCATAAAAAGCAAATGTATAGAAAAAATGATTGAATAATAAGTGAGGAGCTTAAATAGTATGGTTATTATATAAATAATGGAATAATTCGAGTGGGGTAAGACAAGTTTGCCTGCTCTTCATATCATTGTTATAATGACTTGAACTTTAGTTTTACTCTTCTACTCTTTCTTATAATAACTAAGTATAAATAATTAAGCAGACTTTTCAAAATAATGTGACATAATGTGAAGCTCGTGGTTTGCCCTGCACGCGTATTATTTTCGAAATTAACTATGTGAAAGCCAAAGGCTAAAATTACCTTAACTTGATGGCAAAGAAATTTCCGTGGATTTTCCTGAGACTGACAACTGTTTTGCCATAGGCAGCTGCCAGTCAAAAGTTTTTTAAGCGTCTTCTTAGTCACTATCTCTCTCTCTCTATCTCTATCTCTTTTCTCTTTGATTCTCAGCACATGATTATTACACACACGCCCCTATATACACCTACATACACTCAGACACACACACACACACACACTGATATAGACAGATAGGCAGATAGACAGACATCAAACTTTGGCCCGAAAAAGTTGCCAGCGAAACGGCGAAAAGTTTTTAAGTAAACGACAAGGCGAACGACGGCCAAGAGGCTGCGGATGGGACTCAAGCTCGGGCAGGCTCTTGGGCTGTGGCTTAAATCTGGGGGTTCCCAGATCACAGAACCGCAAAACTAAAAATCAAACTTTAACTTAATGAAAATGCAATATTTGCCTTAAAAACTTTTGCCAGCCTGCCGCAAATTTATGCATTGTGCAGCCAAATCAAAAAGTCAAGCCAAAAAGCACGCGGCGTCATGTTGATTCTGTAATTGAAACGCGGCATAGAATATCATTTTCGAGCTCTATTCTAATTTCAAAGTCAACAGTGCAAATTACAATGCGACAATATTCTTTCCCATAATCTTTTGCCTTCCTATTGTATTCTTTTCTATAGTTAACGTTGCTTTCCACTCTAACAGAGTAATAAAGATTCTTTTATAGCTCATTCTCAAGTCAAGTTTTGGTATTTTTAACATTTTAGCACCTGCAAACAATTGTCTTACGGCAAACAGGTGTAAGGCGGTGCCTAGCACAGGATGCTGCTCATTAAAGCCTTTCCGGTCGTACCTTTTAAACACGCACCCTTCCAACTTTGTAGCCCACATAATTTGTACGCCCGAAACTTTAGACACGGATATATTTTTTATGCGTCTCGTTGCACGTACATTTTTTGGGGTAGTCTACGCTTGTCTGTGTGTGTGTCGAGTCGGTTGGTGGCGCTGCGCAGATAATCCAAATCTCATTACGCGAAAGTCGTACTTAAGATTAAAAATAATTATTGCAATTTTTGTGCCGCGTCGCGATAACACGTAGCCGCCGTGTAAGCCCGCGCACGGGTTGAAATACGATGGTAAGAATATAAAAAAAAACAGACACGACAGAAAAAAAGTGAAAATTCAATTAGAATGCGCCAACTTCATGTGAACAAGCTACGGCTCCGGCTTCAGCTCACAGCGCTTGTGTCGCTGGTGTCGCTACTAGTTGTCTGTTCTGCTGCAGCCCGTGGCACGGTCTGTGCTCCAACTGCAATGGCGACAAGTTACAGGTAACAGCAGCAGCAGGAGCAGCCACAGTCACATCAACAACAACAACACAGGCAAAGCCGCGTCGCGTAATCCTTTTGCCAGCCCCGGCGGGCCGAGCCGAGCCGGGCAGGACGAGCCCAGCCACAATAATTTGATTTTACTTTGCTTTAACTTCATGAAAAAGTTTCAAGTTTTTTCACACACACACACACACCAGTGTAGTACACATACCACCACACATACCGTCACACACTCACACGCGGTCACACCCCTGAACACACGTGCTAACGCCTTGCTTACCCCACACTTCCCCATCTCCGTATTCGCTTTTTTATCCAACGTGTTTTTTCAGTTGCCTCACACTGATAAAGTTTTTAATTTTGCAGCTGAAACTCATTTAGCGCAATGTGAAAGTGCTCCGTCTCTGAAATGTGAAATCTGAAACCTGATACCGTTGCGTGTTTTAGAATGTCTGCTGAATATTAAATGCGTTCTTTTTTTATTTAAAGCTGTTGCTTGTTGTCCTCACTTCTGCCCGCCAGGCAAAACCAAACAGAAGCTGAAGCTGAAGCTGGAAAACCAACTGAAACTTTGGCCAAACAATTTTCCAAAAAATGTGCCGCGAACTGGAAAAATACACAATCTCCAAATTCATCTTCATTACGAAAATGCATTCAAATGAGTTTCAGCAAGCGTAAGAAAGTTTTCAAAAGCGTTGCTAGGGTTGACGAGCAGCAGCCAGGCAAAGGGTAGAGGGTTTGTAGAAGAAAAACGCAGAAAAAGCAAAAGAATTTGCTGTGAAATTTGCCTTGGAAAATTAAATAACATTTTCATATATTTCTCTTTTTGTTGGCTCCTTGTCTGTTTAGTATAATATTTAAATAGCTAGTCAAGTACTTTGAAAGCATTGCATTTTGCCAAAAAGCTAAATCAAATTATATTTTGGGTAATGTAAGAGATAGCTTACAAATAGAGTGGAGTAATAGAGGAAGGAGGAATATTAAAGTGATTTCTGAGAGATTTTTTAAGGGTTTTTAGATGATAATATACAGATTTATTTTAGCAGAGAGTCAAATTAGCAAATTTAATGGATTTCTTAAAACTTCCTCAAGGGTTTTAAGATGCCAATACACAGATTCTGAATACCATTTGGCAAATTTAGCTTAGTGGCACTCCAATAACATCTAAAAATGCTCTAATGAAGCCAAACAAAAGAGATTTAATTGTTGCCCAAAAATGTATGCAATAATTTTTGTTTTGCCAACTTATGAGACAAATAACACAATATTTACTAAACGTTATGGATTTCAAATTACTTAATAGTTCTAACTATTTTTTTTATGAACTGTCAAACTATTTCGACCTTAAGTTACCCACTAAATTAGCAAAAGTCATGCGGTGGCACAAGTCACTTGGCAATTTGCTGGCCGTAAAGTTTGCACGGGCGACACATAAACTAAAGAACAATTACCTTTGCCAGAGGGTTGGTTAGTCATCAATTAGACAGTTCGTATTAGGCCGATGGCCTAGGGTAATGGCATCACTTATTAATAATGCACAACATGATGCCACACGCCACAAGAAGTGGCAACGGCAACCACCGGGCGGAGTAACCTACTCATTTGTCACACTGAAATTTATTAAAATGATTATCTCGTAGCTAAATTTCGCACAGAATGCGTAATTTCTGTCAGTTGAAGGGAGTTCTTCAGTACACTCCCTATCTTACTCTCACTCTCTACCCCCTCTTTTATTTGGTGTTTTTTTTTCTTTTGGCCACAAATTGCACTTGTTTTCTTATGAGTGCCAGAGCAACTTACCTAACCTTACCAAAATACACCGCCCAGCCCGTCCCTGCCTTGGCAGAGACAACAGCTTTTTGGCATTGCCTGCTGATAAGCCTGGCACTTGTATCTCTGTGTGTGTGTGTGGTTTTTCGTCCTTTGTCTTCGTTTGTCCTCTCGCTTGGGCATAGTTTAATTGTAGCGCGTGTCCTGAACCTGGCTACACTCCCCTCCCATGCTCGAGGAGCAGAGAGGAAGGGCAATTAGTTCAACTGCGCCCCGGGGAATTGTGATAATTAAAATGCTGCTGTATGCGGCAATATTTTTTAGCTGCCATATCAGACTAATCAGATTGCTCCTATTTCAAACCAACCGGGGAGGATGCTAACCTTTCTCTGGCATGTCCTTGAATCGCATCCCATATCCCTGGCAACGTATTCTCCTTACTCCCCTCTCGTCGTCAACCCGCTGGTAAATCAACATTTGCGTTTAATTTTATGGTAAAAAGCACTTTAATTTAGTTGCCAAAGTCATCGAGCTGCCATCGAGAGCGGTTTCTCTCTAATCCTATTAATTCAAATTCAAAGCAAACGTCAGCAGATTGCATGAATTTTCAGTGAGGCAGCCGGAGAAAGCGACAGGAGGCAGGCAGGGGAAGTTTCTATTGATTGCTGTTCTTTTTGTTACCAAAAATTGAATGCATTGTTTTCATTCGAAAATATTTTTCGCAACTATTTTATGGACGTTCGTGCAATGCGACGTCTTTTGTATTCTCTTCTCCTTCTCTCTCTCTTTCTCTCTCACACTCTTATTCTCTCTGCCTTCCTTGAAGTAGAAGAAAACTGACGACTGGCAATTGGCGACGGACACCTGACGCAATCAAATCAACCAGCCGGACGGACAAACATCCGGGCGGACATTCGAACTGTTATTTGAATGACTTTTGCGAGTGTTTGGTTTCGATTATTACGAATCACTTTCAATTCAAGTTTTCTATGAGCAAGAAAATTGCTTTAAAGATTTCTTTTTCCCACTCACTAAGGGGTTAATCGGGATTTAACAATTGTACTTGGACATATTCGAAGTGCTTTCAATATTGATTGAAACGATTCAAATTGAGAAAAACTTTATTAACTTAATTTTTGTTGAATTAGAAACTTAACCCACTTACTCCCTTACCACATTATTTACATCTATCTTAACATCCCCGGCTGCAATTCGTTTTCCACTTATGGCTTCACTGTTTTTGCCCCCGCGGGGAACAATAATTTCCATCAATTGCTTGCGCAGCGCATTATGCAAATTCGACAACTATGTGGGGGAAAAAAGTCCAACTTTTGTTGGTTTTGTTTCTTTGTCTCTCTGATCCGCAGCTGGCGCCGCTTTTTCAATTTGCCGAGCAGCGACAGCGTACTGTAGGCAGCGGAAAATGAAAATCCATGGGAAAAGTCGCCAAAGAAAATGTTTGCTTTAGCAAAAGAAAAGACAGAGAGAGAGAGAGGAAGTTGGAGAGCAAAGAAAACGCATGTTTTTCAAATTGCAAGTGTGTGTAAGTTTGTTTTTCTTATCGAGAGGATTTCGAGGACGCACAGCACCGCAAGGCACGTTTCGAGCCGCAGGCAATTAAGAAAAGCTGTGGAAAAGTGTCAAAATACAATTTGAATAAGAACAAAATGAATCGAAAGTAATATTCAGTTTCAGCTTTATTTGATATAATCGAAGACTTACAGTTTAATGCATAATTCGCTACGTATAAATGTGGTTAGGACTAAGCTACATAATCTTTATAAATATATGTATGTATGTATGACAAATGGTATATAGTATATATAGTCTATACTGTATTGTGTTGTATCTAGATTCTATGTCTATGTAGATTGATCTCGTTTTCATACTTAAAACAGTATTTCAGTATTATTATAGTTCGCTATCGAAATTTGGCCCAAAAAACGTATAACAGAAACAAATGGCGACAGTTTGAGATGCATTGCCAGACTATTAACTAATAATAATTATATATATAGTAAGACAAATTTAATAAATACTTCTTGTGACTTTAACTCAAATTCGTTGGTGTCGTTTGCTTATGTTTATGTATATGTATGTGTGTGTGTGTGTGTGTGTATGTGTGGTTGTTTGTTTTGGTTTCATTGTGTTTATGGTGTATTTACATAAATAAATAAGCTACATGCCTAAATGAAATTCAACAAAGCAGATGACATAAAGTAACTTGTCTACACTGACTACAAATACAACAACAAAAGGTGATGGCCAACTTTCAACTTGACGTTCACAACATTATGCAGGAAACCCATATGTATGTGGTGGACACAATAAAAAGAAAGTCCAAAAAAGTATTATCCATTTGGTTCACGTGTTTGTAATGGTGGCAGCATCAAAAGAGAAGGGCCAGTCACTCTACTCTTCTCTCCTTCTCTCTCTCCTGTCCTCTCCTCTCCTTAGACTAGTGCTGTTGGCGACAATGGGGCACGTGTTGTTCTGGTCGGTGATTTGGTTGGTGTGGCAGCTCCGCTGCTGTTGCCACTGCCACCGCCGCCGCCGCTGCCGACCAAACCGCTACTGTGCAGTCGAAACAATTCACCTACTGTGATGGACACCTGGACGGCGCCTTTGCCCTCGAGCACATCGGCCGCGCAGCAAATTAGATTCTGTGTATTAAGTAGAATAGAATGAAAGCATTATTAATAATTCACGAGGAAACAAGTCAAAACGAATCAAAATGACAATTTTATTAGATTTACTCGCACAACACAGTTTGAGTGTCACGTGCGACTCTGTGGGGTTTGTGTCTTGGCTACACTGCGCAGCGACTGCCAAACTGACAAATAGAAACTACGCTGCGTGGTATATAATGCATATTGTATATATATTTCTTTGATTCTCATATAGTTTCTGTATGTGTGTCTCTGTGTGTGTGTGTGTGTGTGCGTTTACAATAAATGCAAAAGTTTCTCTTTTGGTTTTGAAGCATAAATGACTTGGCGCTTTGGAAGTATTCGGCCCACTGTGCTTACAATATACAATATTATATATATGCAACTTTTCATGTTGTTTGGCTGTGGCTCATAAGTACATTTTTGTTTCTTATACATTTTGATTGTGTTCCATTTCGTTTACAGTGTTCAAAAGTTCTCTTAGTAGATAAATATATATAGATTCATATATATGTATACATAGCGCATAAATAGCTTGACTTTGTTTAAATGTTGTTTATAAAAATTGATACTCTATAAACTAGGTATACTTTTTATGCATCTCTTATAGCTGCCTGAATGTTTGTTATCTTCTCTTTAATTTTGTTAGACAAAATATAAATATGTATGTTTATGTGTGTGTGAGTGTCTGTTTTTGTTTTCAAATGTGTGTTCTTTTAGAAATTTGATTAGTTCGTCATCATCGAGAGTTCGTTAAGTACTTATGCAGAATAGCTTTGTGTATATTAGTTTATGATCTTAAGCAAATTATATATGATATTTTAGGAATGTGATTTATCAATATATTTTTAATATAGTTATAGTTACAAATAATACAATTATAGTCGGGAAAGGAAATGAAGCGTTCGGTTCACACTCTCAGTAAGTACAGTAGTAAATCATGAATTATTGCTCCTTTTTATACAGTATATATGTGTAGTATATAGTTATATAGATCTGATCTGGTCTGTCAGTTCAGCCGCACAGTCGAAGGCACTATTTTTATGATTTTTCATTTTATTTTTTATTTTATATATGAGAAATTATGTGCGTTGAGAGAAATGTATTCAATGTATTTATGTATTTGTGCGCTATGGAAAAAATACTTGTCTAGTATATGTGCAAGTTTCTTTTGTGGTTTGTTCAGATTTGTTACCTATATAACTATTTCACGCTTGTTTCAATATAACTATTTTGTGTCCCTGCTTCAGTTTAAACCGTACAACGCTTTGCCTGTCAGTGATTTCATTCGGAAACCACCGACTTACCGATCTAAGTATCCTTAGATCCCATAACAACTAACCTCTTTAATTCTAAACTCCTTCTCTTCTGGTAAACTCTTACTACTTTCTACTTAGTTCGACTATAGAACGGAACTCAAATCATATTTTGTTTTTTAGTTCGTTGTAACTTAGCAGCATTGAAGATAGATATATAGTTGGGGGTATACGCAAAGAAATAACTTGGCAAATCATCTCTCTATAGTGAGTAAACTCCTTTGAATTGAATATAACTAATAGTATGGTATATGTTTATAATCTGAAGCGTCTCTTAATAGTTTGTCAGAATATAAATACTTATAAAGCTATTATATTGTGTATACAACTTATTATAACTATTGAAATTCTTTAGGTTTTCATCTCTTGTTCACTTGATAACGTTCTTTCGATGAGCTCGTTATGCGGTTCAATAAATTACTAACAAGTCCTTAGATAATGGCTATAGATTGGCATATGAAAATGAGTTTAGCAATGAATGAATGAGTGTGTGTATGGTATATGGTATATAGTTAGTTTTGTATATAAATCTCACATAGATAGCACTTAAAATCGGGTAAATACACTTTCTGTTTTTAGAGTAAATGCCATATTACAAAGTCTTTGGGTTCTACATATATGTGTATACAAATGAATGCCTCAAAATTGATGCTTGTCGGGATTAATAGCTTAATTTACAATTTCTTTTTTGCGTAGCACTTAAACGTAATAAAAAGCAGCCTCAAGAACTCACTACGAGAGAGTTAAATGTAAATGTTTTATGTGTTTGTGCGTTTCGATTAGTATAAGCGCAATTAAAGCCAAGAGAGAGTATGCACATTCCTCTCTCTCTTCACTTTTGTTTCTTTCTTACAACTATTGGCAAAATATATAAAGGCAATATAAGCAAAATCGAATTAAGCATGCCATTGCTAGCCAGGCAATGGGAAGAAGACAAGCCACAGGAAGGTGACAATGAAGACACATGACAACAGGATAGTCAGTGTGTGTGAATCGTGTTTCAACAACGAAGTGCCAGCTTCGTGTTGCTTTAGCTGCTCCAGTTTATGCTGCGGCTGTTGCTCGTCCATGCGATAGATGCTGAAGACTTCCAGTTTGGGTTTCTGCTCGAAGAACTCAATGCGCTTGGCCAGTGGCTTAGCTCCAGACGACTCTGCAGTTGCTTGTAGTTTCTGCTGCTGATGTTGTTGTTGTTGTTGTTGCTGTAGTTGCTGCTGCTGTTGTAGCTGCTTCTCATCGATCACCTGATAGTGCCCAGCCGGCCCAGCGGCGGCCACATCGTGCTCACTCTCAATGATTGTCTGCAGTGTGCGACTGTTGTTGTTGTTCAATTGAAAACTATGCTGGCCGTGTGTGTTGAGCAGATTCTGTTTGATTTTCTCGTATGTCTTTTGCTTGGCCGATCGCAACAGTTGACCCACTGTGCCCAGTTGGTGGTGCTGCTGCTGTTGTTGTTGCTCGTAGAGGTAACAAGTTGTTGTTGTTGTCGTAGTTGTAATTGTTGCTGCTGCTGTTGCTGCAGTTGCTGACACATCATCAGACATATGCGCTTTACAATTCTCATACAATACATTATCTAGTTGCTGTTGCTGTTCTTGTTGTGGTTCTTGTAGTTGTTGTTGTTGTTGTTGCTGCAACATCTGTTCTGGCTGTTTGGTGCAGGAGTTTTGTGCATTTACAGTTAATTGCTCTTGCTCAAAATGTTGCGCAACATGATGAAAATTTGGCGGCTGTTGCTGTTGCAACTGTTGCAGCTTCATCTGCAACTCTTCCTGCTGCTGCAGGTAGCGCATATGCTGATGATGTGGATTCGCATCGAGGGCAATCAGTGCGGCCACTGTGCGCAGCAATGCCACCGCATTGGGCACAAGACAACGTTGCTGCCTCTGCCACGAGCCACCAGCGTCACGGCCAGCATTGTTATCAATGTTGTTGTTGTCGCCACTGCTGCCACTGCCACTGCCGCTGCCGCTGTCGTTATCATTGACATAAACATCAGCATCATAGTCATCGTCAGCGCGTGTGGATTCGTTAAGCTGTGGCACAACATCTGCACAGGAGCAAATCAACTCCTGCAACCAACACCAATAACAGATTTTATGCATCATTTTTCAAAGTGTGTGTAGTAGAGGTTGGGGCGGGTGCATATGGATTGGGGGAAAGTGGGGGAGAACAGTTCAAAAGCTAACTAATCTTGTGTCTCAAGAATTCTATAATCAATAAACTTCTCTACGAAAAGCAGGTAAAGCGATCAGCGTTCAGCGTTCAAAAGCATTTGGATGTGCCCCATAACCGAATGATGATATAGCCATGATTTAACCTCAACTGACTTATAAATAGGATCATAAAGCGTAAAGGTATCGTTCGAACATACCTCATCTACGCCAATGCGACGACAGGCCTCCAGAAAGTTGTCCACATTGCGTCGACAGCGCGCCATAGAGAGTTTGTTCTACAAAAGGAAAAGTTATTATAAATATTTAACTTTTTTTTAATAGAGTAAACATAAGTGTAACATTAATGGTGGTGTAGCAGTAGAAAGATTGTTAATAAATAGACATAACATACTCTATAAATTTTTAACAATTTCATACCATTCTTTACTAACTTATATAAATTTTCAACATTCTCTATACAGTTTTAACATTCTCATAACATTTTCTATATCTTTTTACCATTTTCCTAACATTCCCTTTAAACATTTCTTAACATTCTCTATTAGTTTATAACATTTTCCTAACAATCTCTATAAATTTATAAAAATATTTGACTGCATTTGAGTGTGAGTCCTTTTTACAAATTATTTAAAATGCATTAATCACTCTCTCCTCTACCAACTGCACCACATGTCGTTCCACTCATGCACCACACTCACCACACCCGGCGACGGCACATGAATGCTGGCTACCGAACGTGGCCGCACATAGTTGGCCAGATGACAAAGTATGACTCCATCGGTGAGTGCCTCTGCAATATCCTCGGGCAGCGTCATCTTCAGACGCGTTTCGATAATCTGCAAATGATTCACAGTAAGTACATTTTTCAATACTTATTACTCATAACTCAATTGAAACACTCACACTGCGCAGCTGTGACATGAGTTCAGTCTCCTCACGCTGTCGATCGAATTCGCGACGCATGGTGAAGCTCAGCTTCTCAGCAGGTATATCATGATTCCAGGTGACAGTGCGATGCGTTTTCACAGCGTTGCCCAATTTGCTGCCGGCACTGACGGGTGACTTGATGAGACCACTGCCGCCAGTTGCAGCAGCTGCACCTGCTATAGAGGCAGCTCCATTGCTGCCATTGGACGTATTGAATTTATTATTGTTACTCTGGGTAAGCACACCGTGTCCATTCTTCATGGGACTATGCGGCTTTACATAGCCCAGACAATGGGCACCGTTGCTTGCTTCCTGCGATGATGTTGCTGTTGTTGATTTTTGTGATGACATCAGTTCCGTGTTGCGTGAGGGTATCACTTTTTGTATGGGTTTCTTTGGTATAACAACATCATCGATGCCGCTGCCGTTGCCGTTGCCATTGTGGCCATTGCTGCTGCTGCTCGGCTGTTTCATAATGGACTTTGGTAGTGTTGTTGTTGTTGCTGTTGTAGTTGTCGTGCCATTGGTGAGGCGCGGCAGTTCCTCGTCGTTGGGGCTCTGATTGGCATTGGGATGCTTCTGCTTGTACACGCTAATCTCCTGATTGCGCTGCTGCTTCAGTGCCTCCTTGTACTCCCTGCAAGAGATTAGAGTGGGTTAAAAGAGTTTCTATATAGCGTATCTTCATTGTCTGCACTCACTTGTATGTTTGTATGTTGTTGAGACTCTTGTTCAGCTTGCCATTGCTACCGTGCACACTGCGCTCCTGATGATCCAGCATCAGATCATCATCCTGATCCGGCGATGAGCCATTGCTCGAGCTACCCGAGTGTTCATATGTGGCACGCTTGCAGGGCGACGACATGGGAGAGACACCTGCACTAAGAGTCAGACTTTCATCTACAATTGTGCTGGTGCTGGAAGTGAGAGATGCATCCATGACATCTGCACTCAATGGCAACAGTTGTTGCTGCTGCTGTTGTTGTTGACTGTTGCTGTTGCTGCTACTGTTACTGGAGGGCATTGCCCGCGGCAATGTGGCACAGTGGAGCGGCGAATCTGTCTTCGATTTGCCACCAGGTGCATCGTGTGACCAACGCTTGTCCAGGCCATCACTGGTACTGTAGCCGGAGTCGATCTGATGTCGTGCTGGATTTCGTTGACTTGCTGTCGTCTCCAGCATGTTGCCACTGGAATTGTGACGCGGCGCACGGCGCAGCGTCGTGTAGCCATCGTAATTGCCACCAGCTCGTGCGCCCTTCTCCTCGCGCGTTGCCTGTGTCTCCAGAAACTTGAATACGTGCACCAGACCGCGCATGCAGAGCTAAAATTGGATATTATATTTTTGATATTGAGTTATTGTCAGCAGCAACAGCAAAAGGAAACTGTCTCAGATGCAGGCGCAAAGAAACAGACTTCATAAATTATATAAGAAAAGAGTCCCTTCTATTTTTCCCATTTTCATTTTTTTGTTACGCTTGAACTCTTTTTGTGGGATTTAAACTGTCAGAAGGAAATGCAACTAATTGGAATTTGAGAAGCTAAATTGCTTGGAGTTATTACGTGATATCGGATGTTGCTTAAGAACTTTACACATATTATTTATAGATCGTTTACTATTGAAGAAAGAAGAACTCTCTCTAAACTGTTAACAATTTGTGTAGAAGGAACATTTTGGAGTTCATTATATTATACTTAATGAGTCAAGAAACCAAGTCCTCAACAAAATATCAATCTAATTGTCATAAGCATTATTTCTACACCTTTCTCAAAGAGATGTAGTATATTTATAGATTATTTACATTGTTGGAATCAATAATGTTGATAAGTTTCTCAAATATATAAAAGCAATTACAACTATGGAGAGTGGCACCAAAAGTAGTTGGTAAATAAACATTATTAATAAAGTAAGCAAACTTAAACATCGTCTGTCTATACTTGGGTAACCTGATAGCTGATTAAAATGTGAACTCATCAAGCGATAATGATTGCAAATTTTGCCTAGTCCAGT
The DNA here is from genome assembly GCA_018904025.1 of Zaprionus vittiger. NCBI lineage: Eukaryota > Metazoa > Arthropoda > Insecta > Diptera > Drosophilidae > Zaprionus > Zaprionus vittiger. Next base: position 3,004,319 of record JAEIFQ010000420.1, on the reverse strand, counting down.
TCAAAAGACTGACCAGTAAATTGACACAAGTATGAACTATTTTCAGTCAAAGCAAACGTAAATAAATAAGTAAATTACTAAATATTTAGATAGCCCCCTATCTTATCTATAAAGGCAGCTATTATCATATGCCGCACTCTTTCTCTTTCTTTCTGTCCCTTTCTATTCCCATAGATGACTTACACTTGCTGGTGGCGCGGTGAGGGGATTGTTTTCCAGCTGCAGCTCGACCAGCGTGCTCATGTGGCGAATCTCCAGTGGCAGACTGGCAATGCGATTGTTGCTCACATCCAGCGAGACGAGACTGAGGCAGGTGATCTCCCGTGGCAAATACAACAGCTGATTGCTGCGCAGCGAAAGAGAGCGTAGTGTGCGCAGCTCTCCCAGGCGCACAGGCAGCGCAGTCAGTTGATTATACGATGCATCCAGATCCGTCAGTGTTTGATCCAAACGCCCCAACTCATCAGGCAGTGAAGAGAGTCTATTATTCGAGACTAGCAACACTTGCAGTGGCAGAAAGCAAATCTCACGTGGCAGCGAACCTAGTTGATTGCTTCGCAAATCCAGATAAGTCAATGAGGAAAGCTGCTTCACCGATTCCGGTATGCTGCGTATGGTATTGTGATACAGCAGCAATGTCTCCAGGAACGAGAACGTTGTGATCTCCTCGGGCAGCTCACAGAATCTATTTCGGGAGAGATCTAGAAGCAAAGAGGGAGACATGACATTAATTGAGGAAGCGCATACACAATATGCTCCCCTGCTTGTTATTTTGGGAGCAGCAGAAGAGATGGGGCAGGGGGAAAAGAGAGTACTGAGTTTCCCTTATCACTTTGCCACGCATTGCGGCACTACTTGCCACGGCACGCCACAGTGGAGCGCATGACCTCAATACGCAGGCAATTTACGGCGGCGCATGTTGCCCGTTGCCCGGTGCCGAACAAGTGGGGAAACCACAGTGGAATGGGCAATTAATTTACTAAATGAATTTGCATGCGAAACGAAGGGGGAACAGTGAGAGAGAGAGAGAGAGAGATAGAGAGGAGAGTACACACTAAACCCAACAAAAACAAACCAAATTTATTGTATACATGAAATTGTGCGTTAAGAGTTCTGGAGTGGGCGTTGGGAGTAGAAAGAGAGAGAGAGAGAACGGGAAAAAGAGAAAAGAATTTGTGCGTTTAGGTGCAGCATTATATAATGAGAGAATTCAGGTAGTTTTGCCAGCAGAACAGTCGAGTGAGTTTAAGTGCTTTATATGTGGAGAATTTGCAATTAAATGGGAGAAGCTCTATGTGGTATATGAGTAAGGATTTATGAGGCCTGAAGATCGTTAAAAAAAGGTAGAGAACACTTTGTTCATACTTTATTCTAAGAGGTAAGGTATGATAATTTTCACTTATTATATAAGGAATGAGAACTATCATTATCCATCATATTCTGATAAAGAAACTTCTTCCACAATCTCTTGACAACTTGCAAGAAGAGAATTCTCATAGTTAGATCTCAAACTCATATAGGGAAAGAGCTGTCTGTGAAACCTTTTTCTAAAGAACCTATCAGTAAAGTAAAGATACTGGAAACATTTACTAAAGACCATAGTCTTCTTAGTTAGATCATAAAAAAGGAAAAGAACTTTCTTAATTAATTCTATATTCTAATTAATTCAATTATACACTATCCCAACTATATTCCAAAGGTCTGTGGAACCTTCTCGTGTAAAAAACCAAGCACAGTCCATATATCACTTTAACTTTAGCTCTCCCGTTTTGTGCTCACTTTAATGTTCCTTCAACTTTATACGATTTCAACTTTACATTGCTTTTAAAGTGCTAAAGTTTCTTGTTTTGTAGCCTCTTCAACTAGTTCAGAGCCTATAAAAAACACATTAAAATGACAATAAAAGATGTTGTAATGACAACAACCTTTTGTGTGACAAGAGAAAAGTCGATCAGTTTCAGCTCTAGAAATAAATTGCCAGCTAATTGGAACTTAAGAAGGGTTTGATGGGTTTCTAAATGGATCTTCAAATCAGTTCAAAGACTCTAAGCTTGATTTACTTTGGTTCCATTGAACTAGTTTGACTGCAAACTGGAATCAGTTGCGTATAGAATTGCGAATATTAATGATGCGTGCGATGTGGTCTTATGCAACTCTCCCTATCTCCCCATCTCCCTCACTCTCTGTTTTTCTCTCTCTCTCTCTCTTGAAACCAGAAATACCAAATCGGAATCCATCAGGCACACTTCGCTCCACACACAAACACACACACTCAAGAGTCTCTGCACACTCCACTTGGGAACTACTCAGAAAAACTCGACATTAAAACTGGCTGACGACAGCTTGAGGCGGCATTTGTTGCCCCCCCTTCCCCCCACCCCTTTGTTGTTGTTGTTGTTATTGTTGCTGTTGTATTTAACGCACACTCCACAGTGACTCCTCAACCTACGTTGTTTATGGCAGCGAGAAGATTGCTTTATGCATTGCTCCCCCTTGCCCCACTGTGCTCCACTGTACCTCAATTGCATGGGGTGCGGCTTGCTCGCTATGGCTTCGCATTAGTAGAGACCCCTGCCCCGCCTACTCTTGCCCCCCTCTCCTCTAGGGAACGCATACAAAAGGCAGACAAAGGCAGCGCTTAAGATGGCAATGGCTGCCTGTTCTGCTGCTGCTGCTGCATTTGCATTTGCCGCAATTTGCAGGCTGCACCCACAGGTTGAATAAACTTTGCCCGGCAACAGGATGTGCCAAGGACTCTCCCCTTGTAGCTGACGTCACACCGTTGCTGTCGTTATCAGTTACCAAATGCGGAAATTGGATTCCACAGCAGCAGCATCCGACGCGACGGCGACGATGAAGTCAGCCTGCCTCTAACTGGGGCAGGCGACTTTGTACTGTGAACCTGCCACACAGGCCGTCTGCCTTTCTGTCTACCCCTCTCTCTCTCTCTCTTTCTGTCTATCATTCTCTGCCTATTCTTCCTCTCTCTGTCAGGGGCTGCTGCTGGCAATGGGCCAACAAAATTTGCAAAAACGCAAAAACTCATAAAACTAAATCAAATTTGTTTTCGCCACTTTTCTTCTGTACTTCTCTCTCTCTCTTCCCCCCTCTTTCTCTGTTGTCTTGTTTCTATTTTTCAGTTTTTTGAGTGTCTGTCGCGACAACAATTTCTATTTTTCTGGGGAATTGGATCGCAGTGGTTCGCTCGAGCGTGCTACCACCACCTGCAACAGCAGGCAAGGCAGGCAAGGCAGGCAAGGCTCATAAATAATGCACACAGTACTCGCAATTATCAGGGATTACTCATGTGCCAAGGGTGCAGCACAGGACACGCAAAACACGAGAGAGAAACAGCAAGAGAAAGGGGGAGAGGGAGAGAGAGTAAGAGAGGGAGAGAGAGAGGGAATCCAGGGCATTCACGTTAGTTCTTCAATTTTGAAGGGCGTTAACGGAAGCAACAAAAAAGTTTTATTAATGACTGCGCCACATTCCAGCAACAGCAGGGGCACGTGCCCCTCTTTTTATGGCACACAGTAGCTTCAATTTGGACCTAGGTCGAGCTGCCTCCCCCCGCACCTCTTCCCTCTCATCTGCTGGGCCATTAGGCAATGCCGGCAGTTGCGCGTGGTTATTGATGGATTTATTGAAATTAATTTACTCAATTTTATTGTTGCCCCATGCGACGTCGTCAATGATGATGATGATGATGATGATGATGATGTTGCATGCTTGGCATTATGATTCATATGTGTTCAAGTGTGTATGTGTGTGTGCTGCTTTTATAGCCTTCTACTCAGCCCTTTACCCCTCTATAAGGCAACTTCCTAAACGAATTTGGTCACATCGCGCAATCAGACCTTGTGGGGAGGAATTTGCAGCACTTCCTTATGAGGAGTAACTAATGCCACAGCAAGGTGCAAGGAATGTGCTGGCAAACCGGTTCAAGCAAACGGTTCATAACAATTCAAACATTCTGCAGGTTAATTATAATTCCCAGCAGTCTTACTTAGAAACCGGTTCGCAAAACGGTTCAGTTTTCTCTCCCACAAGCATGTTTGGACAGTAGCTCCCCCTCTATTTCATAATTATTGCAAAACGGCAAACGAAACCGGTACAGGCCTAATAAAAAAGTGGTTCACTGTCTTAAACGAAGAGAACCCGCTGGGCTAGAAAGCTGAAATTTGCTATAACTAGTTATGGCATGTGAAGCTAATTGAAATGACATCAAGATAAAAGCACATGTGGTTGCTTGAAGCGAGCAGAAGGTTTTCTCTAAGGTCTGAACAACCTAAGGATTGTGCTTTCAATAATCTAGCAGC